>JANKKI010000027.1:6907500-7115000 GCA_025175665.1 Cinchona pubescens | reverse complement strand
TGTATTGTACACTTGGTAGTTTGAAGATTTTGAAATTCTAAAGTTTAAAAGAAGGTATTTTACGGAACTTCGTTGTTAACTTTGCTTTGATCATTAGCTTTTTGTCTTGCGATAACCCGGAAAGGAGATGCAACCACTTTAATTGAACTAATAGAGTTCATTTTTTTTTTAATTAGCTCTAAAAGAGTACATTATTCAAAGGCTTGGTGAATTATTTGATGAAATAGAAGAAAAATATTTTCAAAACAAATTCTTGTCCTTCGGTAAAGAATCGTGACTTGGATTGTGTCAATTTTTGGAATAGGGAAAAAGATCAATTTGATCCCTTATTTTTAAAGTATTGACCAATTTGGTCTTTTATCTATAAAAAAATATCAATTTAGTCCCTCATCTTTATAAAAATTAACTAATTTAAGACTCGTGATGAAAATTATGGACAACTAATAGAGTATTTGACAATACATCTACGGTATGTTAATGAATACGTGATTATCATGTGTGTCTTTGTCCATAATTATCACTTCTATCATATATCCTAGATTATAAGTTTAAGGGATATAAACTTATTGACAATATATGCTACATATAAACCAATACTTTTCGGAGTTGTAAAAATTTTTATTAGAGGAGTTTGGGAAAATGAGATTAAGAATATTCCAGTATGAGGAATTGGCTTCTTTCCTTTTGAAAAAAACTACATTACTACAGTGAAAATACGGATTAAATTTGTTGGATATCTTTGGTTGAACCTTAAATTATGCAGCCTTGGCAATTCAAAATTTATTGTTGGAATTTGTTTTGGTTTAGGGGAAAAGAAACATAAAATGCCAAACTACAATGCCAACTTTTATGTTTTACCGGATAAAAAATTATGCCCCCAATCTCTAATTTGTTGGAGTTTTAAGCCCTTGATTTTTATTGTTTCAATAGAGAAATCTCAGTACAATTCAAGGAAGAAATAATATTCTTTATAAACAATTGGCACTTAAATTGAAATCATAGTAAAGTTCGGGGGCTGAAATGCAGATATGCCTTTTAGAGTTGAAAGATAAATATGCAGCTTGTTTTTTAATTAAAAATCTTAGAAGGCTATATCAACTCAAATCGGATATAGACTATTCAAATTAAATTAACAAAACAAAGTTTAAGGACGAAAATGTAATGTAATGGAACTTTAAAGGGTTTCTTACCATGAATGATAATGACTTAATTTACTTTGCACCCCTTAATTTATATTCGATTCTCACTTTGCACTCTATACTTATTTTTTAGATATATTGACCATGAATATCAGATTTATCCATTTCATTCAAAGTTCTAACTCTACACCAAAGTTAATAAATATTTAAACCATGCACCACGTATCTAAAATGGAACATTTATCAAATTTTTAACACTAATAAAAATAGGATGAAAGTGGAATGAATCTAAAAGTTAGGGGTGCAATGTGTCCAAAATTTAGAATTTAGGGTGAAAAGTGAAAATTGATCATAAGTTAGTGGTGCAAAGTGAAATTAATTATGACTATTTCGTTATTGGTGCAATATACACCTAAATAAGCGTGTAGTATGCACTTATTTAACATTGGTTAACTTTTGTAATGGCGTCAAAAAATAAGTTAAAATGAGATAAATCAGAGAATTCAACGTACAATTTATTTAAAGAATAAGTATAAAATATAATATGAGAATCGAGTACAAATTAAATTATGTAAAGTGAAATAAGGCCTAAAAGATAATGATAAAAGGTACATCGGGACAATAAGAAGATTGTTCACCACCCATGTTCCAAAATCCTTCAATGCAAAGGCTATTGTTGCCATGTTAATTCGAGAAAGATAAACATGCAAGATGCTCGAAATATCAACATCATTGACGATCTATATACCATACAAGGAAATTAATCTTTCGTTTTATGAACAAGACGGTACCGTCTAGTTGAAGACAACCAATCTTTGAAAAAAGATGAAGGTCATGATATCATGTTATCAATAACGCTAGGTTTGCCAGATCAAAACGCATTTAGCTAGCTTATTCATCTTTTTCAGTTACTCTTTCCGTCCCAATATAATTGTCACATTATTAATTTACACGAACTTTTAGATAATTATAATTTTTTATTAAATATTCACAAATGCCCTTAGTAAGTTGAATTGACTTGACATTATTAAATGATAAATATTGACAATTAGAGAGCTTTAATACGGGAGAAGGATGGTGTATTGAAAAGAAGGATGGTGTATTGATTATTGAGGTCCATTGGTTATTGGAATTGAGAATCTTTTGAATGTTTGAAAGGATAAATTTAGAATTTTAATAAAGAAAATCATCCATTTTAGGTAATGTGACAATTTTGGAAAGTGTGACAATATAAATGAGTCGGAGGGAGTACTATTTATTTGTGCTTCGCTCTCTAAGATCTATTAGATGACATCTATACGGGCTTACTCCACTTTCTATCTATTAACTTATATTTGATTCTTGCTTTGCACTATATATTTATTTTTGAACATATTGCGCCCTGAACTCTCAAATTTATCATATTTTAAGATCCAATTTTTAACATAGTTACCAAAGTTAAGGAATATTCGGTAAGTAGATATCACATGCTTGTTTAGGGACGTATTGCACAAATAGAAGTAATCATGACTAATTCCACTTTGTACCCCTAACTTATGATCAACTCTCACTTTGTACCCTGAATTCTAAATTTTGGACAATCTGTACCCCTAACTCTTAGATTCATCCTACTTTGGTTGAATTTCTAATTGTGTTAAAAAATTGATAAATGTTCCACTTTAGGTACATGATTTGCACGGTTGGAACATCCACTAACTTTAGTAACGGTGTTAAAAAAATTGGACTGAAATTAATAAATTTGATAGTTTAGAGTATAATATGTCGAAGCAATAAGTATAGGGAACAAAGTGATAATTGGGTACAAATTAAGGGGTACAAAGTGCAATAGCCCTTATCTATACAGTTAATTGCCACATCTCCATCTCGGGTCCCCAGGAAAGAAAATTTATATTTCCTATCTTATATTTTGCAAGGTAAGTAAGAAAATATATATTTGAACTGAAATTTGTGAATGAAGAAGATGGAGATGTTGACATGGAAAAAAAAAACAAAAACAAAAAATAATATGCCTTGCACTCTCACTCGCATTCGCCGGAGTGCACATTAAAAGAATACCTAACTATCTTTGTACGTGTTATGTGACATCAAATATGGAGGTAACTTACAAATTATTGAAGTGATACTCTTAAGTTCGATTTAATGTTCTCCAAGGATTTTTTTTTTTTTTACTTACTTTTTTGTTAACAGCTTTCCAACTGGTTTCCAAGGGTTCTGTTGAACTTGTACCAAGCTAATCTTTTTTTTTTTTAAAAAGTACTTTTTATCTATGGTAAATTGGAACAAAAATATCTCCAGTATTCATAGAACTTATTAAGGGAGTTATTGGATTCAAAGAGCAATATAAACATGCTAAAACAAGTTTGTGGTAGCACAAATTAGTTGGAACTTTTACGTTTACACCTATGTCAAAATTCCAGTTCATTAAAAGATTTTTAATGAAACTCTATACTACTACTAAGACACTAAAACAAAAATCATTTTTTTTTTTTAGAATTTTTAAAAAAAAATTTCTTTTTTTTTTTTTTTCAAAAGTGAACTACTTATAGTTATACTTGGACAATTAGAAAGCTCTAATGAATAAGGATTTAAAATCTGTACAAGTGAATATGAATGCCATTGATTAAACAAATTTCAACTTAAAATATAGTTTCTCTCCTAATCATGGAACTTATCAACAATGCACTTCGAACATTACCAAGCAAATGAGCAATTTTAAGTGAATCATATAAATGTAAGCATCCATGAGAAACATGAATCTAGTAAATTGTTTTCCTTTTTCAACCAACATGGATACACTAAGTAGGGATCATCAAGGCTTCACGAGATTTAGAAAATTCAAAAAAAAAAAAAAAAAACATTAACTGTGGGTAACAAGGTTTGTCACAAAAGAAAGGTCACAAATGCCCAATTCATACCCCTCGATTTAGCTTAGTAACAGTAATTATAATAGTATAAGAAAGTACTCAACAACTAAGACTAATCGAAATATATAACAAGCATTCTTATAATATTTCCATCAAATTACTCAACTAGCAAAGACAATGTATCAAAAACAAGAAATAACATAACCAAATAGTAAAATCAGTTCGAGTTCAATTGAGAGTTCTATGACGACTACACCTCATCAAGTAAGCATAAAATCCATCATCTTTAGCTTAATTAGAGTAATTTATCATCATCTAAAAACACATTATCCATGAATAATAAAAAATAATTCACAACATAAAGCACTTAAACCTCACTAGTCATAAGGTGGGTTCTTAAACTAAAGAACATAAATAATTAAAACATAATAAAAGCTAAATTAAAAGAAACACTCCCGTAGTAAAGCCAAGGAGGCTTGTTAAGAATGTTGTAGTCCTTGCTTAGTTGTCTGCTTTGCTTAGCACATCCAAAGTTCCCAAGGATAGGTGAAACTCCATCATATGTTGTTACCTATCCCTAATTTATCTTTCTAGTAGATACCCCTCATCTTCCACTATTCAAGCCAGTTTCAACAACACATCAGATGGCACCTCTATGGAATGTGTGATAGAGTGATGTAAGCAGTCCTTTGGTTTTTCTTCATTGCTCATGCTACATGACCCAGTCATCTCAAAATTTCCCTCAGGATGACCATCCTTCCCTTCATCTGTGATTGTGTAGGAGCCCCTTGATTTTCACCTACCAACTTGTGAGTTCGGCAAGTTGGTCTAATAATCTCCTTATAGATTTATCTTGGAGCTTTAAAAACTCCTCTAGGCTCTTTAAAGATTCATCTTGGCTCTCCATAAAGGCGATCATCTTCTTTTCCAATCTTGCATTAGTATCTTCTTCTAGAGTTGGTAGTAACTGAGTGTAGTTATAACCATAGCAGTCGTAAGAGTCTCCATGAATACCATTCTCCTCGAACTTGCATTGTCCCATAGGTGATGGTGAGTAGTAATTGTTCATGCAAGCTTTTTCACCATATATGAATCTTCCATGGTGTTTGGTTGTTCATTGAAGTTTTCTTGTGTAGCATGCATCATTGTGACCATAGAAATTCACTATGGGGCTCCATTTGTTCATACATAGACTCTTAAGGTATAAGGAAAAAAAAGAATAATCTTGGTAGTTTGAGGAAGAATTTGGATGGTCAGACCATCCTATTTGATAATCACAAGGATAAGGATCGTACTGGTATGCATATTCCCTATTAGCGTGGTTATTGCATATGAATCACAAGATAAACTGTTATAAGGAATCAAATTAGCACGAAGATCACATATTTTTTCTATTAAATATGCTAATTGGATTGACATATAATCATAACCAATATAGATTGCATCCAACTTATTATAAGAATCTTGCTCATTGGTCATGCCTTCATAATTACAAGAATGATAATATCCTTAGTATGATTGTTTCTAATTCATTCCTTACATGTTCTTATAAGATCAACACAAAAACGAAAATAGAGAAACAAGTACTAATACAAAATCAGCACACGAAAAGGAAAAAATGGAAGAATTTAAACTAGTAGCTAGCCTAAACTATTCACTAGAAAGAGAAAATATTTTTAAATTTTTTGAAATATTGAGATCAAAGAATGACACTAAGATGACTAAACACAAGTTACACTTCAAAGTAGTATTTTTGCCAAATTATAACAATATTGCAAAGCCCAATCCCTAGAAACGGCACCAAAAAACTTGCACATTGAATATTTAGTTATAAAATTTATAAATACCTAACTCTTCTATTAGCTAGATAATGCATTGCAAGTATATGAGGTCAAATAGTATATAGCAGAGCAGGGGCAAACCAACAAGGATTGGTTAGCAACTATCGGGTATTTGGTTCAAACTCAATTTGAAGAATCGATAATAGGAGAGAGAGTTAATTAAACTAAAGTTAAAGACCTTTAACTAATGGAAACAATGGATTAGGGCTAAGAGTAGCCAATTACTCATTCAATTAATTGGTCCAATTATAATACGTGGAAGTAAATTCTTCAATTCCCAAAATTCAATCCAACCCCGACCTTTGGTGATTGGATTCTATCAAATTAACTAATTAGGATTTGATACCTTCTCTTACCTAATTCAATTAATTTGAGTTCCATCCATGTGGAGTTATTGTGAACTAATTAACTAATCTTGTCACCTTGTTCTCAGATTAATTAATTAAATAATTTAACACGGATCTATGACGGAGTTTCAATTACCATACCTCCTTGGCCAACCTAACCGAATCTAGAGTTAATCAATCTCTAAAATTATGAATTTGTGTCAATTATTGCCCAACTATTTTTATTATTCCAATTTATGATCAAATTAATCGTTATTGGAATCATCCATCCTTAACCCGTAACAAAATAGAACACAAATGAAAGCATAAACACAAAACAAAATATTGAATAAAATAGCATAATAAAGTTGTAATAAGGTTAAATAAAGGTTTTCTATTGAAGAATCACAAATTCTCAGTCCAAGATTGTCAATTTTGAACCTCGTGAAAATTCTTCAACTCCTCTTGAAAAATAAATAAAACCCTAGTTTAATTTGCAGCTCCCAAGGGGGAGACTGAATTGGAAAGTCAATTTGAGGTACTAAACACCCTTTTTTCTTATAGTTTCTAATAGTCACAATGTGTAGAGCTTTGAATAAGCTTCAAAACGCACTATTACGGGCCCAAAACTAATACTCGAAACTTTAAAAATCATAAAAATTGAGTAAAAGCTCGCCGTAGCAGATTCACTCGCAGACTGTGGATATCTAATACCCTACACACCTAATTATAAATTTATAAAATACCTAAATCCTACTACTAACTAGGTGGTATCCCACAAGATACAATTGTCAACTAGTAGTAAAGGGAAGTATTGATCGTACCCACAAGAATTGGTCGATAATTATTAGTTACTTGGTTTAATTACAAGTTAAAGCGATTGATTAAGAGAAGGGATTTAACTAAAACTAGAACTAATGGAACTAAAGAAATAATTTAAAGTAAATATTAAACAACTAAGAAAACAATTAAAAAGGAAGTATCTTTAGAAAACAATTAAAGGGAACAATTCAAATAAAAAGCATATTAAGAAAACAATTAGTTAATCTAAACTACTCATTATCTTTAAGAAAGCACAATTATAGAAAGCCCATAACCTATTTTAAGAAAGCATGTAAAAAGAAAGTAATTTTAAAAGGCAATTAACTAACCTAAATTACAAATTAATACAAAGAAAACATGATTAAGGAAAGCCTATAAACTAATCTACCAATTAAACTAAAAAAGCAAGTAGAGAAAGCAATTAAATGAAAAGCCCATAAACTAATATATTCTAATTAACAAATCTAAGCTATTAATTACCACTACAGAAGCATAATTGAAGGAACCCCATTAACTAATCTAACAATTACACTAAGAAATTATGTAAAGAGAGCAAGTATATGAAAGTAATTAGACTAATTAAACTAAGGAAATATGAAATTCAAGTTTAACTAAAAGAGTTTTAACATAAATAAGGATCTTTGCAACTTACCACTGAAAATCTTCATGTTGAACCCCAGTTATGTTAATTATGTTTTGATGATGACCAAATCATACTAATGGTTTGAAAACAAGTGTGCAGAAAAACAGGTAGGTTCTGACGCAAATTATCATCCGAACAAAACAACCAAAATACTCCATGGACACAAATGACTGTCTGAAAGACAGAGTTTCGGACGATGGTAATCGTCTGACACAAAGAATTTGAAGCAAGTCTCGAACGAAGAATAGCGTTCGATCATATTTCCAGAAGACTTTGCTTCGATCAGACTCATGTTTGGACGCATCCTCGGACGTCCGATCGGACTCATGTTTGGACGCATCCTCGGACGTCCGAACGAATATCCTCAGAGAATGGACGTAGCGTCGGACGCAGGGATTAGCAGCGGCCGTCCAAACGGTCCAACGGCTAGTTCGTTCGGACGCACACTTGCTGCATCGGCCGTCCGAAAGGTCCAACGGCTAGTTTTCCAGTAAACAGAAAATAGCTGTTTAGTAATGCGGAAAGTTGTTGGAAGCAGATTTTGGGCAACTATAAATACCCCTAAACCTGAATTAAATAAAAAGAAACTACTACATTCAATACAAACACTTGTAAGAGCTATTTGGGGAGAAATAAGCTAAAATATTGTGGGTTGTATTGGTTTGAGTAGTATAGTTTTCTTGGCTCAACTAGTGGGAATTAGTGTGAGCAAGAGTAGACTAGTGAGTGATCTTCAAGTGTAAGAGTGGAGGGATAACAAGTGTACAAAAGTGTGGTTGTAGTGTAAAACCCTTTGGCTCAACTAGAGGAACTTAGTTGGTGCAAGGGTGAGCCTACTTTATGTACAAGAAGGTTATTGCCTTACCTTCTTTGAAGAGGCACTACTAGTGGATGTACTCCAAGTTTGAGAAGTTTGGGAGTTTGGTTTGATATTGTTTATCTCAATCTTTTATTTGTTCTTTAAGCTTTGATTGTTAAATATTTATCTTTGATCATTTGTGCTTAAGTATTCATTTGTTAATCTTTGCACAAAGTTTGTATTTTCATTAAGCATTTCAAAAGGTTTGTTTTTTGAGACAACCTAATTCACCGCCCCTCTTAGGTTGCTTTGGGGCCAACACTTCAATCTTTAGTTAGAAAATTGTGATCAAAAGAAAGAAAAATCCTACTCTAATCTAATCTAAGAAAACCCTCCCCAAATGGGGAGGTAAAAGGAAGAAAATTACTCTCTCATCTAGCTTACTCCTGCTAACTTTCTAATGAGTTTTCTATGCCTCAAATAAGGCTTAAAAGGGGTATAAACAATGCTAGGGTCTTGGGGTAATAATGCGGCAAAAATTAGCCCCGAACAAAGTCATTTTTGCTCCGGCCGCCTCCACATTGCGACATGAAAAAATCCATGTCGTGACATGGACATGAACTTCTGCAGCACTTTACTATTTTGCTTTGAAATTTTTCGTTCGATGTCCGATTGATGCGCATTTTTTTTTCATGCGACCTAGATACATAGGAAAACGTTATTAGCTATAATAGTAAATACTTAAAATAACACATAAATATATAAATAAAATTCTCACAAAATAGGCCAAAAAATGAAAGATGAACAAAGACGAACAAAAACCTAACTCCCAACGAACTTAATTAAGTCAAAGACACGACACAACTCTAAATGCAAAAACCTAATTAATATTCTTATTAACACATAAATAAGTACTAAAATACTTAATAAACACAAACTAACACATTCTAGCACATAAAGATCATTAGGAGTCTATCTAATATGCACAAGTCACACAATTGGGAATATTACAATATCAAGGATTGAGTAGTATGAAATCAATGATGAGTATTACAAACTTTTCCTCCTCAACTTGTTGGTATACTAAAATATAATTCCTAATGGCTTAATTCAGAGAAATAGCAGGGTCTATGCCAGAATCCTGTACTTGCCTTATTACTACTGTAATGGCTTATTTCAGAGAAATAACATGGGTGCATGCCAGAATCTCGTAGTCGCCTTATTCCTAAATGCAAAGTTGTGTTGTGCTTCCTTTTTTTTTTTTTTTTTTTTTTATGCGGCCCTAAGCCAAGGAAGAGGAGTAAAACATACCCAAGATCATATTCAAACCAATCACTCATAGGTCAGAAGAAAACTCCTTATACAAATACAGAAAATGACCTAAATGACTTCTATTCCATTTAAACCAATTTTTTTCCAAAAGATGAATTGACCAAAAAAGTAATACTATTGATTTGATCAAAAGCAATGTTTCAAATGAACTATTATAAAAATATGAATCTCTCACTGTTTGAACATAGTAATAGATGGCTTTTGAAATTCTTTTGTCACAAAAGAATACTTAAACACACACCAAAATTCATGGAATGCCAAGTTCAAATAACTCAATCACATGATATTGCAAGTCATTTGTCATCATCGAGTACCATAATCAATCAATTTTCAATCCAAATTCACCAAAAAAAATTTTTTACACTCACAAAAGAAAACCATTCCGAAACAAGTAAATAACACCCCCATACCTCTCATTTTATTCATCTAGCAAATTTTGAGTACAAGTCATCCTACCACTCACCCAAAATAGAACAAACACATAATAATACTACTAGAAAGCATAAAAACAAAACACTAGGCAATGATTTTGGATTATACTTGGACAATCGAAAAGTTAAAATAGATGATGAACAACATATTAACCAAGTGAAGGTGAATGCAACTAAGTAAGCTCAAATGAATGCAACTAAGTAAGCTCAAATTGAACTTAAAAATAAGAGTTCTACCCTTTAATTATGGACTTCACCAACATTGAGCACTACATTAATCAAGGCTAAACAATGATGAAATGTCAAGTAAATCATATAAATCCAATTTTCAATTAAACAAGAGTCCTAGAAATTGATATTTCTTTAACAACCAATTATGGATATACTATGGAGGGGGACTTTACGGGGTTCAAACAATTAAAGAAAAAGAAAACACACATAAGGGTAACAAGGTTTAATACTACAAATGGGTTATCTAAATGCCCAACTCATCCCCCAAAGGCCCTTAGTTTCACACATAATTGGCTTCAAAGAAACATTCAACCACCAAGACAACTTTCAATCCAAATCAATAATTCAAATGATTTCTACAAAATAATCTCAACTATTAGGCACATGAAGTGTACAACAACTAGAATGTCCACAAGTAAAAAGTAAAAACCAATTCAAAAGTCATTCCATAAAGTATGTATATCATTCACAAATCACAACAAGTCATATATTATCATCAACATTTTCATCAATGGCTAAATTCATCTAAGTGTATCCAAATTCAATAACCAACAACAAAGCGTAAGCTAAATTAATCACAAGGCTACAAGCCTTTATTACCAACGGGGTACTTAAACTAAAGAAAGGAAACTAAAATAAAGCATAATAAATAAAAAAGAAAGAAATAATCCCCAACACCAAGAAGGCTTCCCAAGGATATTGTAATCCTTGGTGAACTTGCACCACTGCTTAGCTCCTTCGAAATTTCCAAGGATTTGAAATCCAGAATAAGTAGCATTGAGCCTCCCCGATCTCCTCTAAAAACTATCCTTCTTCTTCTACTCCTCCAATAACCGGTTCTTTCTCCACGAACACCCCAAATGGAACCTCCTTTGTTGTAACCGGGACAAGCTCACACTCATGTAAAGGGAAAGTTAGCGATTCCTCTACATAATTGTTAAGTGTCTCGGTTGATGTAACTTCAACTGCATGAGGCTCTTAGGAACTGATTTCTTACAAGATATTTTCAATTTGTTCTTCTTGAACCAATTCTTCACCCATTGGTGGCGGTATTGGAGTCCATTGTGCTTCACCATTTACCATTACTTGAATTTGGGAATTTTGGTCTTGTAATCTAGTATGTTCTTCTCGAAGTATAGCCATCGCCTTCGGTGTTGGGCTTATTCTTCTCGAAGTTGGGCTAGTTCTTCTCGAAGTTCTTGAACTTGCATCCACATGTCCATCCTTCTTGTCCCTTCACTTTCTTGAGTTGTTTGGTGAAGGAAATATGACTCCATTAATGATCATATGAAGGCTCTTGTGGTGGAGGGAAAGAATAAAATTTTTCTTGATAGCTCTCATAAGGATATGGATGGCTTGACCATCCCATTTGATAATCTTGGTAGCTCTTATAAGCGTATTCATGGCTAGACCATACCACTTGGTAATATAAGGGGTAAGAAGAGTAACCATAACAAGAATCATGCTCATTGGGCATATCTTCATTACCATAAAAATGATAATCTCCTTGGTATCAAACTTTCCAGTTAAGTCCTTGCATATTTTTGAACAATCAACAACACAAATAAAAATAAGAAAAGGATTTAAAACAACACAAACAAGAAAATTAGGAAAATTTAGACTATTACTTAGTTTAAACCATCCATCTAAAAGAAAATCTTTTTGGATTTTCAAAAATAAGAACACAACTACAAAATGAAAAATCTTTTTGGTTTTACAAATGGGTGAAACATCTATACAAGAAAACAAAAGACTTCAATCTAGTCTTCCAACCAAAGTATATATCGATATTACAGAAAACCAATCCCTGGCATTGGCGTGAAAACTTGATGTCTTACACACCTAATTATAAATTTATAAAACATCTAAATCCTACTGCTAACTAGGTGACATTCCGCAAGTGTACGGTTGTCAACTAGTGGTAAAGGGAAGTAGGTATCATACCCACAAGGATTGGTCGATAATTATTGGTTAGATTACAAGTTGAAGTGATTGATTAAGAGAAAAGATTTAACTAAAACTAGAACTAAAGACGCAATCTAATGTATAGATTAAACACTAAACAAACAATTAAAAAGGAAGTATTTTTAGAAAGCAATTAAAGGGAACAATAAAAATGAAAAGCATATTAAGCAAGCAGTCAGTTAATCTAAACTACTCATTATCATTAAGAAAGCACAATTATAGAAAGTCCATAACCTATTCTAAGAAATCATGTAAAAAGAAAGTAATTTTAAAAAGAATTAACAAATCTAAACTACAAATTAACACCAAGAAAACATGATTAAGGAAAGCNGCTATAAACTAATATACCAATTAAACTAAGCAAGCAATTAAATGAAAAACTCATAAACTAATCTACTCTAATGAACAAATCATTAACTATCCATTACCACAAAGGAAGCATAATTGAAGGAAACTCATTAACTAGTCTAATAATTACACTAAAAAATCATGCAAAGAAAGAAAATATATGAAAGTAATTAGACTAATTAAACTAAGGAAATATGAAATAAAGTTTAACTAAAGGAGTTTTGACATAAACAAGGAACCTACCACTAAAAAGCTTCAATCCTTAGTTAGGAAATTGTGATTAGAAGAAAGAGAAATCCTACTCTAATGTAATCTAAGAAAATCCTCCCCAAATGGGGAGGAAAAAGGAAGAAAATTACTCTCTAATCTAGCTTTTTCGTACTAGCTTTCTAGGATCTTCTATGCCTCAAATAAGGCTTGAAAGGGGTATAAAAAATGGTAGGGTCATGGGTAATAGTGTAGCAAAAATTAGCCTCGAACAATGTCGTATTTTTGCTCCAGCTGCTCCGATGTTGCGACATGAAAATATCCATGTCGTGACATGGAAGTGAACTTTTACAACACTTCACTGTTTTGTTTTGAAAATCTTAGTTCGATGTCCGATTGATGTGCCATTTTTTTTTTTCATTCGACTATGACAAATAGGACAACATTATTAGCTATAAAAAACACTTAAAATAAAACATAAATATATAAATAAAATTCTCACAAAGTAGGCCAAAAAATAAAAGACAAACAAAGAAGAACGAAAACCTAACTGCCAATGAAATTTAGTCAAAGACATGACACAACTCTAAACGCAAAAACCTTATAAAATATGATAATTAACACCTAAAGAAGAACTAAAACACTTAATAAATACATACTAACATATTCCAGCACATAAAAGCAGAATAAACAAAAACATCCACGAAAACACTAAAAATGTTCGAAACTAATAGCAAAACTTCAAGTTTAGGGTACATATAACTCTAGTTTTCTGGAGTTATTTGTCTAGAGATCAGTTTGCTCCAGCTGTAGTCTATAGCTATTTTATCCTTGGTCACTTGCAGTCTGCTAGTGGCCTGGCCTTTGACAGCTTGCGCAGTTTCGCCATTTTGCCTCTAAAATCATCGTCCGGTCGGCATACTGTTTATTCTTACATGACTATAGAACAATAATATACATTAATATCTATAATTTAACTCTAAAATAACAATTACTCACCAACTAAAACTATAAACAAAATACACACAAGAACGCTCAAAGAACTCTAACTCCGAGAGGAATTAGGTAAATAATCTAAATACAACCAGAAACACATGCACTCATAAATTTAAGTTAAATAAGAACAAATAAACACTAAAACAATACACTAAACATATATTGAAACATAGAAATGGAAATGCAAGAAAACACACACATAAAACTTAAAACTACCAAAAATAGTGCAAAAGTTATACGATAAAGTGTAAGAATAACCCCAATTTCTTTAGAGTTGTCATCTTCTTGGAAACATCACAAATCTTATTGGAAAATGATTTATGAGTGCAATAGAAGTAACATAAAATGAAGTGAGAATATTATTTGAGCTTTGCTTTTCTTCAAGTTATTTGAAACATTTTGAATGAGGCTATCAGTCAATATAACTTCAATCCTAGGACATCCATTCATATTATTCACAACTCCAGGTTCAACATCATATTGTTCACAATGCATATTCACAAACACCCTATTCTCGGCCAAGAGACCACATTCAGACACTATATTTTATAACCCACATGACCTTTATGTTGGCCACTTTCATATACCATCTCATCAAAACCCACATGACTCTCATGTTGGTCAGCTTCCATTTCTCCCTGCCCATTTTGTTCAGCATTACCCTTATGACCCTTATTAACGTGTTGAAGCTTGAAGGGCCAAATATTGTGCCCTTTTTCATGACACATTGCACCAATTAAGTTGGTCTTTTTTCCTGATTTTTTTTCTCATTTTCTTTTCCTATGTTTCTTGTTGAATCTCATAAGCATCCTCCTACTTATTTTTTTAGCCTTCCAGGTGCTCTATTATAAGATGGTGGAAGTGGTGATTGTCTTAGTTTTCTCCCATTTTGTTTTACCGTTGATAGGTATATAGCTCTCTTATAGTATTTCAAGTAGTTCTCCACCTTGTAGCATTTATTCATATAATCGATTAGTTCATCTAAATCCATCCATATTTCAGAAATAGAATGCTAACATGGAATATCTTTCACAAAAATGATGTATATTTATCAGATGCAAATTCTGTCATTTAAGTTAATTGAAAGTCTGCAATGAAATTGATAGTAATATGTAGTACCTATAAGTTCCCATTTTCTATAGGTGTAGGTTTTGTCAACTAAGTGAACTAAAAACTGACACTATGTGGACATCCAATTTTAAATATGCCATCATGACCTTTCATAAACATGCATGCAGGTGTCTTGTCTATGTTTTTGTCAACCCTTTCAAGTACTTTAGGAAAAAAATTCCTTTTCAGCCTTTTTTTTCATTACTTGTATTTATCTTAATTCTTTGCATCAAATCACGATCTTTCTGTTGAATAACTCACATATTATTTGTTTAACAACACATAATACCTTGAGAAAGTGCTTGAATGGCTTCTACTCTACCGTGCTGCAAGTTTATCCTCAAACCATTTTGCAGTGTCTAAATAAATTTCAGTCATTTCCTCTTGGGCAGCTATTGTGGTTTTGGGGCAGCTCATAAAGAACACCCTTTAGTGTCATCGTCTTAAAACTAGGAGTTAACCGATTTCTCTGAAGGTTTTTAACATAAAATCTGAAAGAACAATTTGGAAATACAATTTCGCAAGTTCGGATGAACCCTTTTTTGCACGTCACTAATGATTGTCCATTCATAATCCCTCTCCATTTGAAGATCTTATTTGTTTCAAGAAATAAAGTCATGAGTGTTTGTCACCCTCAATTATAACATAAGAAATGCAATATATGTTATTATTTGGATCCATGCCTACATCTATAAGAAAATCCCACCATACAGAGATCCTTTAAGAATGTACCATCTATACCAAATAAGGGCCTACATGAAACTAAAAGCCCTTTTTTTACAGCATCAAATACATGTAAAACCATTGATTTATTTTTCTTTTTTGTTTTTATATCCACATAGCCATCTACCATTTTCATTAGCATAGTGCTCCCTGGATTTGTTCTAAACACTTCATGCATGTAATTCAACAATTTTTCATATTGATCCCTTTAACTCCTCTGAATGAGATTTAGTGCTTTACTATTGGTCTTAGATATTTGAATTCTTTAAAGGAGCATTTGTTCTCTATAACTAGACATTTTCTAAAATGTTCAAGATCCAACCTAGTATTTAATCTAAACAAATCAATATATCTTCTTGCAGCCTAGCCAGATTTGACTTTGTGGTTGTAGTATGTAAAACCACATGCATGTTTGTCTTCAAAAGTTTCGATTTGTACAAAATCTTCCTCATTAACCTTCCTATCACACATACTCAGTTACAACTATCTTTTTTCTACATTTTGCTTTCACTATTTTCTAGCACTCTTAACAAATTCGATTGGTCTCCCTATCTTTACAGAATAGTTCTTCACAGCCATTTAAATTATTTTGAAGTTGTTGAAAATTAAGCTTTGTTCTAACGTAGGATATCTCATGTCTTTTGGATCATGCACAGGTGCTTTTTTGTTTTTTCTTATCATTTGATTCATGACAATTATCAATATCATTGTCAAAATCTAGTGAGCTAGGCTTGAATTTGATGTGTCCTATTCACGATCACTGCTATTTTTCACATTGGTTCCTCTAGGTTGATTTCCTTTCCCTATGAGTATCAACAGCCAACCATTCAAATTGTTGTCCACATTATCTTGAAATACATCATCATTCTCATTATCAATCATATTATAATCAAACAAGAAGGTGCCATAGACCAGGTTGGTCTTGGGCCTTATACTGGTACTTGTGAGTTAGCTAGAGATAACAATTTGATAAAACCATCTAATTGATTGTCATCACAACCATTTGTGCCACCGTCATATATTTCCAATACCAATTCCCTAATCTGAACTACCACTTCCATTACCAGAGCCACCATTCCGATTTTCAAAACCATCAATGCCATTTACAGAAATACCACTCCTATTATCAGACCACCGTTGTTGTTTGAAGTTTCACATGGATAATAGCATAGCTCTTTAAGCCCAACTTCTTGAAAAGACACATCCAAGAGTAGGTTAATTTCCCTCAAGTCAACAATATTATCCTTAATGTACTTGTGAAAATGTCTATTATTCATTTTCTTTCAAACACTTTTTAACCCCAACCATAATATTTCTATTCGTATACATGTTAGCCCTCTCACACATTCTATTCATTTCGTAAATGCTTATATCAACTATCTCGTGAATGTCAAAAACCATCAACTTCATAGTTGGAAGTACCATAATTTTTATTTGCCCCATGATGAGTTCTAATGGTTATCTTAGAGTTGTCCTTGTCTGGAATTAAAGGCAAAAAAAAAAAAAAAACAAAAAACAAAAGTAAAAACCAACAAACAACATGCAACACATATAAAATACAAGATTCACTCTTTATTGGACCGCACTAATTCATACATCAAATGCAGGTAGAAGGTCATGCATAATATTATTTTCTAACAAATAACTAAGGCTAATACTAAAAAAATTTACAACACATACATGCTCAAACTTAGATTAAACTAAAACACATTTTTTTATCATATCACATACAAGATTGCAGACATAAGTCGTACAAAAGAGCATTTTTTAACAAATAATTCAACAAACGGCTATTTTGGACCACATTGCTCTTTTAGGTTTTTTATTATAAAATGTTGGATCACAATCTAATGCTCACCATTATTAAAAACAAAATTGCTATAATCTCAACTTGGCCATTAAAGAAGTAAAAAATAGAAATAAAAAAATTTGTAACAAAGATTCGTACTGTAAAAAAAAAATAAAAATACATACCACAATTTAGTGGAGCCCGATGGTTGAGTTCTTTCTTTATATTTTTAATAGATTTCTTTTTCCATTTATTGTTGGATTATCGCAAAAATTGTTGATGGATGCTTGACCATTTCACGAGCTTTTGGGGTATACTTTTTGTTTTTTAGAGAGAAAATTAAGGGTCTAGGATCATGAATGAAAAAAATGTTAAAAGTTAAATATGACACCCCTTTAAGATGGGTTTTATACTAAACCCCCGAAAGTTGTAATTATATACTCCTACAGGTCAGACGAGAGTTTTGTCTTTTGAAGTGCCAGTAGCATAGTGCGACTCATTTAGGTGATCCTGCCACCAAGTAGATTCACTACTAAAAAACAGTTAATTACCTGCATATTTTGCTGCAACTTTTATCAAAAAATCTGCAGGTAACAAGACTTTCCGCGGATTTGGGCGCCAAAAAAAATTCACGGGTAAAAAGGCCGTGGATAATTATTTACTGCGGATCATAAAATCCGCAGCTCATTTGATAGAGATTTTGCTGCGGAAATTTACATGCGGATATTTTCCGCTCTATCATCAATATTTCGTTAAGAAATTGTTTAGATGGACTTTTAATGGGGATTTTGCTGCGAAAAATATCCGCATGTAAATTTTCGTAGCAAAATCCCTATTAAATTCTGCATAAAATTCCACAGCAAAATCCCTAACAAATATCCCCAGCAAAATCCCCATGTAAGTATGTCGCAGCAAAATCCACAAGTAATATCCGCAGGAAATTCTGCAGGTAAAAAATATCCGCATATAATTCCGTAGCAAAATCCCCAAATAATTTTCACAGTAAATAATTTCCGCAGCAAAATCCCCAAATAATTTTCACAGAAAATTTTTGCTAATGTTGTTTGGTTTTTTCTTTCCCCTGTACCATTACGTCACATTCCAGCAATTTCATTTCAAATAACAATTCACATTCAAAGAAATATAATACGAAATAAATTCAAATACAAATACAAACATAACAAATTAGTTGTCTAAATAAGCAATGTGGTATAGTCTAATCATCCGAGCTACCATCTGCATCATAGATACTATGATTGCATCAGAGCTTGAGGAATGCAGTTGAATATTTTGATGGAGCGAGAACGCCCAATCGCTCCATCAAAATATTCAACTGGCTTCTCGTTTGAGCTGATTTTGTAGTTAAGCTTGCTCTTTCTTCATTTCTTCCTTTTAGATGTCTCTCCCTTTCTAGTTGGGCTTGTAGTTCAGCACTAAGGGAGTGGACTGTGCTCCTGATCCGATCATCAACATCCTCAGGTAGGCTGTATGGATGTGAAGGTCTGGACGAGGAACTCTTCATAGTCCTACCTAAAGAACCAAGCCCAGAAACTCTGCCTTTCTTCTTTCCTCCCACGGCGTCATACCAAATATCTAAGTCAGATGGCAGATGTTGTGAGTGTTGAGAACCATCGGCAGACATATTGTCATTCTCAACAGTACTTTGAGAAGATATTTCAGCCCTATACAGTGCATGAAAAAAGGATTGTAATCAAGCTAATGACTTACATAAGCAGCTTGGGCCCGAGGATGAACCCAATCTCCCTCCTTCTTCTTATGGGTGCGGAAATAGAAATCAGAGAATGGTGGGTCTTCACCCCTCTCAGCCTTCTGTAATTAAAACAAATAAATATTTTTACATCATCAATAACGAAGGCATTTTAATATAATGAAGTATTAAAACTACAAAAAAAATTAATTAGTATTACCATTTTCTTGAAATGCACTCTATGAGGTATAGAACCGCCCGTATGCAGTGATGCACCTGCATTGGAGTCCCGGTTCTTCTTATTCTACTAGGATTTTTGTTTTAACTCTAGGGACTGCCAATATCTATTCAGTTCTGTCCATGCACTATCCCCCATCCAATATGGTTTTTTACTATATTTTCGGACTTTTTGTAGCATCTGGGCCAGCCTACTAGCCCTCTTTTCTCAAAATTCTCTCGCACTGTTGCATTGTGCCTAGGTGGCCATCTAAATTATAATTTTTCTGCAATGCTCAAAGTAAGTTTTCATATAAAAATATGAAAAATCGAATTACCTAATCAATTAATACATTGAAACAATGTAGACAAAAATACCTGAAATTCCTCAAACCAAATGTCTCTTGTGGCTGTAGAAAACTTCTTCCACGAGGGTTTGCCTTCTTCAAACTTGGTCTGTATGCATGCAGCGATGCCCTCAATTGCTGGTTTGTGAGGCCAAAACCTAGTTAACAACCAAACAACATTAATAAAACATGTTATCTTTGGGTAAGAAATTAAATCACAATTTTATATTTATTATGAATAATATTAACCTATCTCCATCGGGCTCTATCCAAATCAATGTGTCATTAGCATCATTTCCAATGGCACTAGAAGAACTGGCAGCTGTATGAAGGGCACCAGCAGGAGAGTGTATCAATAAGGGATTGCTTTGAGACTGATGAAGGGGAGGCTGAGGAATTGGTTGAGCCTGAGGATTTTGCTGAGATGTGGATGGACTAATGATTGACACATGGCACGAAGGTTAGAAATGGGGATTAACTCAGGAATGTGGGCATTTGTTTGTTTAGTTTGTGATGCTTGGGAGCATGGCGGTGGAGGAACTTGGGCTGACACGCCTGCTGCTGTCATACTCTGCCTCTTTTGTTTTTTCCCAGTCTTTTTGGTTTTTGCTCCTCCTTTATCTCCTGCATCAGCCATCTACAACAAACAATGAAACCAATTAAGATACATCACAATCCAATACAAAATCACATAGCAATAATATAAGGATTCTTGAAAAATAACATGAATATTAGTTATGCAATCATAAAACAATAGTAATGCAATATGTATGAGATGATGGTTCTTTATGTTAAAAATTTGGAAAGATCCAAATTAGAACATCAAAAACAAAAATATTTATGGAATTATTATAGTTTATGTAGCTGTAAAAAAGAACAGAAATACAATAATTAATCAAGAATCTCAACATTCCAAGACTCCATATTTATAGCATTACAAAAATCGGCAGCCTTTGAACATGAATTGCTTCTCAATCTAAGTTTAAAATCAAACAAGTAAATGTCTTTTGGCGAGAAAATCTAGACCAAAGATTGGACAACCCCCCTTGCCTCTTTACCTATTTTGTTGATAATACAATAGATATGCAAGACAAAATCACATAGCACTAATATATGCAATCTTGAAAAAATAACATGAACAAAACATACATTCAAACCATAAAATAATAGAAATACAAAAATAATTATTCTTATACAAAAATTATTCTTCTTATAGAACTATTAGGATACTTATAGATCTACTATTCTTCCTATTCTTGTTCTTCATCATCATCATCTTCTTCTTCTTCATCATCATCATCATCATCTTTTCCTTCTTCTTCTTCTTCTTCTTCATATTCTTCATCTTCTTCTTCATCTTCTTCTTCATCTTCCTCTTCACTGTCTAGCCTCCTACCTAAATGAACTTCTTCACCATTGTGTTCATCATCATGCAGTAGATCAATTGGGTCTTCATCAATCATTGCATTAAAATAGGCTTGATCCTCTTGATAAGCAGTTTCTAATGCTTGTTTGTTATCCACAACCGTGATTGGCTTATTATTAATAACTACCCACCAATCAATTTTGCCAATTTCTTTTCCAGGATAAGGGCAATAATAAACTTGTGTTGCCATTGCAGCAAAAACAAAAGGGTCAAACTTTGTGTATCTTCGATTTTTCTTCACTTTAATAATTCCATACTTCCCGTGTACTTTCACACCACGTGGAGATGTATCAAACCACTCACAGTTGAATAATATTAGATTCTTTATTGGTTATCCTGGCCACTCCAATTCAAGAATCTCTTTGAGGACACCATAATAGTCATTGCAACCCGAGCCTTGTCCTGTGCCCCTAACACACATTCCACTATTGTATGTTTTTCTACCTTCACCCCATGCAGTAGTATGAAATTTGTAGCCATTAATGAACATGATAGGCCATGACTTTGCAACTCTCAATGGTCCTCCTAAGGCCAGGTAATGCAAATGAGGATTGTGTGACATGCGTTCAGCGTTATTAGTCACCTATTAAGTCTATCTTGTTAGTAAGATATACATTGACAATATTTTATAAATATCGAATTTAAATACTTACATACTCTCGGAACCAACGGGAGAAATCAGCTTCAATTTGTTGATCAATAATAGCTTCGCTAACATTACCATACATACTTCTCACTTGATGCTCATATATGCTGCACCAGAATTGTTTATATGGTAAGAGTCTTATCCAACAAAACATATTTACAAACTTAAAAGGGGCGCTACTTACCCAAGATATTCTTTAACCTCCACACAATTTAACAAAACATGTAACTGGGCAGCTTGCAATTCTTTATCACTTAGCCATCGAGTTGTGCTCTTACCAGTCGTACGCCCAGGAAAATTGAAGACTGAAAGAGTTGATTGCCTTTCATCATTGTCAACACCATCGTCATTACGATGAACTCTATGTCTACTACAGAGTACATGTTTTCAAGGCTCAAAGTAATGAGAACTAAAGTACGCTATTTGTTGAGCCAAATATGCTTCACATATAGACTGGAAACATGAGCTTTATTCTTCATAGTCTTTTTAATCTTGTTGAGAAACCTAAATTTTGGAAAAAAGCCTTGTAATCGTGAAATAAGTCATTTGAAGAATAGTTTTCAAATTTGACAATAAATTAATGAGCGGTTGGTTACCTTTCAAACGGATACATCCATCGATATTGGACAGGGCCACCTATCCTTGCTTCATAGGGTAAATGAATTGGCAAGTGCTCCATTGAGTCAAAAAATGAAGGTGGAAAGATGTGCTCAAGTTTGCATAATATGATAGGAATGTTTTCTTCCATTCTTAGTAAATGATCTTCCCGTAAAACTGTTGCACATAAATCCCTAAAGAATTGGCTCAATTCTATAATTGGATTCAATATCCCATCAGGAAGAACACAGAACGCCATTGGAAGAAGACACTGCATCATAACATGGCAGTCGTGACATCTTTTCATACCAAAAAACTTTGCCTCTTTCTTATCCACACATCTAGCTATGTTGGACACATAGCCATCCGGCATTTTCAATCCCTGTATCCAGTCACATACATCATCCCTTTGGGTTCGAGTAAAACAAAATTTGGCTTTAGGCTTCCTCCAATTCCCATTGGCAAGCTGTTCCAAATGCAACTCCGGTCGCCGACAATACTCTGCCAAGTCTAGTCTTGATTTTACATTGTCCTTGGTTTTAGCTTTGTTGTCCATAACAGTATGGAACACATTGTCAAACACGTTCTTTTCAATGTGCATGACATCGAAGTTGTGTCAAATGAGGTTATTTTTCCAATAAGGCAAGTCCCAAAATATGCTTCTCTTTGTCCAATTATGAGTTTGACCATATCCAGCAAAGCCACTGTGTTATCAGTTATCTTGGGAAGGTGACAAACTTTCTCCCATAGTTGGTCTCCAGTCAACCTCGGAGGAGGGATAGAACGCTCTTTCTTTCCTACTTAAGAAGTCATTTGTATTCCTTCTAAAAGTATGATCAGGCTTCAAAAATTGACGATGACAATCAAACCAAGAATTTTTCTTCCCATTTTTCAAGTAGAACGCTTTTGAATGCTCCATACAAATAGGGCATGCTAGTTTTCCAGTCGTACTCCACCCTGATAACATGCCATATGCTGGAAAGTCTCCAATTGTCCACATCAATGACGCCCGCATTGCAAAGTTTTGTTTCTTATATGCATCATAAGTCCAAACACCATGCATTCCACAATTGTTGCAACTCATCTATCAATGATGTATTTTTCATGTATGTATTTTGCCCTTATTTGTGAGATGATCTCGAATGCACGACTATTTGATGTGTAGATGACTCGTCTTGCACCGTCTTCTTCCTATTTAAGGAGTAACAATTACGGGCCAGCAAGAGTAAGGTGTTGCAGATTGGCTAAAGGGAGTAAACCCATCAGAACACAAACCAAGTCTGACATTTCGAGGCTCAGAAGCAAAGTCAGGATAGGTGTGATCAAAATGCTCCATCGGACGGGTGACACAATACACCTTCCTCCCTACGATTTTCCTGGTGCCACCTCATGTGCCTTGCAGTGGTCTCTGAAGCATATAAGCGTTGAAGTCGTGGAATAAGAGGCAAATAATGCATCTTTTTACGTGACACATCTTTGCAATCATGTTTACACCCTCTACGTTCTTTATAACGAGGTTCATGGCAGAACTTACATTCCTTCAAGTCCCTATCATGCTTCCAATACAACATGCATCCATTAGTGCAGCAATCGATTTTTTGGCTAGTAAGACCTAATCCTGCTACTAATTTCTTTTCGCTATAAAAATAAGAAGGAATTTTATTTGAAGAAGGACAAATTTCATTCATTAGTTGTGCCATGCCATCAAAACATGTATGGGGCATATTGTAGTCAGATTTTAAACTCATCATCCTGACAGCTGCCGACAATACCGAATGCGTCTCACATCCAGGCCATAATGGTTCTTGAGCTAGATAATAGGTTAATATAGATTCAACATATCATAGAACCTAGCAGTATCCATATTTGGAGGTTCATCCACATTTTGTTCACCTTCTTGACTAGATCCTAAACCTGCAGCATCATACACCATGCCCTGATATTTATTGACATGCTCATAACCGCCTATAGAAGGCCCACTTGTTTGCCCATAATACATGTCAAAATCACCCCTTCCATCAGCTGAATCCATATCAAAGTTTAAATTAATTTGAGGTGCTTCCTCCCTGTGTGATGTCCAATACCAGTATCTAGGTTTAAAACCTTTCCTCATAATATGAACATTCACAATATCAGGAACATGGTGTCGTTCATTTTTGCACTTCACACACTGACATCTAATAACTCCCTCAGTTAAATATTTTGGTTGTTGACAAGCAAAATTTATAAACCCCGCCAAACCCTCCAAAAATTCTTCCACATATCCCCGGCGATTTGGAAGAAGCCTATTATACATCCATCTTCGATGCTCCGGGATTTCCATTTTTCCTAACCAAAACTAATGACTTACTTAGTCTCCTATTAAACAATTAATTTCCAAACAAATATAAGAATATAATTTTAAAAAAATATATCTTATATTAAATTATCTGTTATTATAAAAAATTAAAAAAATATTAAATATTTTTTTTTTTCAAATGTTACCATGCATTAGCAAAAAAATTAATATAATCTACTCTTTTAATCACCTTTTCCCTTTTCTCTCTTAATTAAAGTCTACTAATTATCATTCCAATACCTACATTTATATTACATGTCATTTTCAAAGATTATTGATGGTTTAATATTTTTCATATAATATGCATTATGAACTGGTTTAAGCAAAATTGTATAATTTTAGTAAAAAACATGAATATCTCAAGAAATAGAATTGTTTTAAGAAATATGTAGTGTGTGTGTGTGTGTATATATATATATTAAAAGAGCGAATTATGTTGTTTGTAGCCAATAATGTAAAAGTGTAATTTAGTCACTTTTTGGCCTATATTTTTGTAAAATTGAGCGCTATTTAATTTTTTTTAATCCGTACCACCAACTCAAAACAACAGTTTTGAAAATGGAAAAGTATATTATAAGAAAATTTTATAGTTTCGTTAGGGTACTGTGACGTTATACTTTAAATATTTAATTAACTCAATAATTCTGACCTTCACATTACGGATATCCACAGTAGGATACCCGATAGAAAACCATTATTAATTCTAAAAAATCAAGACTAAACTAATTAACTTCATCTTAAGTACCAAACTTTACGTAATTTTTATGATTAACAAGTTAACTAATAAGTATTCTATATATAATCCATAAGAAGAAAAAATAATCAATATTAGTTATTCCAAGACAAAATTTAAGTTAAAAAATTACATCATTTTTAAAACTAAAACGAAAAATAAAAATAGTATGATTGAACAATTAGATAAAAATAGTATAACTGAAAAATTACTGAATAAAGGAAAGACAAATAAACTGTGTAACCTTCTTGAGCTCTCTAGACCTTTATTTTCCTCACACACAAATTGGCAATGAGAGACCTTTAATTTTCCCAGTGTTTGGTCAATAAAAACAATGATGCCATTCTTGAAGTTAAACATTAAATTTCAAGACTCTCTAATCTTTCGTGCATTCGAGTCATCTACATGGCAAATAGTAAATAATTCTAGATGCTTCACGAATGAAGATCTTACAAAATCAGGATCGAATCTAGAATTTTTACTATTTGCCATGTAGATGAAATGCACGAAAGATTAGAGAGTCTTGAAATTTAATGTTTAACTTCAAGAATGGCATCATTGTTTTTATTGACCAAACACCTGTCTCTTATACACATCTAGATGTGTATAAGAGACAGCCTATTATACTGCCCAAACACTCAAAAATTACCGGAGCTCAAAATTTGTGTGAAGGATAATAGTATTCCAGAACAATCTCTTTTTTACACTATCTTTATCTGTGTCTCACTTTCCTATCTGCAAATGCCAAGATTCTCCAAAAAACAAAAAAAAAGTAGAAATCGCTAGAAAAATAAAACTAAAAAATAACAGATACATAAGCCGCTAAATAAAAATCTTAGGGAAATTATGATAACAAAAATTTGCAAAAAAAAAAAAAATACACGGATAAAAAAAATTAAAAAGTGGAAACATAGAAATACATTACCTTGCAACTGTTTGAGGAGGTGGCGGCTTGAGTAGGTGGCGGCTTGAGGAGGTTGCAGCTTGACGAGGTGGCGGCTTGACGAGGTTGCAGCTTGAGGAGGCGGCGGCGGCGGCTTGAGGAGGAGAAATAACCAGCCTTGAAGAGGAGCAACCAACTTGAGGAGAGAAAGAAATGAGGAAGAAGGGATGGGAAGGAGAGATGGAAATAGGAAGAAGACGGTGGGAAGAAGAAAGGGAAATAGGAAGAAGGAGGGCGGGTGAATGGTGGTAGAAGGTGGCGGAGATGGGTGGAAAGGGGAAAGAGGGATTTTTTCCCAATTTAATCTGGTAGGAGATGGGTGGGTTTTGTGATTTTAATTTGAAACTTGCTGCGGATTTTTGCTGCGAATTTTTTCGAATATATTTGCAAGATGTTACGGATATTTGCTGCAGAAATTTGCTGCGGATTTTGCTGCGTATTTTGCTGTAGATTTTTGCTGCGGATTTTCCCAAAATTTTCTGCGGATTTTGTTGCGTAAGTTTGTTGCGGATGTAGCTGCGGATATAGCTATAGATTTTTGGGAAGAATTTTTTGACCTTTTATATAGTTACATGCGAATTTTGCTGCGGCGTTTTGCTGCGTATTTTCCTGCAAAATTTCCTGAGGAATTAGCTGTGAATATTTTCACATGCAAAATATCCGCATCTAATTCCGCATGTAACTACATAAAAGGCCAAAAAATTCTTCCCAAAATGTCTACAGCTATATCCGCAGCTACATCTACAACAAATTTATGCAGCATGTCCGCAGAAAATTTACCTACAAATTTTGCTGCGTATTTTTTTGTAGGTAATACATTCCCACATTATGGAGGGAATTTTACCTGCGGATTTTGATGCGGATTTTTTAATCCGTAGCAAAATTTTATTCTCAAAACTAGAAAACTATAACAAAAAATCCGCAGTAAATTCCGTAGATATTACCTGTGAAAAAAAGTCGCAACAAAAATCCGCATGAAATTTGCAATTTTTTTGTAGTGATTCCAAATTGAGTTCGAGTTATTGGCTTGTCTAAATATAATGTTGGAGGTACCTAACAACCATTAGTCACCTTTCCTCCATCTTGCTTGCTTCTACTGAAGCTTGTAGAACCGAAATAGCTTACCGTCTTGTACAAGTCATCGATCTAAATGGAAGTTCACTACGACATTGCAGAGATGAGCCTTTCTTTGAAGTATTGAGAGCAAGAGAATGTTACAACTCTAGTTAAAACTAACAGAATCACTATATTACATTTGACTTTTCTGTATAAACTTGACAAAAAATTCAAATTTGTATTAAATTGGTTAAAATCAAATACTAAGAGGTTTAAATGTCCTTTATCTGAACCTCTTGGGACCAAAATGGACCACAACTCAAATTTTGGGGACTAAAATTACTTCTTTTTTTTTCAAAAGCAAATTCTACTTTTTATTTTTCAAACCATAAATTTTTAAATCCTCTAACATAGGTTCCAGGAGAGCCAAAAATTAAACATTATTTATTTTTAGCAACTTCTTCAAACGTTTAAGTGAAGGTTTATTAAATATACCTTTGATATTCCAGATAAGACCATTCATTGTAAGTTAACAAAAGAAGGAAAGAGATTGAGAGACTTAGTAGCAATTCTTGTTACCATAGTGGGTCATGTCATATTTGATTTCTTCTTCTTCTTCAACATATTTTAACCACTAAAGTAAAATTATTATCTTGAGGAATGACTTTTCTATCAAAACACTTCAGAGAATTCTTTCCAGGCTTTCATTTGAGAGACTTCGATCCTCCTTTTGTGAAAGTATTCCTGCTTGATCATCTATATTGCCAGTGGATACATTATTAGCATTTAGACACTGAAACCCTAGTTCTACTGATTCTTGTTGTAACCCTAGCTGTATTGGACTCAAAACATCACTTTCCATTTCCTAATGTAGATGATAGGAGATTTAGATGGAGACTTGTCACCATTGATTTGAATGATTTCCTTGTCATTGTCTGAAGATGGTTGGGAATCCTTAGTGTGAACTAGCAGATTTGTTGAAACATTTGAGTTTGAAAGTTGTTGTGGATTTCTAGCTACCTGAACCTTATCCTAAGCTGTCCTTGAAGATCCTGCATTTTAAATATTGATTAGAATCCATTTTGAAATTGGAGGATTTCCTTCATTTGAGCTTAGAACCCCTTTTTCTCTTTGTTGGGTTTAGCCTGCAACTAGAGCTTATGCTGCTATATCTTCTCTTGTTGATGATTCTTCTTTTAATGTTCTTCTATTTGTTATCTTCCTTGTGCTTATCATTACCATTAGATGTAGCTGGAACTCTTACTTCGCAACTGGAAATTTGATGCCCTTGATTATGGCATTTCATGCAGTATAATGGCAATTCTTCATAGTTGTCCTTTTGCCATACTCCTTCTGCTCCTACTCCTACCCATAAACAGATAAGTAGATTGCAGTGATTTGAGTAGGTTTATCTCAACACAAACCTTTCCAAGGTTTGGCCTAGATAAAGTAGCAGTGGCTAGATCCAAATTCAATGGTTTGCCAACTGCTTATACCAAAGAAAATACAGAATGTTTGTTGAAAAGCACATTAGACAGGCCCTTGAGTATGATCCAAATAGGTACAATGGATGGTTTCTATCTAGACAAAATAGAGGATGCCACTTCAAAACTCTCATGTTGAATCTGTTAACAAACCATGATGTCTTCAACCAGCATCTCAAATAATCTTCCTCCAATGTGAATTTCATAGAGATGTGCTTATAATCAATGAATCCTAAAAACAATTCTCCTTTAAAACCAATTGTAAGAAATTTTTTTATAAGAGTCTCCATGCTTGGCTTCCCACATGGAAATTTGCCAATCATGGCAAACTGAAAAGGTTTGGATAATTCAATGTCCTCCACCTTATAAAAGAAGATGGTCGGCTCTCTCTTGTAAGATTACAATAGCTTGAGTGGAGCCATATCCTCAACTGCCTCCTTCAATTGTTGAAGAGCCTCCGTTAATGAACGTTGGTTGAAGGGCCAAGGTTGCTGCCATAGCAGCCAGCAAAAGGTAGAAGTCTAGAGAGAGAAAATGCTTAGCGAGAAGTACGAGAAAAAAAATTAAAAATTGACATGAAAAGTCATTCTGTTGCTAGTTACATTTGTTAGAAAAAGGGAAATTTAACTACACTTTTGGTCCCTTATCTTTGGAATCTTGTCTAATTTGGTCCCTTATGTATCTCTCCAATTTGACCCTTCATCTTTAAAAAAAGTGACCAATCTAGTACATTTAATAGAAAATACAAAAAAAGAAAAAACAAGTAATAGAATAGGTCATGTTACTCACATGTGGCAATAAAATTGGACAAAGAATTGACAATTTTAGTATCTTATATTTGCAATTTTGTCAAATTTAGTCCCTCTTGGTGCAATTTGTCCCAATTTAATTTGAACTTAAAAGAAATTTAATTTTCAATTAAAAATATAGATGTAAAATTTATAATAACTAAATTCTTAAAAATTCTATTATTCCAAAATATTTCAAAACAATTATAATAAAAAATACATTCGGAATTCCAATTCTGAAAAATGTGTTATTGGTCCATATTGAGATTCGAAATGATAACAAATGAACTAATAAATCATCAAAATTTCAATTAGATGTTTAAAATTTAAAATTTTAGCTTTGTTAATATGGAAAATGTTTAGCTAAAAATTTTAGAAACTTTTTCTTTCACACAAAATATAATTTTTTAATAGAAGAAATATATTAAAATTTTTAATGTATTATCCAAAAAAGTTCAATTTTATCAAAAGAAAAAGTTTGGATGTTTTAAAGATTTATGGAAAGAAAATTTTTGGAGCAGTATTTTGAATGGATTTTTCAAATCAAACTTTTTGGAGTGGTATTTGGGTAGATTACAAAATCATAATTATAATCTAAATGTTATTAATAATAACAATAATTAATTTCACGAAAATTAAAACTGATGATTGTTTTTTATCTTTGTAAATAATTTTTTAATTATAATTTTAAGTCAATTTGATGCAATTTATATTGGATGGGACTGAATTGGATAAGATCCTCAAGATAACGAACAAAATGGTAAATTTTATTTTTTGATTTAAAGGAAACCCATTAATTATCGTAGATTAATCAATTCTTTTATACAAAAGGGATTAGATGTCTAACAGTAATAAATAAGGAACTAAATTGAACAATACCTAAAAAATAAGGAGCAAAACTGGTATTTTTTTCCTTTGAAATATTGTTAAAGAACTACTGATATATTTCTTCACTGTATCCAATAATCGAATGTTTTCGATCCCCCAAAATCAGATCTCCAAGCATTTAGAGCATGTTTATATGACATTTATATAAGGTAAATGATATTTGCACACCCTTAAAAGTCTCTTACACATTATTATCTCATTTTATCAACTAAAAGACTAAAAAGTCTAAAATTTACAGTACCATATTTTCCTATACTCTGAATTACCCTTATGCCATATCTTAGTAAATATAATAATTTATTTTTCATATCCCTTATTCACCTATATTTAAAAAATAATAGCCATTATCTATTAAAAAGAAAATAGTCCATTTACCAATATTTCATTCACAAAAAATTAAAAGGATATTTATGATTACCATATAAAGATGTACAATCAAATAGTTCCATGCACATAACTACTACACTAATATAATGACATAGTCACTACAATTTCTTCATATGATTATTTGTGTATAATGGGTTCAACCATTATTATTTGTTGCTAGAAAGAAAGTACAAAAAAATGAGTTGCACAAAAACTAATAGGCACACTAGAAAAAGGTCAAGTCAGTAATTTCATAATCATATTACAACTAGAAAAAAAAGCATTCATTATAAAAAAATATTGTCAAATTATGAAAACTCTCATTCGTAAAAAAAATTAAAAAAATTATTCATGTTGCCCCCTTAACCTTAAGGTCTTGGTTCTGTCCGTATGTATATGAGAATGCAGTAGTATAACATACTGAATTGCGAGGTGACTCGTTATTACTGTATCAGAAGATTTTTTATTTTATTAGCTGAGGGTCTGAAAATTAAGGATGGAGTTATATCTAAAATTTATAGATGAGAGCAGGGGACTATATATATATATATCTAGACGCATAAAGTGAATTATTAAATTTTTTCAGACAATATGGAACTTTCAAGAACATGTTCCCAAGTCAGAAAGAAAGAAGTATAAAAGATGGTCCACACATCCAAAAGTGGCAGAGTTATGCTCTCATCATAAGAGACTAACTTTATCAAAAGTTGGCATAAAAGGAAAATCACATTACTAGAAGAACTGAATAGATCTGAACTATGCTCTCATTCACTCGTACCAAACAAAAAGAAGTAAGGGAAGGAGGTCCCAAAATTCAACACACCATTGCCGCTCGGAGTCTACAACAACGACTAGTTTGGCGACAAAATTTTCAACTTACCAGTAATGGAAAATGCGAGAAAAAAGTCTAAATGAATGTAGTAATGCCTGTCTTGTTTGGTCCTAAAATAGTTTAAAGAAAATGGTCCCCTCGTAGGATTTGGTCATGCAAATTAGAAGTTCATTTAGTCATTCGGAAGATGTACATATAGATTGCTAGAGTCCTAGAGGCCTTAACTATATATATCATTAGAGGTTTATCATTGGAGATTTTTGCACGACATTGTTTTCTAAGTTGGCTAAGGTATGTTCAAAACTAATTCGTTAAATAAAGAGGATTATTTGTATTCAATTCGATCTAGAGCCTATCTCAAAGATTGAGATCAAGTTTGGTTTGAATGTTTGATAATTTGTGTGAAAAAAATTTGACTTGACTCATTAATTTCGAATCGAGGTCAAACATATCCTAACTTCGTTTGTTTGTGACTTTGACCCAAATTTGCTTTTTTTTCCTAAAATTTTGTTCTATAATAGTTTAGAATTCAATTATATTGGTTAAAGGATATGATGTGAATACATATTACGATTATATTAGGGAAATGAATAAATGAAGAAATTTTCACCTTGTGATTCAAAATATATAAAAAAAAAACGGAAAGAAAGATTCAATAAAAGAAATAACAAATAAGTAGGAAAATAGATGATACTCTGTGCAATTAAATTACCTACTTAATCTTCTATTTTATGTTCATGAACTTATCAAGTCCAATAACATGATAATCGTATTTATCATATCATTTAGATTTAGCTTAATGAGATTTTTTTTAATCCAAATCGAGCAATAATGTATTAGGGACCTTCAAACTAAAAATGTCTCAATTTATCTCTCTAAGTGAAAATTGTTTTAGTATGGACCTCTAAATTTTTTATAAAAAAAAAAAAAAAAATCTCAATTTGGCCATTCAAACTGAAAAATAATTTTCCAATACAACCCTTCAAATTAAAAATCTCAATTATGCCTCCTAATTGAAAATTTAAAGCATTCAATTGTGTCCTTTCAATTTTGTCCCAGGTCATTTTTGTATTTTCGAACCTTAATTGTTTCAAATGACAAAAAAACCAATAATGGCCATATTTTTATTCGTCAAAAAACACTCAAATCCTTGCTTTCTTTATATACACTTTAAAAAATAGAGAAAAAAGCTTATACATAAAAACTGAGAATTTTGTTTTTATAAATGAAAGAAGGATGATGATATTTAATAGTCTAAAAAAAGTATTGACACACTTATGTATTTAAAATGGATACCCGTGTTAGAATAATTTTTCATTTTGATGCACCAGTGAGACTCTTTCAGTTTGGACCACAATATTGTAATGCATTTTACGGTTTGCAGGTCAAATTGAGGTTTCAAGTTTGGAAGACTATATTGAAATAGTTTAGAAGGGCAAATTGAGATTGTTTTCAATTTAGAAAGTCACGCTGAGGCTTTTGCTCATTTTTAAGGCCAAAATGGGATTTAACCTTCAACATTTCTTATTGCTTTTTACCAACTCCTATTTTTCTCCTTCATTATCTATCCTACAATATTTTCTTATTCATATTTTTTCTCCCTCATTATCTCTCCTACATACGCATTTAATTTCCCCAACTCACAAAAATATATGTAAATTCTATAAAACACAATAACTATTTTGATATTATGGTTTAGATATATTTTCATAATTAAAAGTTTTAAGAGAAATTGTACAAGTAGAAGATAAGACCCAATTGACATACTTAATTCCATAAAAAGACTTGACTATTTTCTAATGCTTTGCATATACACTGAGGTTGACCGTTCATGTATATGTTACTTCAAAAGAAAGAAGTCAATAATTATTAAATGGATTAGCTATATTATCAACTTGAGAAGGAAAATTTAAAGAATCGATTATAAAAATCTAATTTGTAATTTTGTATCTCAAAAAGGTAGAAAATAATTTTATATGAGAATTTATATTAATTTTATTAAGAAGATAAATGGCCTCGACTCCAAAACTATTAAGTTGCCGTTAAGGTATAGGAACCTGAATTTCGATTAGAGGGATTATGAATTTGTACGCATCGCTTTCTGTTTTATGTCTATAGAATCAATAAAGGTAAAAGTAGAAAGAGAGTGCTGAAAAAATGAGAATTACATTAAGTTAGGCAAAATATAACACAAAACTACTACTATAGTTGAGAGATGAGTAGGAATTCTGGAAGCAGAAAGCAAGAATAAAATGCGTAAAAAATGAGATGCAATCACAAATTTTTTTCAAGATTCAGTGAAGGAAAACATGCACAAATCTCAATACACCGAATAAAAGATGCCACGAGGAGGTGGACAGAGAATCAAAATGAGATTCAAGATACTGGTGTACAGTTTTTTTTAGTAATTTGTAGCGGGCCGAGGACATTGACACCGGTTGCATGGCAAAATTATTGGATAACATTCCAATGTTAATAACAGAGTACCATAATTCGATTTTACCTTTTTCCAATCACCATAGAAGAGGCAAAAAAGGCAGTTTGGGATATGGATGGGGATAGCGGTAATGGTCTAGACGGTTTCATGGTTTCTTCTTTATTCACTATTCGGAGATGGAAAATATTTGCTCAAGGTAGACCCGATATTTGACCCCAACCTGTAAACTCTGTGGTCAGGATTAAATCTTAAAAAATCTTGTTTACATCAGCTGATGTCATAAATTTTCTAAAATTTAATCCACACCATAGGATCTATAAGTGAGGCCAAAGACCGGTCTACCTAAATATTTGCCTTCGGATATTATTTCTGATGACCTACCATTGACTGTTCAAGACTTTTTTTTTTTTTTTTTTGTGCAGGGGTTCTTGTTCGGAGGAGCGTGCCTAGAACCTTGATGGTATTGATTGCCTAAAGCTCTAACCCTAATTATTTCTATGATTTAAGGCTTTTTTTCGGAACTTCTTCAACAAAATTCTAAAAAAGGTCATTTCTGATTAACTGGTGCAACTGCTACCATTGCTAATATCAACGAAATAGTTAGCATTTGTCGGTAGTCATGGAATTTTGAACGATATTTATTAGCTTATGAGCTGGTCCATTTTCTAAATAGGAAAGCAAAGGGACACAATATTTTATTGAAGATTCGACATGATGAAGGCATTCGACGGAGTCTCGTCGGTATTTTTGGAAGGTCTTCTTGCCAAATTAGGGTTTCATGTTCAATTTGTTAACCTAATTCTCAATTACAACTGAAATAGTTTGTTTTCATTATTGATCAATGTGTGAGCTGCGGGTTTTTCCAATCTACAATGGGGATGAAGTAAGGGGATCCACTGTTGTTCGTCATGTGCCTAACTATTACTAGACACAACTCACAAAATACACAAGTATATGTATTGAACAAGAAATATAATGATGAGTAGAGTATTGTTCCTACATAGACTAACACCCTATTAAACATCTAAACATCACACTTTTGATCCTATATAAACTAAGAAATAATAAAGTAGTAATAATAAAAATAATAGATAAAAAAAATGCAATAATTTGAGAAAGAAGTTGAGAAAAGTCGATAATTAAGTTATCTAGGGTTCACTCGTCCCTTACCAATCCCCTCAATTGATCCATTTATTCATTCTATTAATCTCTCTTGATTCATTTTTGTCGTTTACTAGTTTAGAGTCTTATACAATTGTGAGTTATCTTTCAATTCCTCTCACAAATCTACAAAACTGAGCCAACTCACAATATTTTTATGTGAATTTGAGCCACGCTTAATTCATAGATGACCACTTTAAAGGACTACTTAAGATGAATATGTATCTTTCAATCCGTATTCACGAAACATCCGTCCTTCCTAATAAAACTTCTAAACAAAGGCTAATTAGACCAATTCATCACCCTAAAAGTCCTCTTTCAATTTTTGAATTAGAGTTACAATTAAATTTATAAGTTGATCAGACTTATAAATGCATTTAATACTATGTAATTAAGCAAATCAAGCATAAGATCATAATCAAATCAAATTAAATCAATTGAGATTCATGGCAAGTTATGAATGAAACCCTAGATTTAGGGTTTAGTGCATCATGAGACCAAGTGATCCAACACAAGAATTGATTACAATCATGAATAGTATATTAAATACATAATGTTTAGAAATATGAAGAAAATGAAAAACTAGGATTGTCAAAGCTGAGTCTTCTCTTCTTCTCCCTTGTTCTCTTCACCAAGATTGCTTCTTGTGGTGACATAATTTGATTGCGGTTGTCTGATTAATTTTGTTTACTCTCACACTTTCTCTACATATATTTATTTTAATTTGTGACATAACATGACCCTTATATAATGCTAAATTGGGTTTACATGAAATGGGTAAAAAAATATCTAAAACCCGAGTAAGAACATTAAAACTCATCAAAATCCGCTAGTGCAGGGTGCTGGGTGCCTCTGCCAGCCTCCTGGCGTGTCCAGTGCCAAGAGGTCACTGGCTGGGTGCCCCTACTAGTCAGTACCTAGCTCCCGTTAGGGGTGCCCTGTCCTATCTATTTTGTCCCGTTTTGCTACATTTTTGCGCCGTTCGACCTCCATTACAAATAAAACCTGCAAAAACACATTTTAAGGGCATAAATACACATTTTTGACATAAAATAATAAAAGCTAATTGAATTTATAGACTTAGGGTGTAAAATTACAAAAATATCCCTACCTTATAAACTAAAACCCTCGAATTATGAACAAAATCCAATCTAAAAGTATTTGAAAATACTCTCGAGAGTAAACACCCCCAACTTGAACTTTTACTCGTCCCGAGTAAAATAAAACAAAAACACACCAACATATACAACATTTTCAAGCACATTAACTTCCTTCGACATGTCAACTTTCACAACAAAGGTGAAACTAAACAGGAAGAGATATGGACTCAAAATGATCTAAAAGTATACTGCTAATCAACCCTAAATCATCACCGTAATAGTGTTGCTCTCTACTCATGAAAGCAGATATCACTACTCCTTACAAATCAATAAAAATCCCATTGAACATAAGTTCAGTAAGGGACAACTATGTTCGAAGAAATTTTTAAGCACACAAAACATTGAAACTCAAACCAAGGATCAAGTAGGTTTTTAAAACTTGTAACGTAGGCTAACGGATCAAGTTAGGTGGTATATTTAGATAAAAGTAGCTTAAATCACTTTAGAAACATTAATGAATAATGTCGACCTATAATCCTGTAGAACATCCACAAACCATAGCATTTAACTAACTACACTTTCGAAGACAAAGATGCACCTTCTTCATTATAATTTAGAAGGAATTATCCTTCTTTTCTTCTTTTTTATTTTATTTTTATTTTTTACCATTTTTTCGACATTTATTTTTTTTCCTTTTACCTTAGAAAACATAGGGGATTATCACAAACGTTAAAGTCTTCAATGTGACTTTTTTTCCTAACAAACACAAATCATGTCCTTACCAACCATCCATAATAATATGCACATAATATTGATGTTGTGCACTAACAACACTAACTACTAAAATAATGGATAAAAAGAATAATAAAATAAAAATAAATAAATTTGCTAAAATAACATGGTTAAACAAAGAATTAAGGCTTATAAGGCTCTAAAGGGGACACTACGAATAGAAATGATGTTTAGGTATGCATTTTGGAGAAGAGCACAAACAGTCCCAAGAACTTACCAAAATCATTAATTTCCTTGGTATAAAATCCACTCATACTTTGCAAGTATGTAAATAACACACAATTTGGATGAATGTCACAGCAAAACAAATATCACTAGCCAATCATGATTATCACTTATTAAAAATCGCCTCATTTTCATACCCTTACACAAGGGAATATATTTAAGTGTATAGTGATAACACTTCACAATTCAAAGGGTTAAAGAGAAATAGAAATATTATAGGCATTTTAAATCCATAAATTCTAACAAGATTAGATCAACTTTGAAATATTTTCAAACTCTTGACACGTATCACAAAAATTAATGAATTCAAACAAGACACTAAAATGGAGAATCTTTTTGGTTTAACCTTCTATAATACTTTAGGCAAAGAGGACATTGAAATCCTCAAGGTTGCCACTCGATAGCTATCGAATCTTTTATACTGTCAGATCCTCAAGAGTGATAAAAAATTCCCGATTTTTGAATTTTGGTTGAAAGAAAACCTAATTCTAAAACAAATATACCACCAAAGATGAACACCAATAAAACAATCATTCTTGACACATAACACATATTCACAATCACACCACCAAAATACAAACTTACCCCTGACTAAAAATGAAACATTGTCTTTAATGTTTCGCACACAAAGAAAAAATTAATTAAAATACAAAAGTACAATAAAATAAACACTTCCTTGATATCCGTGAGTTGTATTTACTTCTTATCCTCATAATCACATTACTCTAGCATCTTCCTTTTCCTCTCCATCACTGCCATTGTCATTATCTTTTCCATCACCCTCATTAAAATTAGGTGTCCTGGGTAAGGTTGGAGCTTCATTCATGTCAACTCTAAAGGCCTTGCCATTGTAGGTAATCAACCTGCCCATGGCCTTCATGTAACATTTTTGATGCTCCAACTGTCTCTCTATCCTTAACAACCTATCATACATGCATCTAATTGAGCTTGTGGATTGACTAGAGCTTGCCCCACTCTGTGCTTTTGGGTTCCTTTCTTCCTTGGGAAGCATTCTCATCATAGCTCGTACATCAATGGGTTGTACCATTAAGACTTTCGTGTATATGGTTTCATTGCATTTTACACCTGCACGGAGATACAGTTGTGTTATTAAACGAGGGAACCATAATCCCTTACTTTTTGTTTTGTCCATATGCAAGATTTGGGAATAAATAAAACAACCAACATCAATTAAATACCCTTAAAAAGGACAAATAGCAACAAGACTCTATCAACAGCAATGTGTATGGCATGACCGACTGGAAATAAGTTGGTATTTATGAAATTGAACCAAATTTTAGCAATAGGACTCAAATACTTACTTAGAAACGAAATTTCAGCTCTTGAAGCATGTTGTGCTATCTTCCAAGTAATATCAACACTATTTCATATAGTTTTAACCATCATATCCAAATTCGGTTCACAATGATATTGATAACGAAATAAACCATCATTATCTATTCTTGCCAAGCCCATGAATAGAGTTTAAGGATTCACATGTGCATAGAAATTTGACTCATCGTACAAAAAAAATTCCATTATCATGCTTTAATAAGTTACCATATGATTCTCTAACAATTTCCTCTATAGCAAATTCTGGGTTAGTACGAAATATATCCTAATGGCGATTATGAATAGTTTTCTCTACCTCTGCCCTTAGGTCATTACGTGCCCAATCTATGTCCAATTTAAACGCCCTTTCTAATATTATATTTTTATGGTTTCCCCCTCTACATACCTTTATAAAACTTTTTGAGAAGTAAAAGTTTTCTTATAAAATTTCCTCTTGGAGCTAGACTCCTTAGCCAAATTTTCTCATAGGAGGTATAGTGAAATTTTCAATAAAAACACAAAAATTGAAATTGAACATAACCAAATTGAAGTACCCACATATCAAATAGTGCAAATTACACCAGGAAATTTGCCTATGATGCTAAACAAATTAATTTCAAACAAAAAGATTCAAGTTCTGAAACAAGTAAGAACACACTAAACCCATCAATTTGATCTCACATATATGGAATAAAATCATTAAAAAACATTAAATTAGAAGGCTTTTACCAATTTACATCTTTTGAAAGACTTTATGCTTGATTTTTTGCTCCTAGAAACTTTCCCAAAAAGATCTTCTTGTTAGAGTTCTTGCTTCACACCTTTTGCTTTCTTCTTCAAATCTAAAAATTGCAACAATTTAGTCACTTTTTGATGTTTAGATTCAAGAATTAGGGTATAATTGGAATGGATTTTTTATGAGGAAGGACGAGGAAGGGTTTAGAGACGTTTAGGGATGATTTGAAGGTGTTTGAATGAGTAGAGAATGAATGTTGCAGCCCTACTTATCCCTCTAACTCACGACCCGGGCACCCCTCCCAGGCCTCTGTATGTGGCTCTCACTTGCCAGCACCTAGTTGCTAGCCGTTTCGGCATTTTCGGTCCACGTTGGACTATTTTTTGTGTTTAGCTCAAATTTTCTTCAAAAACTTCCTGCAAGCAACATTGCGGATTTAAGACCTAAAACATCATATTAACTTATGTTAGTCTAAAATTAAATATTTTCAAAATTAAAGTTAGGTACAAAACTTAGAAGTTAGAGTTAGAAACCTGGGTTGCCTCCTGCTAAGTACTTGTTTAATGTCTTTAGCTACACGTTACAACTCTTTTCACAAACTTATTATCTCCATTGATGTGGTTTATGGATCCACATCAGCACCCAAATTGGTTTTCACTTGATGGCCATTTACCTTGAACTAATTTCCTCCGCAATACATTAATTCAGTTGCTCTGTTAAGGAAAACCTTTGTTATGACATATGGCCCCTCCATCTAGACTTAAGCTTAAATGGGAAGAATCTCAATCTTGAATTGAATAAAGAACTAGTTGCCCTCCATGAACTCTCGTTGGACAATATGTCTATCATGCCACTTCTTAGTTTTCTCTTTGTACAGCTTTGCTTTTCCATAAGTTGGATCTAATCTAATTCATTGAGTTGGAGAAAATGTTAGATTCTTGCTTGCTGCTTTCAAATCACAATTAAGCGGCTTTACTGCCCAATATGCCTTGTGTTCTAATTCCAGTGGTCGGTGGCAAGCTTTTTTCGAAAATCAACCTATAGGGCGACATAACAATTGGAGTTTTGTGTGCCATCCTATATGTGCACAAGGCCTCGTCGAGACATTTTGCCCAATCTTTTCGTGTTGGGCAAATCTTCTTTTCCAGGATGTTCTTTATTTCCCTATTGGAGATCTCCACCTGTTCACTTATTTGTGGGTAGTAAGCCAGTGCAACCTTATTTCTGACCCTATACTTTAACAAATGTGCTTCAAATTGTTGGTTGCAAAAGTGTGATCCAACTTGTCACTAATCTAGGTGTACAAACCATGTAAATATGCTATTCTTGAAGATTTTAGTACCTTATTTGTGTACAGCTTCCGCCCACTTGGAGACATAATCCATAGCCACCAAGATATACTTATTGCCATATGAAGAAGTGAATGGATGCATGAAATTGGGATTCCCTATACGTCAAATATCTCCACTTCTAGAATATTGTTTAGTGGCATTTTATTCTCCTTGAGATATTACCCATTCTTTGACATCGATCACAACTTGCAACAAATTGTTGCATGTTTTTGAAAAATGTAGGTTAGTAGAACTTGATTGCAGAACTTTCGATGTAGTTTTGACCTCCAAAAAGTCCACCATATTCCAACTAATGGCAATGGTATAAAATATCACCTGTCTTCTATTGAGGCACACACCAGCAAATTATTTGACTTGCACATTTTTTAAACATAAAAGGGTCATCTCATATATATCTTGTAACATCAAAAAGGAAACCCTTACGCTGTTGAAAAGTCATATCTAGAAGTAAATGTTGGCAGCTATGTAGTCAACAAAGTAGAATGCCAAGGAACCTGATGAGTTACAGAGAATAGTTACAGTTCGAGGAATGTTTCCTGAATTCATACATTTGAATGCTCATTTTTCTCCTCATTCCAGGCGAGACAAGTTTGGTCAGCTACTTGATTTTCAATTCCCTTCATGTCCCTTATCTCTTGATCAAATTCCTATAGTTGTTATATCCATCTATTTAGTCATGGATTTGCATCTTTATTGGTTATGAGATATTTAATTGCATCATGATCTATGTAGATGATCACTTTTATACCTGCAAGTAAAGCTCAAAGTTTATCAAAGGCAAACACTACAACTAAGAGTTATTTTTCCTGTAATGGTATAGTTCATTTGAGTGTCAGTAATTGTTTTGCTAGATGAAGTGAAACATTTTGTCCTTGCATTGACCCAAAACTGCACCAACTACAAAGTCACTACCATCACACATTAATTCAAAAGGTAGCTCCCAGCTAGGTGCTATGACAATCGGTGTAGAAGTTAATTTTCTATTCAATAGATCAAACACTTTTGAACAAGAATCATCAAAATTGAAAACAAAATATTTTTTTAATAAATTACATAACAGTTTAGAAATTTTGGCAAAATCTTTTATGAACTGTCTTGTAAAATCCTGTACGGCCAAGGGTGCTCATTTTTCCTTGATAGATGATTGGCGTGGGTAACTTCTCAATCGTCCCAATCTTGGCCCTGTCAATCTTTATGCCTAATCTAGACACTTTATGACCGAGGATGATGTCCTCTTATACCATAAAGTGACATTTTTCTAGTTGAGCACTAGGTTGGTTTCTTCACATCTTGCCAATACCCTATCTAGGTTCTTGAAACACAGTTCAAACGAGTCACTAAAAAATAGAAAAGTCATCCATGAATACCTTTATACGAACTTCCACCATATATGAGAATATGGCCATCATGTACCTCTAAAAGGTTGCTGGGGCATTGCACAAGCCGAGGGGCATTCGTCAGAAGGAAAATGTATGATATGGGTACATAAATGTTTTTTCTCTTTATCCTCTAGTACAAACATAATTTGATTATAATCTGAATAACCATAAAAATAAAATAAAAATAGAAAGCTTTACTTACAAGCTTGTCAAGGATATGCGTCAATGAACAAGAGAGGAAAGTGATTCTTGTGATTTGCTTTATTGAGATTTCTATAATCCATGCATACTCTCCATCCCATGACCATCCTTGTGGGAATAAGTTTATTCTTGTTATTTTCTACCACGGTCATTCCAACTTTCTTCTGCATGCACTAAGCTGGACTTACCCAAACACTATCAGAAATTGGATAAATGACTCCTGAATCTAGCCATTTGATGATTCCTTCTTTACTACCTTCTTCATGATTAGATTGAGTCATCTTTGTTATTCGATCACTGGTTTGATATTATCTTCCATTAAGATTCTTTGCATGCAGTAGGATAGACTAATGCCTTTGATATCGACAATTGTCTAGCCTATGACTTTCTTATGTGCTTGAAAGACCCTTAACATTGTTTCTTCCGACACACTAGATAACTCGGATGACAATATAGTAGGTAAAGTAGAATTCTCTCTAAGTTATGCATACCACAAATTGTCCGGTAACGGTTTGAGTTCTACTTAGATGAGATTGTTCTTCAATTGAAGGCTTGGGTGTCTTGGTCAATGGTGTGACTGTATCAAATGATTCGACAAATGGTTTGTTCCATATGTATGGTGTGGTTGCTCTCATATATTTTGCATACTTCTTAGACTCCATGTCTTTTCTTTCTATTTTGGAAAGTAATGATGCCTCCAATACATCATTTTGGTACATTTGGTTGACTACTTTCTACATAACCTTATCTAGAAATGCATGCACTGCAAACCATTCCTCTTGTTTAGGTAATTTCATATCTTTAAAAACTTTAACTTTACCTCCTCATTGTTTACTTTCATAGCGAGTTCACCTTTTTGTACGGTAATGAGGATTCTTTCTATAGCTAAGAAAGGTCTACTAAGAATTATAGGAATCTTTTCATGCTTTTCGAAATGAAGAATTATAAAGTTAGCAGGAAAAATAAACTTGCCAATCTTTACTAGGATGTCCTCAATGATACCTCGTGGATGAGCCAGAGTCCTACTGGCCAAGTTGGAGGGTCACATTTGTTGCTTCTCCTATCCTATGTTTCCTAAAAATAGATAAGGGCATTAAATTAACACTTGCTCCTAAATCACACAAGGCCTTACCTATAACTATGTGCCAATCATGTGTGGGATGTGAAACTCCCGGGATCCTAAGTTTTGGCTGTAATGTTTGTTGGAGAATTGCATTGCACTTTTTCGTCAAAGCTATTGTTTCTGTGTTTCAAAACTTGTGATCCTTCTTTTTGTAGATAATTAATCCTATACAAACTTGACATAACTAGATATTTGTTCTAATGATTTTGCAAAAGGAATGTAAATGTGCAATTTTTTAAAAATTTCTAAAACTTTCAAAACTGACCTTCCAACTTGTATTGTTTAAGCCGCATATAATGTACTAGAGGGAAAGGCAAAGGTTGATTTGATACTCCATAGGTTGCTTATTCTCTCCCTATTTTTCTTCTTCAACTATTATCTATCTATCATACTCCTTTGCTTTCTCTAACTAGAGTAAGTTTATATGTTCCCAGTCTCCAATTCCTTGTCAGTACAAAGAGTAACCGGTTGCATTGTTCTCTAGCATCATTCTTCGGGTTAACCTCTGTGTCACTTGGTAAAGAATCTTGAGGCCTATTATTTACGACAGTGGCAAGTTGCTCCATTTGGGTATCCAAATTCCTTATTGACGTAGTATGGCTTTGGAGAATTTAATTTTGATTTTGGAGCACTGCATCAATTTTGGCCATGTACTAATGTAAGAGGTCCTCCACACTACTCTATTTTTTTGGGATTGGCTGGGTTTGCCTTTTCTGCCCTTGGAATCTAGGCGGCATTAGTGGTCTTCTTGAACTACTAGCACCCTTTTGGTTGTTGTTCTAGGAGAAATTGGGGTGGTTTCTCCAACTATTGTTGTATGAGATGGAATATGTATTATTTTGTGATCAGTTGAAATTGCCTATGTAATTAACATCCTCCAGATTAATTGAACATTACTCAGTAAGGTGTCCTCCATGGCATATTTCACTGGCTTGAACCTGCTAGTGTATAATAGACCTGTTTAGGCTGAATCTCCACTCTTTCTAGCTTTTCGGTAAAGGCCTCTATTTGTGCAACCAGAGCAGTGAACGAGAGTCCACGTTTTACATGCCTATTTTTTTTTTCTAGGCGTGTCGTGCTTATTTGCCAGCTGGTTTTTGTTTGAGATGATGTCCTTAAGCATTTACGCAACCTCCTCATAAATTTTTCTTATTTTCACCCTACCGGCTGCTGCATCTATTGTAGTCCTGGTTGGCTCATTGAACCTGTTGTAAAATGTTTGAATCCACAACCAATCTAGAAAACCGTGATGTGGATACAACCTTAATAAATCTTTGATCCATTTCCATGTCTCAAAGAGCTGTTTGTTATCCTGTTGCACAAAAGAAGTAATATCATCTCTTAATTTTGCCATTTTAGAAGGTGAAAAAAATTTACTCAAAAACTTTTGAGCTTAACCATTCCATGTAGTAATGGACCCTGCGAGCTGTGTGTTAACCAGGCTTAGCTGGCTTTATCCTTGAGAGAAAATGGAAAAAGCCAAAGTCTAATTGCATTACCAGAAACCCTATTATGACATTATGTGTCACATATTTCAAGAAAATGGAATATGTGCACATTTAGGTCATCATTTGGTACCTTACTGAACATAGCCGATGTTTGTACCATTTGGATAATTTGTGGCTTTAGCTCAAAGTTATTTGCCTTGTTTGGTGGCTTGATAATGCTCAACAATCAAAGGTTGGCACAACAAAGTCCTTTAAAGGGATCAACTCCTTCTCATTTGGTTGGGTGGGTATCATTGGTTTGAGTGGAACTTGATCATCTTCCATCTTAATTATTGGTTGGAACTCTCATCTAGCTTCTTTTTATAGTCGACATGTTGTTCGCTCAATTTCAAGGTCTAAGGTTAGAATTTCCTAGTTTAACCTTTTCGGCATAAACATCAAGGACTTGTCAGCCAAAATGTGAAAAAGAAAAACCATAAAATAGAATAAAGGAATATAATGCAGTCTTGTGTATAAACATAAACAAATAAATAAAGAAATTATTTTTAAAATAGAATTGAAGTGCTTACTTAGATGTTGGTAGATTATAAAGTGTTAGAACTAAGTCCCCGACAATGGTGCCAAAAACTTTTTCATGCTATGATTAACTTTTACCAGGCACAACTCATGAAATACGCAAGTATACGTATTGAACAAGTAGTATAATGATGTGCAGAGTATTATTCCTACAAAGACTACACTAATACCCTATTAAGGACTTAAATGTGGCACTTTTGATCCTATCTAAACTATGAAAAAGTGAAGTAGTAACAATAAAAACACTTCCAGTAAAAAGTATAGAAAAATCGATAATTAAGTTATCTAGGTTCACTCATCCCTTACCAATCCCCTCAATTGATCCATTTATTCGTTCTAACAATTCTCGATTCACTTATGCCGTTTACTAGTCTAGAGTCTTATGTAATTATGAGTTATTTTTTAACTTCTCTTACAAATTTACAAAATCGAGCAAAGTCACATAGAATTCCAATATTTCTATGTGAATTCGAGCCAAGCTTAATGTATAGATGATCACTTTATAGGATTACCTAAGATCAATAGGTATCTTTCGATTCGTATGCATGACACTTTCGTCCTTCCTTATACAAACTTTTGAACAAAGGCTAATTAGGCCAATTCCTTACCCTAAAGTGCTTCTTTAGATCTCTGAATTAGGGTTACAATTCAATTTATAAGGTGATCAGGCTTATAAATGCATTTAATACCACATATTTAGCAAATTAGTCATACGATCATAATCATGAATGAAACAAATCAAATCAATCAAGATTCATGGCTAGTTATGAATAAAACCCTAGATTTAGGGCATACTGCATGATCAGACCAATTGATACAACACAAGATTGATTACAATCATGAGCAGCATACTAAATACAAGAAATAAAGAAGAGAATGAAAAACTAGGATTGTCAAGCTATGTTTTTTCTTCTTCTCCATTGTTCTCTCCACCAAGACTGGTTCTTCTATTGATTTTTCTTGATTACGGTTGTCTGATGAATTCAGTCGACTCTCATACTTTCTCTGCGTCTAGTTATTTTAAATAATGGCATAACATGACCCTTATATAGGGCTACATAAGGTTTACATGAAAAAGGGTAAAGTTATTGAGAACCTGAGTCAAAACGTAAAACCCCATCAAAACCCGCTAATGTAGTGGCCTGGGCACATTTGCCTGCATCTTGGGCACGTCCGGTGCCCAGAGGTCAGTGGGTGGGAACCCTTGCTATCCTTTTGGGAGCTGGTAGCACCCGTTGCAACTAGAGGTGCCCGGTCTTCTCTGTTTTTTCCCGTTTTACAATGATTTCACATCCTTCGACCTCTATTGCAAATAAAACCTACAAAAACACATTATAAATACAATTTTTTGACATAAAAGAATAAATACCTAATTTATGGACTTAGATGTAAAATTAAAAAATATGCCTACTTTGTAAATTAAAACCCTTGAATTACGAACAAAAGCCAAGTTAAAAGTAAAAATATGAAAATACTCTCTTTTAGAGAGTTATCAACTATTCAACTTTCTAATCATTTTATGATATGAAGATCTAAGCAGGGTACTTAGTAATCTTGCTTAGGCCTGGATGAATCTAAGACTATGCTATCTCTTAAGGATGTCAATTGGTTTCCTACCTAGAATTTGCTTATGATATTGTTTTATTCACAATGGGTAACAAAAGGAGCCCACAAAGACTGAGGAGGTTTTTGGGGACATATCAAAAGGGCTCAGGCCAATGTATTGATAACTCTATTAAATAGAGTTATTTTTCCTCTAAAAACCATGCCATTTTGACTATATAAGTCCCATTTTGGGTGTTCTTATGTGTTTTTACTTGAATTTTATGTTTAGTAGCATTATTAGTGGTCTTAGAGTAATATTTGGACTTTTGGTAGTGTTTATTACTGATTGATGACAAATGATGCTTATTAGTTTTTGGTGCAAATTTGTAGGGATTATATGTAAATTGAGCAGTAACTTGAAAGAATTGAAGAAACCAAGAACTAGAGCTACAATTAGAAGAAAATTGAAGAGCAAAGTCCAAGTTTGCTGGGGCTTCATCATTGTGGTCATGAATTCTAAAGAAGAAAACTCAATACCACGATTATCAAGCCATTCAAGACTTCTAGACCTCCACACCACGGTGCTAGGTTCTACAACACAAGTCTTACCACTGCAGTTACCAACTGGTTGAAGATCTTGGTCAACACAAGCCTAACATCACAGTGGCAAAACCAAAAGAGGAAATCTCACCACCGCGGTGTCGAAAATGATTGACAGAGAGAGTTTTGACCACTTTTAGAATGGTTACAAAATTTCAATTGACCTAAAGTGTGCACCTACAGACACATAGTATCAAGTGCAGTAGCTTTAGTTTTGGCTAGTCTAGATAAGGCAGCTTTAGGAGTAGAAAAACTTTTCCTTATTTGGTAACATTCGTAGCCATAACACTTCTTCTCTAACTTTTTAGTTTTATTTTGTCTACAAACTTACTCCTTATCTTTAATGCAAGCTTATAAATTTATTTACAATTATTACAAGCCCTTTTATTGTGCTTTCAGTTGGTATACAAATTTTTCTTTTTCATGCTTGTTTTATATTTTCTTTCCACTATGACTAGTCTATTAATGATGATGCTATTTGTTGTACTTTTCGTAGTTGTATCTATTACTTGTCTTTATATTTATTTGTTTTGTGCTTTTTTAAATTTGTGTAGCTAAACTACTAGTGGATTGGGCTATGAAAATGTGAAATTTACATATGTGTGCGTGGTTTCAAGTGAGTATACTAGTAAATAATGGATATTTGAGCTGTAATAAAGGTTTCAGAATGGTTGGCGAGAGGGAAAGAATCCACCCTTAAACGACATTTGTGAGGTCAACACAACAAACGAGCATTGAGAGTTAATACTTGACGAAATTATCACATGTTTAAGTCGATTAGTAATTGGGCCAAGATTCTAATTTCCCTAGTTAGTTCCTTAAACACAGCACTCCATGTAGAAACCAAGACTAGAACCATGAATTGGGCCAATAAATTGGTTCGTAGTTGGGAGGAGGGAATATTCGTACCTATTGAATGTCACACATTAGACGACCCCACCTAGTAAAGGAATCAAAGTAGTTGCTCAATCTCTCTGGTATATTTTTGTTAATCTACTGGCTAATTTAGTTGATTGTTTCTTGTTTCACTAGTTAAATTGTTGTTTAATATTAATCATACTTGAATCAGTTGTTTAAAAGTACGTGTATCCTTGAGTCCTAGTAATTACCAATTAATCCTTATGTGATCGATACCCCTCACCACTACCTACAAATCTACCTCGTATACTTGCGTGAGTGCGGATTGTAGTTTAAGTAAAGTAAGGTGGTTTTATAACTCGAGAGTGAGTAAACATTTAAATTAGACACTTAGACTAATCCACGTAAAATATTTGGGGTCATTGTCGTGCATTGTAGTTGGTGATATTTGTGCAACTTCGTTGTGCTAATCTAGGCACTGACATTTTATTCATTTTGGTGGTTAATTTAGTTTTAATAGTGTTCATACGACTCTTCTCATTATTCTACTCTTCCATTTTGTATCTTCTATAGGTAATTTCATTTGTTATCTTGTTGTGATCCTTAGAGTGGATGGTCCTAGGTATAGAGGTTTTATCACCCCTTGACCTTGAACTTGAGAATAAATAAAGAAAGATTTAGAAAGATAAGCGATTGGAACAAATACAAGGAGAATTCACCACGGTAGGTGCCCAAAATGAAACAAGGATAGAGTGAGAACAATAAATATATTAATCAAGAAGGAGTGGCTAATAATGGTGTAAGAGGAAATAGTAATGGTGGAAATGGGATGAACATAAATAATAGGCAATTGAGAGATTATGTGATGCTAAAGTTTGATAATGCTAATTCAAGCATAGCAAGGATCCCGATACTTGCCAACAACTTTCAGATAAAACTGGTGCTGATTCAACTGCTTCAATCTCATGGTAAGTTTGGGAGAGTGGCACAAATAAGTATTCGTACACCTATTTTATGAACTTTGAAGAGGTTTTTGACACTTTCAAATTTAATTGAGTCCGCCCTAATTTTGTGAGGATGAGGGCATTCTTTTTTTCCTTGAGGGATAGAGCCAAGTATTGGTCCCAAAGTTATAATCAAGGGACATTCACGACCTGGAATGGGTTGGTTCAAGAGTTCCATGCAAAGCTTTTCCACCATCGAGAATAGCAAAGATGAAAAGGAGATACCTTTATTCAAGAAAGATGGGGGTGAAAATATTGGAGAGGCATGGAAGAAATTTAGAGAGTTACTTCATAGTGCCCACATCATGCCATCGTTCTATACCTCCAATTGCAAATATTTTATAATGGGCTCTATCAAGAAACCAAGTTGATTGTGGATGCCACTGCCATGTTCGCTATCCTTCAAAACACTAAAAGAAGCACAAAGGCTACTCAATATCACTGCCTCAAACTACTATCAATATGGCCGGTACCACAACTTTTCATATCCAACCCACCCTGATCTCAAACAGGAGTTCAACAACTTTGTCATAGTGATGCATTGTTGGTCCAATATAGCATGATGATGAACATGATAGTGTTTATGTGAATATCTGAAGGAATTTGTTGAGTGGAATGTGTTGAGCTTAAATGTTTTAATTTGATGTTTGATCGAGGACGATCAAAGCCTAAGTGTGGGGTAATTTGGTAAGTTCATAATTGTGCTATTTTTTATCATTTACCACTTTTTTATGTGTTGTAAGAAAGATTTGAGTAATTATTGAGCTTAATTTGGTTATTCTTAGTTTTTGTGGGGTTAAAGTGAAAAAGAGCAGAAAAAGATGGAAAAGATGAAAGAGAATGCTAAGGACGGAACATGCATGATAATAAAGCCATTTTGAATGCTGTTGCATATTTCAAGCCTAACTTTTGAGTCCGAGATCCAATTGAGGTGATTTAAGATGCATTGGAAAGCTAAGACATAGACCTATAACTTTTGTGTTTTACACTTATAAGAGGATATCCAATTCCAAAAGCATCAAGGTGAAAATTGAAGTGGAAGGCGGAGCACATGAACAAAGACAGCGCACAACCGCTGGAGTTGTGGAACGCATGTGCGTTGTGTCCAAAAGCAGAATTCCCAGATTATGTTAGGTACCGCAAGTGCGCCCAAAACAGCAAAATTGCGTATTTTTTATTTTTGGCAGATTTCTTCACCCGGTTGGACTATTTTTCATCCGATTTCATGTTCTTATCCATGTTGAACCCCAGTTTTGTTAATCACGTTTTGATGATGACCAAATCACACTAATGGTTTGAAAACAAGTGTGCAAAAAAGTAGGTAGGTTTGGACGCAAATGATCGTCCGAACAAAACAACCAGAAGATTTCATGGACGTAAATGACTGTCCGAAAGACAGAGCTACGGACGATGGTAATCGTCTGACACAAAGAATATTGAAGCAGACTCGGACGAAGAACAACGTCCGATCATATTTGCAGAAGACTTTGCTTCGATCGGACGCATGTTCGAAAGCATCCTCGGACGTCCGAATGAATACCCTCAGAGAACTGACACAGCGTTGGATGCAGAAGTTTGCAGCGGCCATCCGAAAGGTCCAACGGCTTGTTTTCCTACAAACAGAAAATAGCCGTTGGAAAGTTGTTGGAAGCAGTTTTTGGGCAACTATAAATACCCCTAAGCCTAAATTAAACAAAAGAGACTTCTACATTGATTACAAGTAATTATTGAGTTATTTGGGAGAAATAGTGGGGTACAAGTGTCGTAATAGTGTAGGTAGTTTTGTGAAAAGAGCTTAGTAGTGAAAGAGTTCTTCAAGTGTAAGAGTGGAGAGATAACAATTGTAACAAAGGGAGGTTGTGAGTGTAAAACTCTTGGCTCAACTAAAGGAAATTAGTCTGAGTAAGAGTGATCCTCATTTGTGTACAAGAGATTATTGTCTCACCTACTTTGAAGAGACTTTTAGTGGCTAAACTTCAAGTTGAGAACTTGGTAGTTGCCTTCTAAGAAGCATCTTTGTGGTTGTAAGCTCCAAGCTTGAAAAGCTTGGAAGTTTGATTTGATACTCTTAATCTCAATCTTCTTATTTGTTCTTTACGCTTAAATTGTTGAATATCTATTGTATTCATTTGTGCTTAAGCTTTTATTTGGTGCATAAAGTTTGCATTTTCATTAAGCACATCAAAAGGTTTATTTTTAAAATAACCTAATTCACCCCCTCCTAGGTTGCCCTTTGGGACCAACAATCCATAGGCCTTAATTGTAACCCTAAGTACTCATTATAAATACCCCATTTTGGATGAGAGAAAACGGGTCGACACTTTATTTTCTAGTTTTATCTAGGCTTTTCAACAGTAGAAAATTATTGTTCATTCTTCTATGGCACTTTGTGCCTTAACCATTTTCTTGGTCGAGAGATTAGAAACCATGGTCAATTCTACTATGTTGTAAGACTTTTTGTGTTTGAATTTATTCAATTTTAGAGGAAGTATTGATTATTTTTCTTCGATTAATTTGACATTATGATTGTTCTTTTTAACTTATTATTGCTGAAGAATAATTAAGTTATTAGAATTAATCTACTGCTAGATTGTTTTAAACGCTTGTGCTTAATTCAATCTGTGAAGCAACTGAATTTGATAATTATTCGATTAGTGTTATTGAATTTAGAAAAAATAATCACCTAATTGGCATAACCACGTGTGTTTATGTTTAATTAGTCTAATTGTTCTTGTTGATTTTAAGGCTTCTATTAATTAATCTTTGGCGCGTGTCTGGATTTACTTAAATAGTTAGAGTTAATTGTATTGTGTGTTGAAAATTAACCAAATTTTGAAAGAAAGAAGAATCAACTTTGAATTGGAATTTGGGTTAATTCTTCAATTAGTGTTTGATATAGAATTGAATTATCTTGTGTGTCAAGGATCGACTAGTAAAATTACCATGGTGGATATGATCGAAACCTTTCTTAAATAAATTTTCTCCAATTTATTTTATTGTTTTAGTTTTTAGTTTAAAAGCAATTCAAGAAAGCCCCCCCATTTAATTTAGTACAAGAATAAACTTCGTTCTCTGTGGGACGAACTTGACTCACCACTACTACGTTATAGTTATGGAGAGTTGTTAATTTTGGGTGCCTACGACAGTATTTTACCAAAATTTTGGTGCCGTTGCCAGGGAACAGTTTGAATTATTTTTGTGCTATTTATTTCAGTTTTTCTTTTCTTTCCTTTTATTATTATTCTTCTGCTAATTGTGTATGACAGTGATGCTATCTTTTGGACAAGTTGAATTTTAATTTGATATGGAAATACAGAGAATGTTATGCAAATTTGGGGAAAGAATTAAGAGAGATACAGTTAGGCGAAGAACAGTTGTTTAATTTTATCTTTGCAGGTGATAAGGAACAACAAGAAGAGACAAACATGGCACAACGAACTTTGAGAGAATTAGCAGTGCCCACTTTAAACCAACAACCTTTATGCATTACATATCCTGAATTAGATGCAAATGTCATATTTGAATTCTTCCAAACTCTGGACTAATCCATTTATTACCTTCATTTCATGGATTGTCAGGTGAGATCCGAATAAGCATCTTAAGGAGTTCCATGTAGTCTGGACGAGTATGAGACCCACTGGAGTGTCAGAGGAACATATCAAATCAAAAGCATTCCTGTTCTCGCTTAAGGATGAGGCGAAGGATTGGTTGTTCGATTTAACTTCAGGCAGTATTACAACTTGGCAGCAGATGAACTGACTATTCTTGGCTAAATATTTTCTAGCCTCTCGAACTGCGAATATTCAAAAAGAAATTTGTGGCATAAGGCAGTTCAATGGCGAGTCCTTATATGAGTACTGGGAGCACTTAAAGAAATTTTGTGCAACCTGTCCACATCATTAGATAAGTGACTCCTTATTAATCTAATATTTTTATGAAGGTTTGTTGCTGAATGAAAGGAACATGGTCGCGCGTTCTCAAAAGTTTGGGACACAACGCGATCAACCTCTCAAGCGTGTTAACGAGGTAAATGTTTCTACAGTCCTATCTTTAGAACAACAAATGGCTAGTCTGACTTCTTTTCTACGACAATTGGCTTAAGGAACGGCTCAGACGGCACAACCCTACAGCATTTTCTCGAACAAGGGACATTCAACAGATATGTGTCCCATATTACAAGAGGAATTCCAAGAGTAAGTAAATGTAACGAGAGAATTTCCAGGGGCCCAAATTATGATCCTTATTATAACACGTATAATCCTGGATGGATGGATCATCCTAATTTGAGATGCGGGAATTCTGGCACAACCTCAGCCTCAACAGAATCGGCAGAATTTCCAACCATATAGGCCGCCATTTGCTCAAAGACAACAATCTAATTTGAATAATCAGTCTGGTAAGTCTTTGGAGGAAATGCTGAATACTTTAACAGCTAACAGTATGCAATTTCAACAGGATACCAAGGCCAGTATATAGCAGTTGCAGCACCAAATGGGATAAATGGTGACTGCAATCAGCTGATCGGAATCGTAAAACTCTAGAAAGTTGCCTTCTCAAAGTGCTAGTTATTAACCCTAAGGAGAATGCTAGTGCAATTGTGTTGAGAAGCGGCAAGGAGGTTGAGGTGCCAACTAAAGTACTTCCTGAACAAAACAAGGCCAAGGAGAGGGAAATCGAAGTGGAGAAAGAAATCTATCCCGTTAAAAAAGAAGAGAAAACTGGTAAGTCAACTCAGTGCCTAGAATACACACCTGACCCACCATTTCCTGATGCATTTAAGGAATTTACGATGGAGGACCCCAATAGAGACTTGTATGAAACTTTTCGTAAATGTGAGGTAAATATTCCATTGCTTGATGCTATCAAACAAATTCCTCCTTATGCTAAATTTTTGAAAGAATTATGTACACATAAAAAGAAGAAAAAACAAAAGAAGGCTGAGAAGATCATGTTGGGAAGAAATGTATCAGCCATGGTTACGCAGCAAAATCTTCCAATGAAAAGCAAAGATCCAGGAATGTGTACAATTTCGTGTTCAATAAACAATACTAGAATTAAGGAAACCATGTAACACAAGCATGGATTTAGGAGCTTCTATAAATGTTATGCCTTATTCAGTTTATAAATCATTGCATATAGGGCGTTTACTTGAAACTAGTACTATTATCCAGTTAGCACATAGATCAGTGGCTTATCCTAAAGGTATAGTTGAGAATGATTTAGTCCAAGTCAATGAATTAATTTTTCCACCTGATTTTTATGTACTTGACATGGAGAACAATTATTAGTCTGCTCCCATTTTGTTAGGTAGACTATTTTTAAAAACATCCAAAACTAAGATAGATATAGATACTAGAATTTTGATGATAGAATTTGATGAAAAAAATTTTCAACATAATATTTATGCGACCATGAAGTATCCAGCCGAGAATAATTCTATTTACTTTGTTTATTTTAACGATTCGATAGTACAAGAAGTTTTTGAAAAAGAGTTTGAAGGAGACGAAGATGAGCAAGCGAGAAGTGATGTTGAACAACTTGAAATTGGTAAGTTATCTTATGTGACATCAAGGATCCTTAATGTCACAGATACAATTTTGTTTTCTGTTTTGCAGCCGGCTAAGTCAGAGTTAAAGCCTCTTCCGAATCACCTCAAATATATGTTTTTGGGTGATGGGAAAACTTATCCGATGATAATCACTAATGACCTAACCACTGACCAAGAAGAACATTTGCTAAAAGTTCTAAGGGAGCATAAAACGGCGATTGGATGGACCATTGCAGATATAAAGGGAATTAGCCCATCAACATGCATGCATCGTATACTACTCGAAGATGGAACTAAGCCTACCCATTAACCGCAAAGAAGGCAAAACCCGACCCTAATGGAAGTGGTTAAAATGGAAATAATCAAACTTCTTGAAGTGGAGATAATTTACCTTATTTCAGATAGCGAATGGGTTAGTCTGGTGCAATTAGTCCCTAAGAAGATTGGGATAACTGTGATGAAAAATCAAGAAAATGAAATGGTGGCCACCCGTATACAAAATGGGTGGCGGGTTTGTATAGATTATCCAAAGCCTAATTCTTTATAAATTACTCATAAAGATCACTTCCCTTTACCTTTTATTGATCAAATGCTTGAAAGGTTTGCTGGTCGTGCTTATTATTGTTTTCTGGATGGTTACTCAGGATATTTTCAAACTGCTATTGCTCCAGAAGATCAGGAGAAAACAACATTTACATGCCCATTTGGAACATTTGCTTATCGTATGCCATTTGGGTTGTGTAATGCCCCTGCTACTTTTCGGAGGTGTATGGTTAGTATATTTTCTTATTTTTTAGAATATTTTATTGAGATATTCATGGATGATTTCACCAGTTATGGAGATTCTTTTGATCAGTGTTTGCATAATCTCACATTAATACTACAAAGGTGCATTGAAACTAACATTTTCCTAAATTCTAATAAATGTCATTTCATGGTTCAACGAGGTATAGTGTTAGGTCATGTAGTGTTGTCTAAGGGGATTGAAGTTGATAAAGATAAAATTGACATAATTGAATCGTTACCTTACCTCACGAAGGTGTGGGAAGTTCACTGCTTTTCTTGGCCATGCAGCATACCGAAAGTTCATTAAGGACTTTTCCAAAGTATTGGCACCTTTATGCAAATTACTGCAAAAAGATGTCAAATTTGAGCTTGGTGATGACTGCAAGGTGGCATTTGATAAATTGAAATAACTTCTCATGTCCACTCCAATCATCCAACCACCCAATTGGAGTCTACCATTTGAGATAATGTGCGACGCAAGTGACTATGCGGCGGGCACAGTTTTCGGGCAACGTGTTGGAAGGGTGCTCATGCAATTTTTTATGCCTCCATGACATTAAATGATACGTAGAAAAATTACACTACCACTGAAAAGGTGCTTTTGGCTGTTGTTTTTGCTTTAGAGAAATTTTGTTATTATCTAATTGGTACTAAAGAGATTGTATATTCTGATCATGCAGCTTTACATTATTTAATGATGAAAAGAGAATCAAAACCATGGTTGATAAGATGGATACTCCTCTTGAGTGAATTCGATTTGGAAATCAAAAATCAAAGACAAAAAGTGGTATGGAAAATAAAGTGGCAGACCATTTAAGTCGACTACCACATGTGGAGGATGAACTAGAGAAACAAGAAAGATTTTAGGATGAACAATTATGCTTAGTGAAGGCGATGTTACCCTGGTATGCGAATACTGTTAATTTCTTAGTTACTAATAAATTACCCCAAGGTTTGTCTAGGGTGGCAAGGGAGAAAATCAAAAGTGATGCCAAGTATTATGTGTGGGATGAGCCCTATTTATTGAAACATTGCACCGATCAATATAGCATGATGATAAACATGATAGTGTTTATGTGAATATTTGGAATGTGTTGAGCTTAAATGTTTTAATTTGATGTTTGATCGAGGAAGATCGAAGGCTAAGTGTGGGGTAATTTGATAAGTTCATAATTGTGCAATATTTTATGTGTCATTTACCACGTTTTTATGTGTTGTAAGCAAGATTTGAGTTATTATTGAGCTTAATTTGGTTATTCTTAGTTTTTGTAGGGTTAAAGTAAGAAAAAGATCTGAAAAATATTGAAAAGATGAAAGAGAATGCTAAGGGCGAAACATGCATGAGTATGACGCCATTTTGAATGCTGTTTCATATTTCAACCATAACATTTGAGTACGAGCTCCAATTGAGGTGATTTAAGATGCATTGGAAAGCTAAGACATAGAGCTATAACTTTCAGGTTTTACACTTTCTCTAATTACAAAAGCATCAAGGTGAAAATTGAAGTGGAAGGCGGAGCGCATGAATAAAGCCAGCGCACATGCGCTGGAGTTGTGCAGCACATGTGCGTTGTGTCCAGAAGCAAATTCCCAGATTATGTTTTGGCGCACATGCGCCCAAAATAGGCAGCGCATGTGCACCCGAAACAACAGAATTGCATATTTTTTATTTTTTGGCTGATTTCTTTGCCCGGTTGGACTCTTTTTCATCCAATTTAACGTTCTTATCCGTAGACCTTAATTGTAACCCTAAGTACTCAATATAAATACCCCATTCAGGGTGAGAGAATATAAAAGATCGACACTTTATTTTCTAGTTTTATCTAGGGTTTTCAGTAGTAGAAAATTATTGTTCATTCTTCTATAGCACTTTGTGCCTAAACCCTTTTATTGGTCGAGGAATTTGAAGCCATGGTCAATTCTACTGTGTTGTGAGACTTCTTATGTTTGAATTTATACAATTTTAGAGCCTGCGATTAATTTTGAGATTGTTCTTCTTAACTTATTATTCTTGCAGAATAATTTAGTTATTAGAATTAATCTACTGCTAGATTGTTTTAACTGCTTGTGCTTAATTCACAGTTTGTGAAGCAACTGAATTTGATAATTACTCGATTAGTGTTATTGAATTTAGGAAAAATAATCATCTAATTGGCATAACTACGTGTGTTTATTTTTAATTAGTCTAATTTTTCTTGTTGATTTTGAGTCTTCTGTTAATTAATCTTTGGTGCGTGCCTGGATTAAATTAATAGTTAGGGTTAACTGGATCGCATGTTAAAAATTAACCAACTATAGATGCAAAGAAACAAGAATCAACTTTCAATTGGAATTTGGGTTAATTCTTCCATTAGTGCTTAATATAGAATTGAATTATCTTGTGTGTCAAGGATCGACTAGTAAAATTGCCTTGGTGGTAATGACCGAAACCAAGATTTTTATTAATTGAATTTTCTCCAATTTATTTTATTGTTTTGGTGTTTAGTTTAACAGCATTCAAGATAACCCCCTTTTAATTTAGCACAAGAATAATCTCCGTTCTCTTTGGGACGAACTTGACTCACCACTACTACATTATGATTATTGAGAGTTGTTAATTTTGGGTGCCTACGACAGCATTTCACCACACTCTCTGAAGGATACGAGGTATGTTTGTAGATCAGGTGAGCAATGATCGCTCCTACGAGGACTATTGGGCAAGTACTAGGGTTCAGAACTCTTTATACTAGTTAGACAAATTAATTGTAAGATTCTGTTTCTACCCAGCTAAATTAATTTTAATCACTAGAAAATAGAAACAAATATATAAATCTAATTAAAGCTAAAGAAAATGATAAAATTTACCGAAAGAAAACTTTAGTTACTAAATTAGAAAAGTAAACGCAATAATATCGAATTTAAACTACGAAATTGTAGTAAAAACTGGAATTAAATTGAATATAAATAAAGAATGCAAACTCAATGGTGCGGTCTCAACAAGAGTTGATAAAGCTTGAGAAGAAAAGAAAACCCTAATCTAATGATTTTCCTAGTCTATTGTCTATTCTAACTAAAGACTAATATGCATGTTCAACTTCTCACACTATTGGGTATTTATTGGGATATATGAGGGTTTAGTCCGTCAGATGATAGAAATACAATAAAACTTGAAAGGAGTCCAACCGGGTGAAGAAAACTTCAAAAACAAGTAATTTCCGTAACGAGCTACACGTCGTGTGCACATGAACACAAATTCCTCATGCATGTGCACGAGAATGAACTTCTGGAATTTCGCTCTCTGGAATTTGTGCACATGCGTAGGCTTTGTATCACGCATGTGCGCAACTTCTAGTAAGCCTGTTTCAGTTTCCACCTAAATTTTCACATTGATTCCAATGAAATTTGGGAAAACTCAAAACATAAAAGTTATAACCCTCTCTCTTATTTTATCAATGCATTTTGAATCACCACAATTGGATATTGGACATGAAAGTTATGATCAAAATGCCAAAAAGTGTCCAAATTCGCTCCTGCTGGTGTACATTTTTCATCCATTTGATTTTTCCTCAACTTTTTGGTTCTTTTGACTCCTTTCCCATTCAAAACCTACACAAACTAACAATAAAACATTTAAGCTCATAGTTAACTCATATATTGCTTACATTACACTAAAATCTGGTAAATGATACTTAAAATATAAGACATTTATGAGTTTATAAAATACTTTTTCATCGTCCTCGAGCAAAAATAGAATTGAAACAGATAAACTCATCAAAATTGCACCCAGGACATATCAACAATTGTCCACAAGAATAATCAAGAACCATGCCATCATGATCAGAAGTAATCCAATACCCCACACTTAAGAGTTTAAATGCTAATAAAATCCTAGACAAGAAATTTAGGGTATGTGTGAATATAGTCATTTAATAAAAACTCAGTTTTCAAGACATTCATATCAAATCATGCAAACTCTTAGAATTTTTCTTAACACCCCATGGCTCACTTCGCTTACACATCTGTACTAATATAGACAACCGATTCAATTTAAATTAGATAGGACATTTTAGCTTGTAATGTTAAGCTTGGGTATTAGACAATCAAGGAGCTAAGGATATCACAAGATAAAAGAAAGAGCTTTACATTAATGTTGGCCACAAATCAAATAAAACTACTTCTCTAAAACATTAGATACCAATCCTTCACAGAAATAACCTCACACTTAATCAACTAACACCCATAGAAATTTCATACAACAAATAAAAAGTCTTCTTTCTTCAAGCTCAACCCAACATGCCAACATTTTTCCCGACATTTATTTATCATTTTTTATTTCTGCTCCCGATAAGTACGGGTACTAGAGATAGGCACTAGCCACAAACACTCCACTGCAAGTATCAGTGATAGGCACTACCTGCACTTTCAAGAACTTTTTTTTCTGAATTTTTTCCAGTACCCCCTCTTGCCCCATAAATGTACACCACTCTTGCAATCATCCATCCTCATTTACTACCTTCTACCCTTATATCCCCTTAGCAAATTATTGTGTGCATTAAAGTTCTTGAGGGACATTTTGGGATAGAAAAATGAAAGAAATTATTAAGCTTATAAAGGTAGGTAAAGTGAGTTCCAATGAAACAAGGCGAATGGTGTTTCTCTCCATTCATTACAAATTAAGGCTCAAATAGGGTAATAGAGATAAAAAAATTTCAATAAGGTTGGCAAAAGGCTCAAACGACCAAAGAAATGCTCTACCATCATCTTTAAACTAAATCAAGTTATCTACAAAATTTTGTTTCAAAAATGTAATAAAGCAAGTTTTGGCATGCAATATAAGTGAATTTACACAATTATGCTCTAAGTGTAAAAAATAAAAAATATTTTATGTCTAAGTGCTCAAAAATTCTCAAAACTCGTACAAGGAAAATTATTCACAACGACTACTCACTCATGATGGTTCAACCTAAAAATTATCATGCAAAAAAACAAAGAGACATGCTAAGTGATTGCAAAATTTTCAAAAATTTCAAAGACTTCCAACTAATTCGAGCAAAAAAGTTTCAAAAATCTTGGAAAGCTTTGGATCAACACAAAAGCTAAAAAAATTGTAGAAAAAATTTAGTTAAGTACACCAAACAATTGTAATGTAAATCTAGATTACTCCCTACCCCATACTTAGAAATAAACATTGTCTTCAATGTTAAAGAAAATAAAAGCATAAAGAGGACAAAGGAAAAGCTTCAATGGCAAAGAAGAATGGTTGGTGCAGTGTATCCCGATATAAATATCCATGGGGCGAGTTGAAACGCAACATTAATCACAGACATGCTTAAGTAGATTAGCATTGAAATATTTTGCAACTACCTACAACACCCATTGTCCATTTCACTTTACCCATGCAAATAAGGCTCATGATGTCATTAAGTGCCATATTCGTATCACGAATAGTCCGCCACTTGTCATTGTGAACTCAGTTCACTCTCAATAGTCGATTGATTGTATTCCTAGAAATATTCACAGATTTTCCCATGATATATACCTTAGCATCCTCATACGTAGTTAATTATCATAAAATTCACGTACTACAGGGATAACTGCATTCTTATGTATAGATGTGAAATAATTCCACCCATGTGACCTAATGACGTCATGAATTTCTGGAGCTCTAGTTGTAGGGATTTGCTTAACCTTTTTCTTAATAGTTGCCCTCATTAAGATATTGGATTTGTAACTTTTGTGGGTAGTGGCATTAGAAATTGCCTTGGAACATTCTCCTCTTCGGAATGCTCTTGATGTTCTTGTTGTTGTGCCGTAGAAGTAGAGGCTTTGTCCGTCCCTTGACCCACTGATTGCTTACCCTTGCGTGCCATTCCTATAAACAAGTGCAATATGGGATACAAATCACTTGAATAAAAATTGTACCACCCCACACTTATTCAAATCTATACCTTCAAACAAAAAATTGAACTTGATATTCACAAGATAAAATCAAACACGTTAGTGCCAATACCAAGTTATGTGTATATGTTCATGACACTCCTGGACCCTTTATAACCAAGAAAAATGATTAAGGAAGAACCATATGTTATGATTGGAAGTCCTAGGAATTGAATTCATGCACAAATGCCTAGTGTTTTAGGATTTTTCTTCATTAAGACATTTTATGGAACATTTGGCATGAATAAGAAAAGAATGGAATTTCTATATGTAATCACCATACAATTACTTCCCAATTCAAAGAACAAGTAAAAAATCAAACACACGAACAATTAGTTATGCAATCCAACACAAAATAAGCACAATCAATGAACAAAAATCAACAATTTCCTTCCATTCAAGTAGAAACCCTAAAAGGAAAAGTATAATTTGGAAATTAATGAGATGCTTACCTTAATGATGTTTAATCTTGAATGAAGAAGAAAAATTGGTGTGAATTCAAGAGATAAAGGAGTCAATTAAGGGTAAAAAGATGATTGGGGTTGAGAAGGTTTTGAGAAAAGAAGGGCTTTGGAAGAAAAGAATTATGTTTAAATGTAAAGAAGTAAAACCACGTTTGGCATTTTATTCAGCTTGCACACATGCGCAAGGTATTTCTCGTGCATGTGCGCAAGAAGCCGAGAGGGAATATCTGGTGTTATGTCTTGCACACATGCGAAAGAAATACATCGCGCATGTGTGCAAGTCGGAGAGTTAAAATTTTAGGTTATGGAATTTGTGCACATGCATATCAATTGGTGTGCATCTGCACAACTTAAAGCCTTTAAAAGTGTAATTTCCTTTCCTAGCTACTCAAACCATCAACAAGACCTTAAAATGACATTCTAGGCTGTTTAACTTGCATTTTAAGATGACATGCACACAAATAACATTGCATGTGAGAAAACTAAATAACAAAACAAACAAACACATAAAGAAAATTATAAAAGGACATGAGTTGCCTCCCATGCAACGCCTTTGTTTATAGTCTTAGGCTCAACTCTGGCATTTCAGACTAATCATTGATGAGGTGAATAGTTTCCTATTCCTCGTTGATGATTCCTCCATAGTAGCGCTTCATCCGATGGCCATTAACCAAGAAATTTGCTTGGTTTCCTTTGAGCTCCATTGCGCCATACGGGAATCTACGCACTACTTTGAATGGCCTGAATCATCCTGACTTTAACTTTCTAGGGAGCAATTTTAATCTTGAATTGTACTATAAAATCATTCCCTGGTTTTGAATTCCTTGCCAGAAATATGCTTGTTGTCCCAAGTTTTTGTCTTCTCTTTATATAGCTTTGCATTTTCATAGGCTTCTCTTTGAAACTCATCCAATTAGTTCATATCTTGAAGCCTTTTCTCCCCCGGCCTCCTTCAAATCATAGTTGAGACTTTTGGTTGCCCAGAATATGCCTTGTGCTCAATTTCAACCAGGAGATGATAAGCCTTACTATAAATTATTCTATAAGGAGAAATCCCAATTGGAGTCTTGGATGTGGTTCTATATGCCTATAATGCATCATCAAGGTTTTTAGACCAGTCATTCTTTGAAGAATTTACGATTTTCTAAAGAATATGCTTGAACTCCTGATTGGACACTTCTACTTGTCCAGAAGTTTGTGGATGATATGCTAGGGATATCTTATGGGTGACGCCATATTTGGAGAAGACGGACTCAAACCAAGAATTTTTGGAGTGTGATCCTCTATCGCTTATGATGGCTTGTGAAAAACCGAACCTTAAGAAAATATCTTTCTTACAAAATTCACCACCACTCTAGCATCATTGGTTGGTAGTGCCACTGATTCAACTCGCTTGGATACATAATCCACCACCATAAGAATGAATTTGTTGTTGTGTGATGGTGGAAAGGGGCCTATAAAGTCAATTCCCCACACATCAAAGATTGGTTCACAAACTAAGATATTGTTCAAGGCCATTTCATCTCTTCTGGACAAGTTACCGGCATGTTGACATGTATCACGTTATAGCACAAAGTATCTTGCATATCAAAATAATGTAGGCTAGAAGAGCCCACTTTTAAAGATTTTTGCCGCCGTTCTTTGAGAGCCATAGTGCCTTCCTTCCGGTGAAGAGTGACAATGGTATAAAACACTTTGAATTTCACTGTTTGGAATACATCTCTAGATCACTTGGTCCTTACATCGGTGATACAGTTAAGGATCATCCCAAATATAATGCTTCATTTCCTAAAGGAATCTTTTTTGCTGATTTCAATCTATAGTGGATGAAATCACCTTGGCCATGAGGAAATTAACAACTTCCGCTTACCAAGGTGAACTATTATCCACTCTCATTAAGTGCTCCTTCGAAAAAGTCTCATTAATTGGCGCCTCCTCACCGAATTCCGCTTTTGGTTGCTCCAAACTCGGTAGGTGGTCTGCCACTATAGATGGTTTTCAGTTCCCTTCTTTTCTACCACCTTCTAGTCGAATTCTTGCAATAGTAAAACCCACCTTATTAGTCTAGGTTTTGCATCAATTTTAGTCAATAGATATGTAATAGCTGCGTGATCTTTATGAACAAGTAACTTATTACGTATGAGATATGACCTAAACTTATCAAATGCAAATACTACTGCTAGCAGCTCTTTTTCAGTAATGGAATAGTTCACTTGAACTTCATTAAGGTTACGGCTAGCATAGTATACCACATGAAAGACTTTATCTTTCTTTTGGCATAAAACCACTCCCATGGCATAGTCGTTTGCGTCACACATAGCTCAAAAGGCAAATTTCAATTTGGAGCAACTATGTCTGGTGCGGTAATCACAACTTTTTTCAATTTTTCAAAAGTAAAAAAATATTCATCATTGAAATCAAAAGAAGCATCTTTTTACAACAAAGTATATAAAGGCTGAGAAATCAAAGAAAATTTTTTAATGAAATGTCGGTAAAAATTGACTCGAAACTTGACCAATAAAGCTCCTCACCCTTTCACATTAGTAGGAGGAGGTAATTTTTCAATTACTTCTACTTTAGATTTATCTAGTTCTATGCCCTTACCAGAAATTTGATGGCCTAATACAATCCCTTCTTTTACCATGAAATGACACTTTTCCCAGTTCAGTGCCAAGTTTGTAGATTCACATGTTTCCAAAACACAAGAAAGATGATCTAAACATGAATCTAAAGAATCACCAAAAACACTAAAGTCATCCATGAAAATTTTAAGAAATTTTTCAATCATGTCATGGAAAATAGCAAACATGCATCGTTGGAAAGTGCTAGAAGCATTACACAACTCAAAAGGCATATTCTAGTAAGCAAAATTTCCATACGGACAAGTAAATGTGGTTTTCTCTTGATCTTAAGGGGCTATGGCTATTTGGCAATACCCTGAGTAATCGTCGGGAAAGCAATAACGAGCATGTCCTGATAGGTGCTCAAGCATTTGATCAATAATCGACAAGAGAACAAATTGTCTTTCCTAGTGGCTTCATTAAGTATTCTATAGCTAATGCACATCTACCACCCGTCACGAATCTAGAGGGAATTAGTTAATTTTTCTCACTTAAAACTACCGTGATCCTTCTTTTCTTTGGAACTACTTAAGTCAGGTTTATACATTCACTATCACTTATGGGATAAATGATCCCGATGTCTAGCAATTTAAAAACCACCTCATTTAAAGTCAGATTTAACCTTATTTGAGGTTGTCTAGTTGGCTTGTAGATATAATTAAAGAGTATTTGGTGCATGAAAATTGAAAGGCTTATTCCTTTTATGTTCTTAATGCTTCATTCAATTGCCTCACAATGCTTTTTAAGAACAAAAATCAATTTTCCTAATTTAATGTCTAAAAGTATAGCACTCACAATGACAGGATATGTATCATGATCTCCAAGAAAAACATATTTGAGATGAGAATGAAGTGGTTTAAGTTCAACCATAAAGGGTTCGTTGGTCGGAGAACCCTAGCCAAATCTTTACCTTTAAGTTCAACCTTGTTCTCTTCCACAATTCCTTCCAACTCCTTCTTTTGAGTGCTTTCTTATTCACTAGACTCCATCTTCTCTTTATGGATGTCTTCCATGTCCTTGGTGTCATTCTGCATAGATTTCATATAAAAATCCATAACAAAATCATCAATAATATCAACACTCATCAAATCATCATATTTAGAAGGAAATTTAAAAGAATCAAAAACATTAAATGACACAATGTCATGTTGACTCAAAATTGCAAATTTTTGGCATTGATATCTATAAAAGCTTGCCCAGTAAAGAAATAACTCACGTGGTCCAGAATAAAAAAAAAGACAGTTTGGAACTCCAGGACCTATTGTTAAGAATAATGAATTACTATTTTCATTAACAGATTTAACCAATCAGGAAAATTGAGGAACAAGAAGAGATCTATTAAGAGAGATTTATTCGAGAAAAAATCTTAATAGCCGTATCCAAATTAATACCAATCCAAGCCATTTCATCATGAATAAAATGTGACCAATTAACCAACCAACAAAACATTGTTCAACTCTTTGACAACATGAAAAAACCAAAGGCTAAGAAAGGTCTTCCTAGAATTAATGGGGTCACCCCGTCCTCCTCCATGTCAAGCACTATGAAATCTACCAGTAGGAATACTTTACCCACATAGATAATAAGTTCCTCGACCACTTCTATCAGTTTCCTTACACTCTAATCGCCCAATTGAAGAGTGACGTTTGTGGATTTCATTGTTCCTCCACTCAACTTCTTGTAAGTGGATGAGGCATAAGGTTGATGGAGGTGCACAAATCACAAAGGGCACTTTAAAATGTCACTTCTCCTATCTCGTATGGAATGAAAAAGGAGCCCAGATCCTTGTGCTTAGGGGGAAGATTCTTTTGAGTGAAGGTGTTGTATTCTTCATTTAGGCACAAAATTTCGTACCCTATTAGCTTCCTCTTGCTAGACAAAACTGTTTCATGAACTTGGCATAGTTAGGCATATGCTGTTTTGACGGCTTCAATGAAAGGAATGTTAATTCGAATCTTTTTAAAAATTTCCAAAAATTTCTCGAATTTATTTGTTTTCTCATATTCCTTTATTGTTTGAGGGAAAGGAATACTTACTTGCTTACCTTGGGAAGTTGAGAGGTCCTTAGTTTTACCATGTTGGTCAAGAACTTTGGTAGGTTATTTTTTATTATCATTTCTCTTGGATGGCCCTTCCTTTTCCTTTGCACTACTTTTCTCCTCAATTCTAGCATCATCCTCGCTAACTTTCCTTGGTTCCACAGTTCGACCACTCCTTAAGGGGACTTCTTGCACTTACTTCCTCTCTTGGGTGTTATGCGTTAGGTTTTGAATGTTATTACTCGGCAATGATCCAATTGGTCTCTCATTATTTTGTCAAGTTATTTGTCCAAATTGTAGTTCCATGTTTATTATAGAAGCTTGCAAATTCTCATACTCCCTCTGCAATGCTTCAAATTTCCTCTTCAGATTATCCTCAGTGGATTTCTGACTGATCATGGTTTACATTTGGAAGATAATTGGGATTTTGAGGTAGGCTCATGGTGGTGTAGGTAGGTATGAGTTATTTTGTTGAGGTGGAAAGTTTTAAAAATTTCTCTGGCGAGGGGGTTAATATTGTCGAGAAGATGAAGTTTGGTTGGAAAAATTTGACTGTGGCTGGTTAAGTTGGAAGGAAATATTTTGAATATTGTTTTAATTACTCCAAGAAAAATTTGAATGGTTTCACCAAGATGGGTTATAGTTGTTACCATAAGAACTCGGTGGATTCCTTGACCTTGAATTTTGATTGGCAATGAATTGAACTTGCTCACATTGTGACATGGATGTTTTACACAGGACATTTTGATGATTTCCTCAACAAATGCCACAAATTAAGATCCATGAGATGCTGAATCTATGTATTTCACCGAACTCCTCCCTATGTTTTCTAAGGTCTTCGTAAGATTCGTCATCATGTTCAACATCATGCCTGCGAAGCCAGGAAAGTATCATTAAAACAACGTTAATCGTACCTCCTTATTGGGCATTGACTTGATGGACTTGTTGTTGTGGTAGTTGCCCAACCAAAGGAGTGATGGTGCCTTGGTAATAGTAAGTTGATGCCATTCTCTCCAACAGTTCTTGTGCTTCTTCTGGTATTTTATGAGGAAAAGCACCTTCTGCGCTTGTGTCGACAATCAATCTCGTCTTCAAAAATAATCCATTATAAAACATTTGTACTTGTAGCCATAATAGAATAGCATGATATGGACATTTCTTAAGAAACTAGTTGAAGCACTCCCATGCTTAATTTAAGCTATCTCTAGTAATTTTCCTGAATAAAGTGATGTCATTGTGGAACTTTGCGGTCCTTGATGGTGGAAAGTACTTGGCTAAAAATTTGAGCCAACTGATTCCATGTACTGAAGGTGCCTTGTTGAAAAGATTGCAACCAAGCCTTTACTCTATCTCTCAGTAGGGGTATGAATTGGGCCTTGTGAGTCGGGCTTTGCAAAGCCCAAGAAGTGAGCCCTCGGCTCACAAATTTATTTGGGCTTTCAGCCTCAATCAGACTGGCCCAAGCTCACAAATGTAAAGATCATACTCGGCTCACAAAATTATTCTGGTTTTGGCTTTGATTGTGTTGGCCCAAGCTCACATTATCCAATAAAAATTTTTATAGTTGATTTGTTAAAACTATATATATATATATATATATATTCGGGCTGGGCTTTAATCGGACTGAGCCTAATAAAGCCCAAGCTCGGCTCACAATTTAATCAGGTCTAATTTTTAGGCCCAAGCTCGGCCTAGCCCACTTTAATAGAAGGCTCGACCCTTTATTTGTCTGGCCGGATGGGCTGAGCTTGGGCCAGCCCAGCCCCATTGACAGTCCTATCTCTTAGAGAAAATGAAAAAGCTCTCATTCGAATACAATCTGAGTGTACTCCATTGTATTTGAATGTGACAATGACTTTTTCAAAATTCACCAAATGCTCATAGGGATCCTTGTTGAGCCCATCTCCAAACATAGCATGAGTTTGGAGCATTTCAATCAAAGATGGCTTCATCTCAAAGATGTTGGCTTGTACGGTATTTGAGCAATGCTAGAACTTGCCCCTTCAAAGTTTGGTATTGCATAATCTCTAAGGGGTGGAGGATTAGCATTACCTCCATTGCCATGATTATCCGCTACCTCATCTTGCTTCCCAGCATTGCAATTTGGATTTTCCATTATATTCTCTTCCTGGCTTACTCTTGTGGTTTCCTGCTGTTTCTTATTACAATTCGTTCAATATGCCAATCACTCGGATGTAGTGGTTGTTTAGAAGAACGCGTATATGCCATAAACTTCAAGAAAAAGGCCAATGTTTGAATATTAAAGCAAAATGCAAAGAAAAAAAAAATTAAAAAGAACAAAAAGCAATTGCAAATAATTGTAAGAAAATAAAAGTCTAATCTAGTAAGGCTCACTAAACCTATTATTGCACCAAGAATAGTCCCTGGCAACGGTGCCAAAAACTTGTTTCGGTGAATATTGATTAGGTTCACTCTCAATTCAATGTAGAAACAAGCAATAAATAAGCCTTAATAACCCTAATCAAAACTTACTCGTGCTCGCAAGGATACGAAATATGTTTGTAGATCCGGTTGGTAAAGATCGTACCCACGAGAAATATTGGACAAGTACTACGGTTCACAAATAAACATTTACTAGTTAAACAAATTAATTGAAAGATTCTGTTTCTACCCAACTAAATAAATTCTAATCACTAGAAAATAAGAACAAATACCAAATCTGATTAAAGCTAAAGAAAGTGATAAAATATACCGAAAGCAAACTTCAATTAATGAACTAGAAAAGTAAACGCAATAAGATCGAATTAAAACTACAAAATTGCAATAAAAGATGGAATTAAATTGAATATAAATAAAGAAAGCAAACTCAATAGCTTAGCTGGATCAAGAGTTGATGAAGGTTGAAGTCTTGACAAGAAAGGAAAACCCTAATCTATTGATTTTCCTAATCTGATGTCTATTCTAACTAATGATTACTATTCAGCATGTTCAACTTCTCACACCATGGGGTTTTTATAAGGATTTTCTGCAATCAATGAAACCGAAAGAATGAGAAAAAAACCTGTGCCTTTCGTAAAGATAGAGGCGCGGAGTCAAGGGATGAGAGAGATCTATTCGCTACTACGCATCCTTACTTGAACAGTTGGCATCATCTTCAATCTCAGACGTCAACAGTTAGCCAATAAGGTTTTGTCCCCTGAGATTAAAGAAATACAATAAAACTTGAAAAGTAGTTTAACCGGTAGAAGAAAACTTAAAAAATAAGTAATTTCCATAACCATGCATGTAATGTACACATGCACACAAATTCCTCGCGCTTGTGCATGAGAATGAACTTTTGGAATTTTGGTCTCTAGAATTTGTACAGATGCATAGGCTTTGGGTGTCGCATGTGCGCAACTTCCAATAAGCCACCTTCATCTTCCACCTTGATTTTGACATTTATGCTAATAGAATTTGGAAAACCTCAAAACTTTGAATTGTAGTTAATCTCTTTCTTAGCTTTCCAATGCATATTGAATCCCTCAATTGGAATTGGACAAGAAAGTTATGATCAAAACGCCGAATAGTGTCCAAATTCCCTCATCACCAGTGCACGTTTTTCATCCTTTCAATTTTTCTCCAACTTCTTGGTCCTTTTGACTCCTTTTTCATTCAAAACCCACAGAAACTAAAATAAAACATTTAAGCTCATAATTAACTCAAATATTGATGTTTCCCCAACCTTATTTTGATGATGACGTAAGCACTAAACTCTGAAAACAAGCTGTGCAGGTCTGCTATCTTTTCTGTTGGAAATAGGTTGCTCGGACGCAGTACACAATCAGAACTATGTCATTTTTCTTAGATGAACAGCAATGTCTGATACAGATTCACTCGAACGTATTTCACCGTCCAAATAGACAGGCAGAAAGAAAACTTCTTCATGCTCCTCGACGGACTCATACAACTGTCTGAACAAAGCTTGCATCGGACGAACAGGACGGTCCAAAACTCAGTCCGAGATGATGAAACAGACTCATGCACGACCGTTCAAATGATATCCTTCACCAAATGCACTGAGATCGGACGCTGTGTTGAATGCATCATCTTTATCTCGGATGTCCGTGATGTTTTCCAAACCTTATTTTGATGATGACATAAACACTTAACTCTGTAAACAAGTTTTTGCAGGTCTGTTACTTGTTTTACTAGAGACAGGGATTTCGGACGCACTGTACCGTCCAAACTATGTCAAGCTTCCCGGACGCATTCCACATTCCGAACCAACAGGCAGAAAGAAGGATCTTACTGCTTCTCCAAACGAACGCACACAACTGTCCGAACAAAGTCTTCTTCGGAAGAAACATGACCGTCCGAAGTTTCTTTCGGAAAATGGAACGGACGCATGCACGGACGTCCGAACAACGTTCTTCACCAACTGCATGGAAATCGGACGCTGTGTCGGAGGCATACTATCTATCTCGGACGTCCGAAACCCCGACGGCTACTTTTTGTACATTTATTATTTAGCCGTCTTTCTAGGAAGTAGTTGCAACCACCATTTATTGCTCTTATAAATAACTGCTTTGATATTATGTAAAATCCATCTAATACATTTAATACAAGCCTTAGAAAAGAGCAATTTTAGTACAAATTGGCTATAGTGCTTTATTGTATTAGTGTGCAGTTTAGAGTGCAATTCAACTTTGAGTGGAGTAATAATCTTGTACCAAAGTGTGGTTGTAGGTAAGATTCTTGGCTCAACTAAAAGAGTTTTAGTGTAAGCAAGAATTTTCCTACTTTGTAAAGATTATTGGCTCACCAAGTGTGTGAAGCATTTTAGTAATTTGATACTTCAAGCTTGTTAGCTTGGAAGTATTGGCTATTTAATTTTCTCTCTTTCTTACTTCACTATTTCATTGATTCTATTATATCAATTTTTATTTGGAAAATCTTAATATTTCTAAAAGTATTTTTTAGAAACCTAATTCACACCCTCCCCTCTTAGGTTTCTTTGGGACCAATAGTCCAAAACCTTAATGAAATAAATGAGCTAGTTTTGTGCATTTATTATTGAGCCATTTGGAAGTAGTTACAACCACAATTTATTGCTCCTATAAATACCTGCTCTATTGTTCTGTAAGAGGTAACTAATACATTGAATAGAAGCCTTAGAAAAGAGCAATTTAGTGCAAATTGGCTATAGTGCTATATTTTATTAGTTGTAGAATAGAGTGCAATTCAAAATTTTGAGTGGAGTGATAATCTTGTACAAAAGTGAGGTTCTGAGTAAAATTTTGGCTGAACTAAAAGAGTTTTAGTGTGAGCAAGAATTGTACTACTTTGTAAAGATTATTGGCTCACAAGCTTGTGAAGCATTCTAGTACATTAATACTTGAAGCTTGTTAGCTTGGAAGTATTGTTTGTTTAATCTCCTTTCTTACTTTCTTTACATTCCTTAAGCTTCATTGATTCTATCTTCATTATATTATTTGTTCGTGATAAAAATCTCAATAAGTTTAATGTTTATAAAAGTATTTTTGAAACCTAATTCAATTCATTCTAGCCCCTCTTAGGTTGCTTTGGGACCAACAATTGGTATCAGAGCTTGGTCTCATTTTATTGCTTAAATTGCTTTGGAGAAAAGATCTATTATGGCAACGAACAATGCTCTATTTTTTGAGGGTCAATCCATTACTAGGGCCCCTATGTTCAATGGGGCAAATTTTATTAGTTGGAGAGATAGAATGAAAATATTTTTGCAATCTATTGATATTGACTTGTGGTATGTTGTAAATGAAGGTCCGTTTGAAGCTACCATCATTGATGATAGAAGAAGAGAAAAGACAAGGGATGAACTCACTCCACAAGACAATGGTAAACTTGACTTTAAATGCAAAGGCTATGAATGTGCTATACAATGCCTTGGATGCTAATGAATCAACTCGTGTCAAAGGATGCATTTTCGCTAAAGAAATTTGGGATAAATTGAAAGAAATCCTTACTTGTCACCGAGTACGAGTCCTTCAAGATGGAACCACATGAAAATATTGACAAAATGTATTGCAATGAGGTTCAATGACATCATTAAGGATCTTGAAACCTTGAATAACGAGTATTCTTTGGGTGAAAAGAATAGAAAAATCTTGAATGCTCTATCCGAAGAATGGGAAGCCAAAACAATCGCTATAGAGGAGGCTAAGAATTTAAATTCTATGCCTATTCAATCACTAATCAACTCCCTTACTTCTTATGAATTGAAGTTGAAGGCCAAAGTGGTGGATGATGAAGAAGCAAGACCAAAAAGGAGCATTGCATTAAAGACCTCTCAAGAAGTTGATGAAAATGGCTCCATTAATTTAGAAGACGAAGATCTTGAACTTATCACCAAAGGATTTCTTAAACATTACATCAACAAACGGAGAATGACAAGAGAATTCAAAAATTTCAAAGCGAAGACTAAGCGAGAAATGAAGAAGCAAAATGAAAAGTGCTTTGAATACGGTCAACCCGGACACTTTGCAAATGAGTGTCCTTCCAAGAAAAAGAAGGAAGGAAGAAAGCCCCACCTCATTTTCAAAACCGGGTACAACTTTCAAATCACATGGGATGATTGCAATTCCGAAGGACAAGTTGAAGAAGAAATAGAGTCGGAACAAATGGCCTTTATGGCCATTGGAGATAATGAGGTAAATTCTAACTATGACTCCAATGATGAAAATGATGATAATTATCTTGAAGCTTTCATTTTAAAATTGAATGATAGCTTAAAGGAATCATATGCTAGAAATAAGGAGTTAGTAAAGAAATCAAATGCTTTATTGAATGCTAACTCTAAACTTGTGAATGAAAATATTAGGTTATCACAAGAAAATAGTGACTTGAAGAAAATAATGCACGTGAAATCAAAGGTCAAGGAAGAACAAGCCTCATTGAAGAAAAGATAGGATGATTTGAATATTCTCTTGACTAGAAAAAGAGAAAATGTTGTTGATTTGAAAACAAATAGAAATATATTGATCAACAAAAATTTTGTCATGATTAAAAGGGATGACTTATGTTTTGTAAAATCAAAATCCTCTTTATATCGGAAATAAAAATATTAGTTGTAAGTATTGCCAACAACATGGACATGTCAAGAATATGTGCTATGTCAAGAAAAAAGAGAAACTTGGAATGGAAGCCGTATGGATTAATAGCAATTTCACTAACTCTAATGGACCCAAGAAAATATGGGTACCAAAAGTTATCAATTGAATTGATGTGTAGGTACTTAACATCACCAACAATGCTAAGTGGTTCATAGATAGTGGATGCTCAAGATGTGTTCTCTTTTCACAAACCTCAAATCCAAAAATAGTGGAAAAGTAACATTTGGGGATAACAATAGAGCAAAATCAATCGGCATTGGTGATGTAGGTAAAAATGGTGAAACCTTGATATAGAATGTGCTTCTTGTTGATAATTTGAACTACAATTTATTGAGTGTAAGTCAACTTTGTGATAAAAATTTTTGTGTGTTATTTACCAAACATGAATGTCTTATTCTTGATAAAAATCATGTTGTTTTATTTAAGGGTGCTAGGCACATAAATGTCCATGATGTTTATATGATTCGTCTTGACAAAATTAGTAATAGCAATGTAAAATGTCTTACCGCTTCCATAGATGATCCTTGGCTTTGGCATAGAAGACTTTGTCATTTTAATACGGATTTATTTAAAAAACTTGCTAAGAAGGAATTGGTAAGAGGTTTGCCAAAACTAAAGTTTTTGAGAAATAAAATTTATGATGCATGCCAAATTGGTAATCAAGTTAGAGTTTCCTTTAAACCAAAGAATTATGTGTCAACTTCTAAACCTTTAGATTTGTTTCACTTAGACTTGTTTGGACCAACCTAACATGCTAGTCTTGGTGGTTGTAAATATGCCTTTGTGATTGTGGATGACTATTCTAGGTATACTTGGGTATTATTTCTTGTTTACAAAAATGAAGCTTTTGAAAAATTTGAAAAATTGTTTTCCAAAATTCAAAATTTGTTGAATTTAAAGATCAGTTGATTAAGAAGGGACAATGGTGCTGAATTTAAATTTGGAGGCTAAATTCCCGAATTTTGTGATCACAACGGTATTTCATATGAATTTTCGGTTATTAGAGTTCCTCAACAAAATGGTGTTGTTGAAAGAAAAAATAGAACTCTTCAAGAAACCGCTAGAACTATTATTAGTGAATGTGATTTACCACAATATTTTTGGGCCGAAGCCGTTAACACGGCTTGTTATGTCATGAATCGAGTTTTGTTGAGATTCTTTTTAAACAAAACTCCTTATGGACTCCTACTTTGTAAAAAACCCATTGTGAGATATTTTAAAGTTTTTGGTTGGAAATGTTTTATATTAAAAATCAAAGAAAATCTTGGTAAATGTGACAAAAAATCGGATGAAGATATTTTTCTAGGATATTCTAGTGACACCGAGTATACAAAAGAAGAACGCTTTTGATTGAAGAAGTTGTACATGTTACATTGGATGAGCTAATGATGTTATCTCAACGAATATATGTGAAGATGACGATGTAGGTATTCAAAAGGAGCTTGAGAAGCTCACTAGAGTGATCCATGAAGATCATTAAGAGATCACATCAAGCAATGATGTCAACAACCATCAAGTAGATGATGAGGAAGACAAGAATGAGGATATTCCAAAAGATCTTCCAAAAGCATGGAGATTTGTCTCTAGTCACCCTTAAGATTTGATCATAGGTGATCTATCCGATGGGGTAACAACTCGATCTCATAAACCTTTGAATAGTAATTGTGCATTACTTTCTCACATTGAACCTAAACATGTAGATGATGCTTTAAATGATGAATTTTGGGTCATTGCCATGCAAGATGAACTTAGTCAATTTGAGAAAAATAACGTATAGACCTTTGTTGAAAGGCCATCAATTCATCCCGTAATTGGAACAAAATGGGTTTTTAGAAACAAATTAAATCATAAAGGTGAAATCATAAGGAACAAAGCTGGACTTGTTGCAAAAGGTTATGCTCAAGAAGAAGGTATTGACTTTGATGAAACTTTTGCACCCGTTGCTAGATTAGAATCCATTCGCTTATGCTTCTCGCATATGCATGTTTTAATGATTTCAAATTATTTCAAATGGATGTCAAAAGTGCCTTTTTAAATGGTTTTATCCTCCCGGTTTTGAAAATAAAAATTTTCTAAATCATGTTTTTTAACTCTCTAAAGCCTTATATGGTTTGAAACAAGCTCCAAAAGCTTGGTATGAAAGACTAAGTGGTTTTTTGATTGAAAATTGATTTAAAAGAGGTGTCGTTGACACCACTATTTTTACCAAAACAAATTCCAATGGTTTGTTAATTGTTCAAATTTATGTTGATGATATTATTTTTGGACAGCAACTAATGAAAGCTTGTGCAAGGATTTCTCACACTTGATGCGAAAAGAGTTTGAGATGAGTATGATGGGAAAGTTAATATTTTTCCTTGCACTTCAAGTTCACCAAACAAAGGAAGAGACGTTTATTACACAAATCAACTACACAAAGGAGCTACTCAAACGATTCGGAATGGAATATTGCAAACAAGTTGGTACGCCTATCACATGTGTACCTCAACCAAACTTGATAAAGATGAAGGAGGCAATAGTGTTGATGAAAAAAACTATAGAGGTATGATCGGAAGCCTAATTTATTTAATGGCTAGAAGACTAGATATTATGTTTGCTGTTTGTTTATGTGCTAGATTTCAATCTTGCCCTAAAGAATTGCACTCAATGGTTGTAAAAAGGATTTTTAGATACTTAAAGGGCACAATGGATTTTGGTCTGTGGTATCCAAAATCCTCTACATTTGATTTAATTAGTTATTCTGATGTTCACTTTGCTGGGTGTAAAATTGATAGAAAAAGTACAAGTGGTACGTGTCATTTCCTGGGTAATTGTCTTGTGTCTTGGTTTGGCAAAAAACAAAACTCTATTTCTCTTTTTACGGCTGAAGTCGAATACATTGCTGCTGGAAATTGTTGTGCCCAACTTCTGTGGATGAAACATAATTTAAAAGATTTTGGTGTTGCCTTTGATTGTGTGCCTATAAGGTGTGACAACAATAGCGCGTCAATTAATCTCACAAAAAATCCTGTAATGCACTCTAGAACCAAACACATTGATGTTAAGCACCATTTTATTAGAGATCTTGTTTGTAAAAAGGAAATATGTGTTGATTTTGTGTCTACTTTAGATCAACTGGCTGACAATTTTACTAAATCCTTGGCCCTAGATCATTTTGATTCTCTCAGAAATCGTCTGGGAATTTTGAAGTTCACATAGGCATAGTTTCTTAGTTTGGACGCACATGCTCGTTCGATCAACACCCTCTGTCGGACGCTCTCACTCTTTCAGAAACCTCCTCTCTACCTCGGACGCTTATGATCGTCTGAATTTTCCTCAATTTCTTCACTTCCCACTAGAATCCTACCGGACGCTTCCCATCGCCCAAGAGAATATCGGACGCACTAGCTCTTAGTTTCGGCCATCCATTCATCAGTTTTGGACTCACAATCGGACGCATACTAATTGTTCGGACGTCCGAACGGTCCCTCTGCACGATTAAAATCGTTCAAGGGTTTTTCCCCTTTCGGTCTCACTCTAAACCCCGAACCCTCCTCTGGCAAAATTTTTTCTCCTTTAAATTCCTCCAACTACTTCCTTCTCTCGACAAATTGATTGAGGAATCTTCATTCCCAAATTGTTCATTACCCTTATTGCACTCAATTTCATCAATCTACCATCAAATTTCATCAATTTTCCACCAACTTCCCAAAAATCACACTTTTTTCTTTCTCTTATATATACCTTCAATTCACAATGGTTCGATCTCATGGAGGCTTTTCAATAGCAACTTGTGGACGTAAATCAAAAGGAAAAGCTCCAGTACAAGGGGAATCATCCGCTAATCCTCAAGTTTCAACAAATCCACCCATACCAAAATTCATCAATGCGAAGGCATCTGAACGGTATACATCTCTTCTTAGCAAATCTATAATCGTTCAAAGACCTGTTTCTCATGGTCTTTTCGATGAATTTAATCTTCCAATTGTCAAATCTTGTTTTGAAAAATAAAATTGGGTCTAGTTCTCATTTAGTTCACATTGACTTACCTGTTTAACATGACATGGTGCTCCAATTCACAGCCAATCTTAGGAAATGCCTCACTGTTCGAACATTAGTTTCTCGTGTGAACAGCACAAATCTTGAAATTTCCTCCAACATCATCAATACTATTTTTGAATGTGAAGTCTCATCCCTGAATGAATTTTCTTATTTCTTTTCTTTAGATAAATGACCCACTCTGGACATTCGATTTGATATTGACGAGGTCAGAGTAATTTTTAACATCAATTTCTAACATGCCTCGGAAGCCAAGACTACTTTGCTCACTCCTGAAGTGAATATTTTATACAAATTTGCTGTTACCAACTGATGGGCATCTCACGGAGCCCGAAAAAATGCAGCTTTACCCGTTTTACTGTGTTTTCAAAGGGATTCCTCTTGATTTTGGATACCTTTTCTGTTCCCTGTGGAAACTCTTTCTTACCGATACCCGCTAAAACATTCCCTTCGAAAAATTTCTCACCAAAGTATTTAGATTATCTTGAAGTACCTTTCATCGGAAACAAACAATTCCCTCCCTACTTAAACAAAGCTTACATTGAGCTGAAGGGATTCCATTATTTTAATGACCAGTGGTTAACTAAAGTTGCCTTCGATATTGAATGATCAAAATCTCAAGCCTTTAGCTCTTGTCTGGCACTTCCCCATTCCTTTCTCCTCAAACACCTCCACCAGTCCATGATCCTTGTCCTTCTTCCTCCGAACCTTCACTTTCACAAATTTGCAACCTTCTCAATTCTTTGAGCACTCAGGTGAGCTCCTTTCAATGTAGCACTAATCGCAAGTTCAAGCAACTTGAAACTCGTCAGATGATCCTCCAAGAGGCACTCAGTTTAGGCATGTCTGCTTCAGCTCAAGTTCAATTTGCCAATATTCAATCACAGTATCTCTTTGACTCCTCTGCCAAAAATGGTGACGATGACAATGCCGAAGAAGAGGATGATCGTGAGGGCAATGACGAGGACATCGATGATCAAGGTGATGGGGCTGGTGCTGATGATGCTGATGAGGGCAACGACGAGGATATTGACGATACATTCAATTTTATCATGCAACGACGCGATGACGGAGATGACGATAGTGAAGCTACTGGTTATAATGCCCCTTCCAAACGGCGCAAGTCGAAAAATGCTCTAAGAAGAAAAATGACTCGACTTAGATTCTTCATTAATTCATTAATATGTATTTTGGCTTTGGAATTACGTTGACATAGATGTTGGAATTGAAATTATTTTGGTTTTATGAATTATTTTGAATTGAAGTAGATATTATTGTCATGTAATGACTTAATTTTGATGATGGTGTGGATGTTGATGTTGATGCTAGTTTAACTTTGATGATGTTAATGTTGGTTATTTGAGTGCACTTTCTCAGGGGGAGCTTTGTTTGATGATGTCAAAAGGGGGAGTGGGAATAAATATGCAAAATTGTTGGTTTTTCTATTACTCATATCTGTTGATTTTACATGATTGGATATGATTGGTTATTCGTCTATGACTGTTTGTCATCATCAAAAAGGGAGAGATTGATGTTTCCCAAACCTTATTTTGATGATGACGTAAGCACTAAACTCTGAAAATAATCTGTGCAGGTATGCTATCTTTTTCTATTGAAAACAGGTTGTTTGGACGCAGTACACCGTCCAAACTATGTCATTTTCTTGGACGAACAGGAGTGTCCGATACAGATTCACTCGGATGCATTTCACCATCTGAACAGACAAGCAGAAAGCAAACTTCTTCATGCTCCTCAATGGACGCATACAACTATTCGAACAAAGCTTGCTTCGAACGAACAGGACTATCCCAAACTTAGTCCGGACGATGAAAAGGACGCATGCATGGCCATCCGAACAATATCCTTCACCAACTGCACTGAGATCGGACGCTGTGTCTGACGCATCATATTTATCTCGGATGTCCGAAACCTTAACAGGTAGTTTTTGTAAATTTATTATTGAGCCATTTGGAAGTAGTTGCAACCACAATTTATTGCTGGACTCCTATAAATACCTACTCTATTGTTCTATAAGAGGTATCTAATACATTGACTACAAGCCTTAGAAAAGAGCAATTTGAGTGGAAATTGGCTATAGTGCTATATTGTATTAGTGTGTAGCTTAGAGTGCAATTCAAAATTTTGAGTGGAGTGATAATCTTGTACAAAAGTGAGGTTGTGAGTAAAATTCTTGGCTCAACTAAAAGAGTTTTAGTGTGAGCAAGAATTGTACTACTTTGTAAAGATCATTGGCTCACCAAGCTTGTGAAGCATTCTAGTGGATTAATACTTCAAGCTTGTTAGCTTGGAGGTATTGTTTGTTTAATCTCTTTCTTACTTTCTTTACATTCCTCAAGCTTCATTGATTCTATCTTCATTATATTATTTGTTAGTGAAAAAAATCTCAATAAGTTTAATCTTTGTAAAAGTATTTTTGAAACCTAATTCACCCCCCCTCTTAGGTTGCTTTGGGACCAACAAATATTGCTTACATTACACGAAAAAGTCGCTAAATGATACATCAAATATAAGACACTTATTCGCTTATTAGATTGCCAATCTGACACGGGCATAGGAAAACATTGGGATATGAATGCAGTATGATTTCAACCTCAAGCACCCTTGGTGTATGACTGGTCTTAGTAATAACTCGATTGGATAATGTTCACGTGAAAGGATGACTTTGAGTAATGAGCAAGAAAACTATATGGGCAACCAAGCCTCATCATCAGAACCCAACCGAGCTACTGTGAGAACACATATAACACTTCTTGAAGAAACCACCCAAATTTCTTTTCAGGTGGTCAATTATTATTTAAAAATGCCAACCAACCCACCTACCAAAATTGTCCCTATATATCTAGACCCTACCAATCTTTGCACCAAAGGCCATGTCAATCTATCTTTCAACATTCCCAACCAAGATCTTTATATCAGCCTAGCTCTTCCAATAAAAATTTATGATGTGTCTGAAATGAGCTAGAGAATGTTTACGCTTAATTAGTGGAGAGATGAAAGGGAACTTGAAGTAGTAATAAGGGAGAGAGTAAGGTAGCTAGAAGGGAAAGAGAAGAAACTAGGAAGGAGAATGAAGTCCTTATGAGAGATCATGAGGCATTTGTGTCAAATCAAGGAGCCTCCATAAGGAATTTGGAAACATAATTGGGGCAAGTGGTGACACAAGTATCGAAGAAAAACATGCATGTGAGCAAGTTAAAGCAATCATGAAAGCATCTGGACGTGAAAAAGTTCAAGAAATTATACTTAGAAGTGGTAAAACATTAAAAAAATGAGGTTAACCAAATTCCACTTTGATAGATGAAGAGGGTAAAAAGGTATTAAATGATAATATGAATGGGTAGTCTTCAAAAGGCAAGGGCAAAATGATTCATAAGCCTACTAAATCCCTTAAGGATGATGAATGCAAGGATCCACCGATGGAATTGACCAAGAAAGTTAAAATTCCATTTCCCTAAAGTTTGAAGGGGGATGAAAAGGCTAAAAAGTTGAATAGTCTTATAGAGATTTCTAGATGTGTTCAAAAAGCTTGAGATCAACATCCCATTAATGAAGGCCCTAGAGAATATGCCTGGCTACTCCAAGTTCATGAAGCAAGTCTTTTTTTCACAGAGAATACTCCATGGAGAAGAAATCCTTTGTCTTACATAAGGGAGTAGTGTATTTATCTTCCTCCTTTGTGTTGAATATGGAGGAAGATAAATACATGTCAATCATTCTAAGAAGACCATTTCTAGCCATTGGACGTACTCTTATTGATATCCAAGAAGGGAAGTTAGAATTTAGAATAAACAATGAGATTGTTACTTTTAACATCTTTGATTCATTAAAACTACCGATACTTATAATCACCTAATGAGCGTTGAAGTGATTGATGGCTTGGTTCATGATTTTTCTAGGTACCAATTGACAATATCTCCATAGGAGAAGGCATTGATGGGCCCAACTAATGTTAGCCAAGATGATGAAGAAATAATGGAGTGCGTGAATCTTTTATAAGAAAATGGTGGTCCTAATCCAAGAAGAGAGAAGTGATGAAGAAGATAAAGGTAAAGGCGGATCTCCAACCAACTAAGCCCTTAAGGTTGAACTTAAAACCCTTTCCTCGCATTTTCCAGATGTGTATCTTGGTGATCATGAAACCGATCCTGCAATTGTCAATGCTTTCTTGACTTGTGAAGAAATTGAAAACTTGATTGTTGTGCTTGACTTGCATATAAATTCCATTACGTGGACCATTGATGATATCAAGAGAATTAGTCCAACTCTCTGTATGCATAAAATTCTCATGAATGAAGGGCATAGCTTGATTAGGCAACCTCGAAGGAGGTTAACCCCACATTGAAGGAGGTTGTTAGGAAAGAAATTATGAAATTACTTGATGTCGGTATTATCTAATCAATTAGTGATAACGAATGGGTTAGTCCAACCCAAGTCATCCTTAACAAAGGTGGTATAACCGTAGTTCTTATTGACCCAAGTGAGTTTCTTCCTTCTAGATTGGTCATGGGGTGAGTGGTTGAAAGTGCATTGAATTGTTTATGGATGACTTTACTATTTTCAGTACTTCTTTTGATGATTTTTTTTTTATCTAATTTGTCAAATGTTTTGCAAAGAAGTGCAGAGACTAACTTGGCCCTAAATTGGGAAACTGCCATTTTATGGTACAAGAGGGGATTACGTTGGGACATAGGGTATCATCAAAAGGAATAGATGTAGATAGAGTAGAGGTTAAGGTGATTGAAAAATTGCCCTTGCCTACTAATATTAGGTTAGTTAGGAATTTCCTTGGACTTGTGGGTTTCTATTGTAGATTCATTAGAAATTTTTGATATTTCTATACCTCTTTATACAAAAAGTTTGCTTATTTGATTTTGATGATTCTTGCTTGATGTCACTTAATAAATCGAAGCATGCTTTTGTTACCGCGCCCATAATTTTGCCCCTAGATGGTCACTATCATTTGAATTGATGTGTGATGCTAGTGATTATGCAATAGGAGCTATTTTATGCCAAAATAACAATGACAGTTAACAAGATTTTGTACGTCATTTACTATGAAAGTAGACCCTAAACATGACACAAATAAATTACTCAATAACAGAAAAAGAATTGCTTGTTTAATATTTGAGTTTGACAAATTCCGTTCATACATGATTGGTTCCAAGATATAGTCCATACCTGTCTTTCCGTATTGGAGTATTTGTTCTCTAAACAAGATGTGAAACCTAGATTACTAAGATGGATTCTTCTTTTGCAGGAATTTAATTGGGAGGTCGTAGAAAAGAAAGGATGCAAAAATATGGTTGCGGATCATTTATGGAGAATTGTAGAATCAAGGCCTTTTGGTCAAGAAGGAATCCCCATTCAAGAAGAGTCTCCAATAGAAAAGTTGCTTGTGTTCAAGGATACAAACCCTTGGTAAGCAGACTTGGTGAATTATCTAGTTACGAATGTAGTGTTAAGCTCTTTGAATGTACATCAAAGGAGAAAGTTCTTCACGGAGATTAAACATTACTATTTGTTTCAGATCTCAAGGATTAAATTGTTTCCTAGAAAACTCAAGTCTTGATAGGAGGGTCCATTTGAAGTAATCCAAGTTTTTCCACATGGGGCCATGGAGTTAAAAAGGACGAATTCGAACTTCAAGTTCAATGGATATACGTTGAACCTCTACCATTGAATCCGTAGGAGAAAGGACGAATAACCATTATTTATGTTGATACTTAAAGTCCACCCATGCCATAGTCAAGCTAAAGACTATAAACAAGTGCTTCTTGTGAGGTAATCGAAGATCCTCATTCATTTATTTATGTTATAAGTCAATTTCATCCCTACCTAGTTATGTTTTCATCTGGTTTAATTGGTTAAAATTAGGTTTAATATTTTTAATTGTCCATTTTTAAGTGTTTTGATGGAATTGTAAGTGGAAATGACCTCTAATATGATGTTTTTATGATTGTAGGTAAAGGGGAAGTCATTGAGGAGCAAAGGCAAAAAGCATAAATATCCAAGATTGCCTAAGTACTCGACACAACCTACAGTACTGAGATGAAGTTTTTCTCTAGAAGTGACATAGAGGTTCCATCACTGCGGTGCTAAGCAACCCCAAAATCAAGAAAAATTTTCTAAGTTTTCGACACCATGGTGCCAAATCTGGACATCGTGGTGTTGAGACAATGTCTGCTATTGGAAGTGCCACTGTGTCTTGGTAATCGCGGTGTTGAAGTGGTTCAAGTAGAAAAATTTATAAGTACCCAACACCGCGGTGTTGAGAATAAAGGAGGAAGTTTCATCACCATAGTATGAGACATATTCTAGAAACCCTAATCTATTTGGAATTCGCGGTTATGAATTCAAATAGGTAAATTTTGACACTGCTGAGCTAACTCCTAGATGAGTATAATACTTCTTAGCCAAAAATTTTCATCAAAAAAAATATTTCCCCCATTCTCTTCCAATGCCCTAACCCCTTCTTCTTCCTTTTGACAAGAAAATTCTCCAATTCTTTCCCCAAAACTACTCCAATTTGATTATGAATTCTCAAAAATTCAATCTTCTACCTTCCTTGGTGGTGAATGTTGTTCAAATATGCTATAAGGGGTGTCTTCTTAAGTGCAATTTCCATGGGTCAAATTGCTGCAATTCACGCCATTGGGCTGTAAGCGCTCTAAAATTTATAAGGCAACTCTCGTTTGGAAATTTTTTATAATATTTCCTGAATTTTATTGTTGAGTTATTGGTTGGTGTGAATTATTGGTTTGGATTATTTTGGATTGGTTGAAATTCAATTGTTCTATTTGTGATTGCTTGATTAATTAGTGAATTGAGAATTTTGATAAAGGTTAAAGACAAGGGTGAGGGGAAAACCATGGCGACCTTTTCGATCAATAAGATGAGAAAAAAATAGGCCGGATAGTGATTTCGGAAAAGGTACCTATGATCAAAACTTGTTTGTAAATGCTAGGGTTGAAAAAATATTTGTGAAAAATAGCAAACCTGCCATTACTTAAGAAAAGGGTTCGATTTGTCTAAGACTTAGGGTGAATTTATAAAGGGCTGCAGAAGAAATTGAAATTCAATTAAGTTAGTGTAACTGGGGTGTTTTTTATGCTAGCGTGCCGTCAGGATATATTAATCTAGTGAAGGAGTTCTATTCCAATCTTTGTGGCATATCCAGTGGTCAGGTGTACGTTAGGGGGGAAATGGGTACAGATTGGTGAGAAAAAAAGATTAATGCCTTTCATAAGGTACCCAACCTCCCAGTAGTGGGTATGTGGATTGGATGGACCCAAACCATTGGGGACCCACTACAGAAACATCAAAGGGCATTTGTGGTTTGGTCATCCTATTTGGAGCATAAATGTTCCCTGTACCAAGTACTTGGGTTTTGATAGACAGTACCTTCACTTAGTATCGAAAAGTTACCGCATATGGGGTACTAGTACTGTTACTTTTGTTTAGAGTGACAAAACGTGCTTAGTCTTTACGATATTGGAGGGGTTAAGTGTAGATTTGGGAAAAATAATTTAGGTGGATTTCTTGAAGAATCCACATAGCTCTAATTGGATAGGCCTACTTTTGTTTCACCTAGTCTAGTTACTAAATTGCACCTTGATACAGGTTGTGTGGTTGCTCCTGGTTGGAAGAAAGTTCATGAAAGGGCATGCATTAGTGGGATCTATGTGAGGAACATGGTCAAAAAATTCTAGAGGCATCACCTAACAGTTAAGCAACCGGGTGCATTACTTCCACAAGTGCCTATACAAGCCCTTTCATCAACATGCCCAGTAGATATATGTAGAACCCTCCTCAAACAAATGATGAGTGGAATAAGATGAACTCATACTAGACCTATAGCCAGATAGTCCTTCACAACAACATGACACTCATAAGTCAAGCCCTTCAAGCTACAACACTTGATAACTAGATTCATCCACGGCTACCACCTCTATGGCACTATGGACCATTGCACTAGAACCCTTCTTCTAACCGCACAAAGATCCAAAGCAAGACGCACCATAATAGTATGGTGGAAAGAAATAAGGGATTAATGTGAAGTCAACTATCATTGAAGAAAGTCTAGGTGGAAAAAGTGCGTGATTTCACAAGGACTCGAGTGATGATGATTATTAGATCAATGGAAAGGATGAGGAAGACGATGTTGATGAGGAGCATTGATCATCCAACTTTCTACATTTTCATGCTTTTACCCCATTACCCCAATTTATCATATTCTATCACGCTTCAGAGATTGAGGAGACATTTTGACTTGCATTTCTTGTGTTATAGTTTTTGAATTGTTGGATTGATAATTTATTTTGTTTGGATTGCTAGTTTAGTTTAGTATTAAATGCTTTCAATAATTTTGTGTTAAGTGGTCCGGTTTGTGTGACAATGGATTAGTGGCTTTGATGATGACCACTTAGCCTTGGTAGTGCTTTTGGAAAATTAGGTTCACTGTTGGGCCAGTTTGACGTGGTCACCTTTAACTTTCTTTGGATGGTTTTACTTTAGTTGTTTTAGATGAATCATTAGGCTAGTTTGGCAAAATTCTATTTCAAGTGCTTCTTGACTACATGCTTTTATTAGTATCGTCTTTATTTTTTTCTTGTGCTAGATGGTGAGTAGATGAATGAGTTGTACCCATCATATGAATAATATGAATAGTGTGGTGGTGTTTATTGTGTTATGTGTTTAACAATGTGTTTTTGTGATTTTTGTTGTTTTTGGGAGAAGCTGAATTGGATATTAAACACGGGTTATAGTTTATGTGAAAAATGAGATTTAACTCTTGAAACTGAACCATATTTTCAACTACTTCATGAAAATGTTTTTCTCAACTATTTTTGATCTCGAACTTTTCTTTTTTTGTAAGTATTTTTCCAATGCAAGTTCAATTGATTGTTGATACCATTTAAACAATTCAAAGTTTTTGGAAGTAGGTTTTAAGTAAAGAAAAAAATGAATTAAGCATCATTTGATCATGTCGCATGTGATTTAAGAGACATCATATTGTGGGTTTGTGATGGTTTCGCTTAAAAATTGATTGGGGTACTGCAAATCTCTTATTTTAGTTATAAGTATTATAGCTAGATTTTAGAAATGATCTAGGCAATTATTGGACCGTTTGAGCAAAAAAACTTACCATGTGTCAATTTTATCCCAAGTGACCCCATTGAGCCTTAAAGCCTAATTTCTTTTTCTACCCCCTAATTTAGCCATTCCACATTTTTTACTTATCTTCTCTTTATCCCTTCACTATATTCATCGTAGAATTATCCTAGCTCTCCAATGTAATAGTTAGAGTTTATATGATGGTTTGAAAGAAAATCTTTGTGTAATTGCTTTGGGGATTGTAGTCAAGATGTTCAATGTTATTTATATTCCTCTTATTATAATTAGTTGATGTACTTTCCAGTTAATTTCTGCAAATTTTGAAATTATAAGACACAATAATAAAAAATATGTTACTTAGTTAATTTTCTACTGCCTTTGCAAATCGTATATGAACAAAGAAGGTTCACATCACATTTATACGATTGTTTAGTTAGGAGTTTATACTTCAAGTATGGATTGGTTGATTAGTCCATACTTGAAGTAGTTGATTTTTGGGATTTTTGTATTTGGGATAGTAGTCCAAGGGTTTGTATTGGAATAACTAAGGTGATTTAGTCACTTATATCCATATTTATCCTACCCTGTTACCTTAGCGGACATTACAAGACTTACAGGTCCTAAATGATCCTTAATTTGGGATATTAGATATTTGAGAGTTGGGGGTGAAGCATTGCTTTGGTTGATGTTCTTTTCTAAACCTTGCAGTGTCAACAAATATCCTTTCATGTTCAGTTGTACCGCTTTGTGCTTCTTAAACAAGTCAGGATCTTTCCATACTTGAAGCAAAGTTTTGAGAAAATTGTCATGTTTACTCTAGATCAACTTGGATTTGAATTAATTTCATGAGCACTTTATTAGTCAAAGTAATGTTTGCAAGTAAAACTAATGTGTACTTTTTAAAATGTAGAAGTAGATGAAAATATTGAGTTTGTTGTGTTAAAACCCCATTCTAGAGCTAGATATTCCCAATTTCACATCTATTATTCTATCCAATATGAAGGAATTGTTATCTAGAAAAAGGAGGATTGCAAACTTCGAAATGAGAGCTTTAATGGAAAAGTGTAGCACAGTTCTCTAACAAAAGTTACTGCCAAAGCTTAAGGATCCTGGGAGCTTAACCAACCCATCCAAGATTGGCACACAGTTCATAGGTAAGGCCTTGTGTGATTTAGGAGCAAGTATTAATTTAATGCCCTTATTTATTTTCAGGAAACTTGGGATAGGATAAGCTAAGTCGACAAATGTAACCCTCCAACTGGTCGACAGGACTCTGGTTTATCCACGAGGCATTATTGAGGATGTTTTGGTAAATGTTGACAAGTTTATTTTTCCTATTGACTTTATAATTATAGGTAGAACCCTCATCGACATGTAAAATGGCAAACTCACCATGAGAGCGAGCAATGATAAGGCAAAATTTAATTTTTTTAATACTATGAAATTGTTTGACAAAAATGAGGAATGTTTTGTGTTTAAAACCACTACAAGGGATGAGGACAAAGACGTGGTTCTCAACAAGTGAAGTTAGATAGTGCCAATGGAGATGAAGATTCCAATGTGTCTCAAAAAAATTGGAAGAAAAATAAATTGATGATCTTCTAAAAAAATGTGGTGAAATGATCCTTAGGAAACTACCACGAAAGGGAGTTTTACTATACCGTGTAAATTTGTGGTGTTTCAATTGATAAAGCCCTTTATGATTTAGAAGATTGTATAAATTTAATGCCTTTGTCTATTTGTAGGGAATCTGGATTGACAATCAGTCACAAGATAGCAAAACCCATTCAACTCATAGATAGAAATATGAGGGACACACTAGGAATGGTGGAGAATGTGCTAGTCCGAATAGAGCAATTTATCTTCCCTTCGAACTTTGTATTATTATACATGGAGGAAAATGACTGTGACGATAATTCACTAATCATAAGAAGACCATTCTTAGCCACTGCCTGAGTAGTGATTTGTGTTGAACAAGGAACCACAACACTTAGGGACCACAAGTACAGAAAAATATCCTTTCACATTGTGCAAGTAAAAAGATATCCGGATGAGTAGTTCGTTTGTTTCAATAGTGGCATGAGAGCTCTGTTGGCCCCAAAGCAACCTAAGAGGGGGGGGTGAATTAGGTTGTCTCAAAAAACAAACCTTTTGAAGTGCTTAATGAAAATACAAACTTTGTGCAACAAATGAATTCTTAAGCACAAATGATCAAAGATAAATATTTAGCAATTAAAGCTTAAAGAACAAATAAAAGATTGAGATAAAGAATATTAAACCGAACTCCCAAGCTTCTCAAGCTTGGAGTACATCCACTAGTAGTGCCTCTTCAAAGAAGGTGAGGCAATAACCTTGTTGTACACAAAGTAGGCTCACCCTTGCACCAACTAAGTTCCTCTAGTTGAGCCAAAGGGTTTTACACTACAACCTCACTTTTGTACACTTGTTATCCCTCCACTCTTACACTTGAAGATCACTCACTAGTCTACTTTTGCTCACACTAATTCCACTTTTTGTCATAAATTGAACTAGCCGTTAGGGGTTAGGACGGTGGGTTCGGACGTCCGTTCATGCGTCCTACAGCTTGATGAACAGTGTCTCGGATGGTCATATGCGTCCTGTAGCTTGATGAACAGTGTCTCGGACGGTCATACTGTGTCTCAGACGGTCATATGCGTCCTACAGCTTGATGAACAGTGTCTCGGACGGTCATATGCATCCTACGCTTGACAGAAACTTACTTCATTTTGAGCTCCTTTTTTCGGACGCTTCCTTGAGTCCGATCTCCTTTCTTTCGGACGCTCTTCATCGTCCGAAAGGTGTTGTTCAACTACTTTGGTTGTTTTTCTTGATTGTGTTTGGATGATCATTTTCATCCGATCCTTCCTGTTTTTCTGCACACTTGTTTGCAAACCATTAGTATGATTTGGTCATCATCAAAACATGATTATCATAACTGGAGTTCAACAATCTCCCCCTTTTTGATGATGACAAATAATTTGGACAATTCTAAAAACAACCATAAAATATGAAGCATCAATCAAGAAGTTTTGTCCATTATTTTCTCCCCCTTTTGGCATCATCAAAACATAAGAAAGATAATGCAATTTAAGCTCCCCCTTAGTTTATTCCCTCCTTGAAAGGTGAATATAATTCAATATGAGTACATGGAGAATAAGTCAAGTTATGCAAAATGTTTCTTCCCTTCAAGAATATGTATTCAAGTAGATATGAGGGAATTCATGCAAAGAATTAGGATCAAAACATTTTTTGCTCATTCCTTACCAAAAAGCATCATCAAAACAATGAAGCATGTCTGATGCAATTTCTTGCAAAAACATGAATCCATTTAAAAAAGAGAATGCTCCCCCTTTCTTTTGCAAGTAGTGACTTATTATAGATAAAATTTGGGGATACAAATTTCCTAGCATTCTAAACAAATTCGAACATATAGATGAGTAATATTCAAGAGAACATAGTTCAACTTGATAAATGAAAGCACACAAAACTTTAGATGTTACCCATTTCAATATGATCTTAGCTCATATGCCTTGAGCACCCTTCATAGATAAACTATCTTGAATTCCTTGGTGCTCTCCAAGCATACCTACATACAAAGTTAAGTAACAACTTTTGGTACCCAAACTTTCTTGCGTCCAATTGGATTAGTAACATGCTTAATCACCCAAATAGAATTTATTCCTAATTTTTCATTTCTTTTAACATAACAATTTTTCTTTATATGTCCATGTTGATGACAATAATTACAAATAATGTTCTTATTGCCATAAAAGAAGATTTGGGGACAACAATTGGTATCAGAGCATTTTGTCTATAGGTGATAAAATTTTTGTTCAAAAACATATTTCTAGTTCTTTTGTTTTCAAACACATTTTCTTTCTTCTTTTTCAAACTATCATCAAGATCATCTAATCTCTTCTTTAATGAAGCTTGTTCTTCCATGATCTTGGTTTTTCCAACAAATTTTTCTTTCAAAACGTCATTTTCTTTTGTCAAAGAATTATTTTCATACACAAGTTTTGAGTTGGCACTCAATAAAGTATTAATTTTAATTTTTAACTCTTTGTTCTTAGCATATGATTCTTTCAAACATGCATGCATTTTAAAAATAAATGATTCAACATCATCATTATCATTATCACATGAATCATCACAAGAATCACAACTAGAGGATACCTCATTATTGCCAAGTGCCATAAAAGCCATTTGAGCCTCCTCATATTCTTCTTCAACCTCTCCATCCGAATTGCAATCATCCCAAGTGATTTGGAAGTTGTTGAAGTGAGGCTTTCTTGATTCTTTTCTCCTTTTTTATGAAGCTTTAAATCCATAGAAGGAATATTCTTTACCCAAACCTTCCAAATCCTTTACCATATCATTGAACCTAAAATACATCTTGTCAATGTTCTCATGAGGTTCCATTTTGAAGGATTCATATTTAGCCACAAGAAGTGACTTCTTTTGCTCTCTAATATCTTCACTTCCTTCATGGATTTCTTTCAATTTGTCCCATATCTCCTTGGCCGATATGCAACCTTTTACTTTAGAGAACTCATCTGCATCCAAAGCATTATACAAAATATTAATGGCTTTAGCATTTAAAGATAAATTTATTTTATCTTGTGCATTTAACTCATATCTAGTCATTAGGCCTTAATCTATGAGTATTTTCATCAAAAATATTAGCTTCTAAAGGACCTTCACAAATAATATACCATAAATCAATATCATTAGATTGAACAAAAATTTTCATTCTATCCCTCCAAAAAACAAAATTAGTGCCATTAAACATGGGAGGTCTAGTGATAAAATGCCCCTCAAAAAACAAAGCATAATTGGTTGCCATGATCTTTACTCTAATGCAATTTAAGCAAAATAAAGAGACCAATGCTCTGATACCAATTGTTGTCCCCAAAGCAACCTAAGAGGGGGGGGTGAATTAGGTTGTCTCAAAAAACAAACCTTTTGAAGTGCTTAATGAAAATACAAACTTTGTGCAACAAATGAATTCTTAAGCACAAATGATCAAAGATAAATATTTAGCAATTAAAGCTTAAAGAACAAATAAAAGATTGAGATAAAGAATATTAAACCGAACTCCCAAGCTTCTCAAGCTTGGAGTACATCCACTAGTAGTGCCTCTTCAAAGAAGTAAGTTAGGCATTTGTTGTGAGGCAATAACCTTGTTGTACACAAAGTAGGCTCACCCTTGCACCAACTAAGTTCCTCTAGTTGAGCCAAAGGGTTTTACACTACAACCTCACTTTTGTACACTTGTTATCCCTCCACTCTTACACTTGAAGATCACTCACTAGTCTACTTTTGCTCACACTAATTCCACTAGTTGAGCCAAGAGAACTATACTACTCAAACCAATACAACCCACAATATTTTAGCCTATTTCTCCCCATATAGCTCTTACAAGTGTTTGTATTGAATGTAGTAGTTCCTTGTATCATTTGGAAGTCCTTGGGCTATTTATAGATGAAAGATTTGCTGAAACAAGAGTGCTAAAAATAGGAAAACTCTGTTAAAAACTAGCCGTTAGGGGTTAGGACGGTGGGTTCGGACGTCCGTTCATGCGTCCTACAGCTTGATGAACAGTGTCTCGGATGGTCATATGCGTCCTGTAGATTGATGAACAGTGTCTCGGACGGTCATACTGTGTCTAATCAGACGGTCATATGCGTCCTACAGCTTGATGAACAGTGTCTCGGACGGTCATATGACAACCTACAGCTTGACAGTAACTTATTCATTTCTAAATCCAAGCTTTAAGTCGGACGCTTCCTTGAGTCCGATCTCCTTTCTTTCGGACGCTCTTCATCGTCCGAAAGGTGTTGTTCAACTTTTGGTTGTTTTTCTTGATTGTGTTTGGATGATCATTTTCATCCGATCCTTCCTATTTTTCTGCACACTTGTTTGCAAACCATTAGTATGATTTGGTGTTCATCAAAACATGATTATACACATCTAGATGTGTAAAGAACTCCCCTTTTTGATTTTGACAAATAATTTTATCAATGCTAGAAACTCATACAATATGAAGCTGTGTATAAAGACAGGGACTGTCCATTATTATGGCCCCTTTTGAACATCATGTGTAGTTAAGATAATCATGCATATGAAGATGAGACAAAGTATGACTCTTATACACAGCTAGATGTGTATAAGAGACAGGACACATATGACATCCGAGATCATACTAATGGTTTGCAAAAACAAATCCATTTAAAAAAGAGAATGCTCCCCCTTTCTTTTGCAAGTAGTGACTTATTATAGATAAAATTTGGGGATACAAATTTCCTAGCATTCTAAACAAATTCGAACATATAGATGAGTAATATTCAAGAGAACATAGTTCAACTTGATAAATGAAAGCACACAAAACTTTAGATGTTACCCATTTCAATATGATCTTAGCTCATATGCCTTGAGCACCCTTCATAGATAAACTATCTTGAATTCCTTGGTGCTCTCCAAGCATACCTACATACAAAGTTAAGTAACAACTTTTGGTACCCAAACTTTCTTGCGTCCAATTGGATTAGTAACATGCTTAAGTTACTCACCCAAATAGAATTTATTCCTAATTTTTCATTTCTTTTAACATAACAATTTTTCTTTATATGTCCATGTTGATGACAATAATTACAAATAATGTTCTTATTGCCATAAAAAGAAGATTTACATTTAACAAAGCACAAATCATTTTTTCTAAAGGTGATAAAATTTTTGTTCAAAAACATATTTCTAGTTCTTTTGTTTTCAAACACATTTTCTTTCTTCTTTTTCAAACTATCATCAAGATCATCTAATCTCTTCTTTAATGAAGCTTGTTCTTCCATGATCTTGGTTTTTCCAACAAATTTTTCTTTCAAAACGTCATTTTCTTTTGTCAAAGAATTATTTTCATACACAAGTTTTGAGTTGGCACTCAATAAAGTATTAATTTTAATTTTTAACTCTTTGTTCTTAGCATATGATTCTTTCAAACATGCATGCATTTTAAAAATAAATGATTCAACATCATCATTATCATTATCACATGAATCATCACAAGAATCATTCAACTAGAGGATACCTCATTATTGCCAAGTGCCATAAAAGCCATTTGAGCCTCCTCATATTCTTCTTCAACCTCTCCATCCGAATTGCAATCATCCCAAGTGATTTGGAAGTTGTTGAAGTGAGGCTTTCTTGATTCTTTTCTCCTTTTTTATGAAGCTTTAAATGCTATGCTTCTTTTTCCCTTTGCCTCCTCATCTTGGAGCTTGTATTTCAACTTCAATTTATACAATGAGGTTAGAGAATTGATCAATGAATCAATAGGCATAGAATTTAAATTTTTAGACTCTTCTATGGAAATGGATTTAGGTTCCCATTCCTTAGGTAGAGCATTCAAAAATTTTCTATTTTTTTCACCCAAGGAATATTCTTTACCCAAACCTTCCAAATCCTTTACCATATCATTGAACCTAAAATACATCTTGTCAATGTTCTCATGAGGTTCCATTTTGAAGGATTCATATTTAGCCACAAGAAGTGACTTCTTTTGCTCTCTAATATCTTCAAGATCCAACTTCCTTCATGGATTTCTTTCAATTTGTCCCATATCTCCTTGGCCGATATGCAACCTTTTACTTTAGAGAACTCATCTGCATCCAAAGCATTATACAAAATATTAATGGCTTTAGCATTTAAAGATAAATTTATTTTATCTTGTGCATTTAACTCATATCTAGTCTTAGGCCTTAATCTATGAGTATTTTCATCAAAAATATTAGCTTCTAAAGGACCTTCACAAATAATATACCATAAATCAATATCATTAGATTGAACAAAAATTTTCATTCTATCCCTCCAAAAAACAAAATTAGTGCCATTAAACATGGGAGGTCTAGTGATAAAATGCCCCTCAAAAAACAAAGCATAATTGGTTGCCATGATCTTTACTCTAATGCAATTTAAGCAAAATAAAGAGACCAATGCTCTGATACCAATTGTTGTCCCCAAAGCAACCTAAGAGGGGGGGGTGAATTAGGTTGTCTCAAAAAACAAACCTTTTGAAGTGCTTAATGAAAATACCCAAACTTTGTGCAACAAATGAATTCTTAAGCACAAATGATCAAAGATAAATATTTAGCAATTAAAGCTTAAAGAACAAATAAAAGATTGAGATAAAGAATATTAAACCGAACTCCCAAGCTTCTCAAGCTTGGAGTACATCCACTAGTAGTGCCTCTTCAAAGAAGGTGAGGCAATAACCTTGTTGTACACAAAGTAGGCTCACCCTTGCACCAACTAAGTTCCTCTAGTTGAGCCAAAGGGTTTTACACTACAACCTCACTTTTGTACACTTGTTATCCCTCCACTCTTACACTTGAAGATCACTCACTAGTCTACTTTTGCTCACACTAATTCCACTAGTTGAGCCAAGAGAACTATACTACTCAAACCAATACAACCCACAATATTTTAGCCTATTTCTCCCCATATAGCTCTTACAAGTGTTTGTATTGAATGTAGTAGTTCCTTGTATCATTTGGAAGTCCTTGGGCTATTTATAGATGAAAGATTTGCTGAAATTCATGAGTTCTAACGGTAAAAAAACTAGCTGTTAAAAACTAGCCGTTAGGGGTTAGGACGGTGGGTTCGGACGTCCGTTCATGCGTCCTACAGCTTGATGAACAGTGTCTCGGATGGTCATATGCGTCCTGTAGCTTGATGAACAGTGTCTCGGACGGTCATACTGTGTCTCAGACGGTCATATGCGTCCTACAGCTTGATGAACAGTGTCTCGGACGGTCATATGCGTCCTACAGCTTGACAGAAACTTACTTCATTTTGAGCTCCTTTTTTCGGACGCTTCCTTGAGTCCGATCTCCTTTCTTTCGGACGCTCTTCATCGTCCGAAAGGTGTTGTTCAACTTTTGGTTGTTTTTCTTGATTGTGTTTGGATGATCATTTTCATCCGATCCTTCCTGTTTTTCATAAATTCTTGTTTGCAAACCATTAGTATGATTTGGTCATCATCAAAACATGATTATCATAACTGGAGTTCAACAATCTCCCCCTTTTTGATGATGACAAATAATTTTTTTACCGATGGACAATTCTAAAAACAACCATAAAATATGAAGCATCAATCAAGAAGTTTTGTCCATTATTTTCTCCCCCTTTTGGCATCATCAAAACATAAGAAAGATAATGCAATTTAAGCTCCCCCTTAGTTTATTCCCTGTTTGAAAGGTGAATATAATTCAATATGAGTACATGGAGAATAAGTCAAGTTATGCAAAATGTTTCTTCCCTTCAAGAATATGTATTCAAGTAGATATGAGGGAATTCATGCAAAGAATTAGGATCAAAACATTTTTTGCTCATTCCTTACCCAAAAGCATCATCAAAACAATGAAGCATGTCTGATGCAATTTCTTGCAAAAACAAATCCATTTAAAAAAGAGAATGCTCCCCCTTTCTTTTGCAAGTAGTGACTTATTATAGATAAAATTTGGGGATACAAATTTCCTAGCATTCTAAACAAATTCGAACATATAGATGAGTAATATTCAAGAGAACATAGTTCAACTTGATAAATGAAAGCACACAAAATATGTAGACTTTAGATGTTACCCATTTCAATATGATCTTAGCTCATATGCCTTGAGCACCCTTCATAGATAAACTATCTTGAATTCCTAGGTGCTCTCCAAGCATACCTACATACAAAGTTAAGTAACAACTTTTGGTACCCAAACTTTCTTGCGTCCAATTGGATTAGTAACATGCTTAATCACCCAAATAGAATTTATTCCTAATTTTTCATTTCTTTTAACATAACAATTTTTCTTTATATGTCCATGTTGATGACAATAATTACAAATAATGTTCTTATTGCCATAAAAAGAAGATTTACATTTAACAAAGCACAAATCATTTTTTCTAAAGGTGATAAAATTTTTGTTCAAAAACATATTTCTAGTTCTTTTGTTTTCAAACACATTTTCTTTCTTCTTTTTCAAACTATCATCAAGATCATCTAATCTCTTCTTTAATGAAGCTTGTTCTTCCATGATCTTGGTTTTTCCAACAAATTTTTCTTTCAAAACGTCATTTTCTTGTATTTCTTGTCAAAGAATTATTTTCATACACAAGTTTTGAGTTGGCACTCAATAAAGTATTAATTTTAATTTTTAACTCTTTGTTCTTAGCATATGATTCTTTCAAACATGCATGCATTTTAAAAATAAATGATTCAACATCATCATTATCATTATCACATGAATCATCACAAGAATCACAACTAGAGGATACCTCATTATTGCCAAGTGCCATAAAAGCCATTTGAGCCTCCTCATATTCTTCTTCAACCTCTCCATCCGAATTGCAATCATCCCAAGTGATTTGGAAGTTGTTGAAGTGAGGCTTTCTTGATTCTTTTCTCCTTTTTTATGAAGCTTTAAATGCTATGCTTCTTTTTCCCTTTGCCTCCTCATCTTGGAGCTTGTATTTCAAAGGGAATTCAAATGTGTATAAGAGACAGATCCATTGAATCAATAGGCTAACTTAGAAATTTTAAACTCTTCTATGGAAATGGATTTAGGTTCCCATTCTTTAGGTAGAGCATTCAAAAATTTTCTATTTTTTTCACCCAAGGAATATTCTTTACCCAAACCTTCCAAATCCTTTACCATATCATTGAACCTAAAATACATCTTGTCAATGTTCTCATGAGGTTCCATTTTGAAGGATTCATATTTAGCCACAAGAAGTGACTTCTTTTGCTCTCTAATATCTTCACTTCCTTCATGGATTTCTTTCAATTTGTCCCATATCTCCTTGGCCGATATGCAACCTTTTACTTTAGAGAACTCATCTGCATCCAAAGCATTATACAAAATATTAATGGCTTTAGCATTTAAAGATAAATTTATTTTATCTTGTGCATTTAACTCATATCTAGTCTTAGGCCTTAATCTATGAGTATTTTCATCAAAAATATTAGCTTCTAAAGGACCTTCACAAATAATATACCATAAATCAATATCATTAGATTGAACAAAAATTTTCATTCTATCCCTCCAAAAAACAAAATTAGTGCCATTAAACATGGGAGGCTGTCTCTTATACACATCTAGATGTGTATAAGATGACAGAAGCATAATTGGTTGCCATGATCTTTACTCTAATGCAATTTAAGCAAAATAAAGAGACCAATGCTCTGATACCTGTCTCTTATACCATCTAAGATGTGTATAAGAGACAGGGGTAGAATTAGGTTGTCTCAAAAAACAAATTGGTTTTGAAGTGCTTAATGAAAATAGTGACTTTGTGCAACAAATGAATTCTTAAGCTAAATGATCAAAGATAAATATTTAGCAATTAAAGCTTAAAGAACAAATAAAAGATTGAGATAAAGAATATTAAACCGAACTCCCAAGCTTCTCTTAAGCATCTATGACCGTATAAGAGACGAGCTACTAGTAGTGCCTCTTCAAAGAAGGTGAGGCAATAACCTTGTTGTACACAAAGTAGGCTCACCCTTGCACCAACTAAGTTCCTCTAGTTGAGCCAAAGGGTTTTACACTACAACCTCACTTTTGTACACTTGTTATCCCTCCACTCTTACACTTGAAGATCACTCACTAGTCTACTTTTGCTCACACTAATGTTCCACTAGTTGAGCCAAGAGAACTATACTACTCAAACCAATACAACCCACAATATTTTAGCCTATTTCTCCCCATATAGCTCTTACAAGTGTTTGTATTGAATGTAGTAGTTCCTTGTATCATTTGGAAGTCCTTGGGCTATTTATAGATGAAAGATTTGCTGAAATTTGAGTCCTTGGGTGAAAAAGGACACAAATTGGTTGTTTTTCTTGATTGTGTTTGGATGATCATTTTCATCCGATCCTTCCTATTTTTCTGCACACTTGTTTGCAAACCATTAGTATGATTTGGTCATCATCAAAACATGATTATCATAACTGACAGCCACAAATACTTCATTTAAAAAAGAGTTTGCTCCCCCTTTCTTTTGCAAGTAGTGACTTATTATAGATAAAATTTGGGGATACAAATTTCCTAGCATTCTAAACAAATTCGAACATATAGATGAGTAATATTCAAGAGAACATAGTTCAACTTGATAAATGAAAGCACACAAAACTTTAGATGTTACCCATTTCAATATGATCTTAGCTCATATGCCTTGAGCACCCTTCATAGATAAACTATCTTGAATTCCTTGGTGCTCTCCAAGCATACCTACATACAAAGTTAAGTAACAACTTTTGGTACCCAAACTTTCTTGCGTCCAATTGGATTAGTAACATGCTTAATCACCCAAATAGAATTTATTCCTAATTTTTCATTTCTTTTAACATAACAATTTTTCTTTATATGTCCATGTTGATGACAATAATTACAAATAATGTTCTTATTGCCATAAAAAGAAGATTTACATTTAACAAAGCACAAATCATTTTTTCTAAAGGTGATAAAATTTGTTGTTCAAAAACATATTTCTAGTTCTTTTGTTTTCAAACACATTTTCTTTCTTCTTTTTCAAACTATCATCAAGATCATCTAATCTCTTCTTTAATGAAGCTTGTTCTTCCATGATCTTGGTTTTTCCAACAAATTTTTCTTTCAAAACGTCATTTTCTTTTGTCAAAGAATTATTTTCATACACAAGTTTTGAGTTGGCACTCAATAAAGTATTAATTTTAATTTTTAACTCTTTGTTCTTAGCATATGATTCTTTCAAACATGCATGATCTTTAAAAATAAATGATTCAACATCATCAGCTTCATTATCACATGAATCATCACAAGAATCACAACTAGAGGATACCTCATTATTGCCAAGTGCCATAAAAGCCATTTGAGCCTCCTCATATTCTTCTTCAACCTCTCCATCCGAATTGCAATCATCCCAAGTGATTTGGAAGTTGTTGAAGTGAGCCTTTCTTGAGTCTTTTCTCCTTTTTTATGAAGCTTTAAATGCTAATGCTTCTTTTTCCCTTTGCCTCCTCATCTTGGAGCTTGTATTTCAACTTCAATTCAAATGAGGTTAGAGAATTGATCAATGAATCAATAGGCATAGAATTTAAATTTTTAGACTCTTCTATGGAAATGGATTTAGGTTCCCATTCCTTAGGTAGAGCATTCAAAAATTTTCTATTTTTTTCACCCAAGGAATATTCTTTACCCAAACCTTCCAAATCCTTTACCATATCATTGAACCTAAAATACATCTTGTCAATGTTCTCATGAGGTTCCATTTTGAAGGATTCATATTTAGCCACAAGAAGTGACTTCTTTTGCTCTCTAATATCTTCACTTCCTTCATGGATTTCTTTCAATTTGTCCCATATCTCCTTGGCCGATATGCAACCTTTTACTTTAGAGAACTCATCTGCATCCAAAGCATTATACAAAATATTAATGGCTTTAGCATTTAAAGATAAATTTATTTTATCTTGTGCATTTAACTCATATCTAGTCTTAATGTAGGGCCTTAATCTATGAGTATTTTCATCAAAAATATTAGCTTCTAAAGGACCTTCACAAATAATATACCATAAATCAATATCATTAGATTGAACAGAGATTTTCATTTGGAGAGTCCAAAAACATAAATTCTAGCAATTGATTCATGGATGACTGTGGGTAAAATGCCCCTCAAAAAACAAAGCATAATTGGTTGCCATGATCTTTACTCTAATGCAATTTAAGCAAAATAAAGAGACCAATGCTCTGATATCAATTGTTGTCCCCAAAGCAACCTAAGAGGGGGGGGTGAATTAGGTTGTCTCAAAAAACAAACCTTCTTGAAGTGCTTAATGAAAATACAAACTTTGTGCAACAAATGAATTCTTAAGCACAAATGATCAAAGATAAATATTTAGCAATTAAAGCTTAAAGAACAAATAAAAGATTGAGATAAAGAATATTAAACCGAACTCCCAAGCTTCTCAAGCTTGAGTACATCCACTAGTAGTGCCTCTTCAAAGAAGGTGAGGCAATAACCTTGTTGTACACAAAGTAGGCTCACCCTTGCACCAACTAAGTTCCTCTAGTTGAGCCAAAGGGTTTTACACTACAACCTCACTTTTGTACACTTGTTATCCCTCCACTCTTACACTTGAAGATCACTCACTAGTCTACTTTTGCTCACACTAATTCCACTAGTTGAGCCAAGAGAACTATACTACTCAAACCAATACAACCCACAATATTTTAGCCTATTTCTCCCCATATAGCTCTTACAAGTGTTTGTATTGAATGTAGTAGTTCCTTGTATCATTTGGAAGTCCTTGGGCTATTTATAGATGAAAGATTTGCTGAAATTTGAGTTCTAACGGTAAAAAAACTAGCTGTTAAAAACTAGCCGTTAGGGGTTAGGACGGTGGGTTCGGACGTCCGTTCATGCGTCCTACAGCTTGATGAACAGTGTCTCGGATGGTCATATGCGTCCTGTAGCTTGATGAACAGTGTCTCGGACGGTCATACTGTGTCTCAATGACGGTCATATGCGTCCTACAGCTTGATGAACAGTGTCTCGGACGGTCATATGCGTCCTACAGCTTGACAGAAACTTACTTCATTTTGAGCTCCTTTTTTCGGACGCTTCCTTGCGTCCGATCTCCTTTCTTTCGGACGTGTTAATCGTCCGAAAGGTGTTGTTCAACTTTTGGTTATTTTTCTTGATTGTGTTTGGATGATCATTTTCATCCGATCCTTCCTGTTTTTCTGCACACTTGTTTGCAAACCATTAGTATGATTTGGTCATCATCAAAACATGATTATCATAACTGGAGTTCAACAAGCTCAACTTAAAGTAATTCCCAATGGAGATTTAAGAGGTTCAATTATGCGAAAAGAGTAGTAACATCTAGCTAAAGACGTTAAAAAAGAGCTTAGTGGGAGGCAACCCACATTTCTAATTCTGACTTTTAATTTTTGTACTTATTTTCCAAGTTTTAACATACTCATTTTTAGACTAATGTAAGTTAATTTGATAATTTTAAGGTCCTAAATGATGGAGTGTATGAAGAAAAATTTGAGTTGCACATGCAAAACAGTCCAAAAAAGGACTGAAACGGTGAAATGGCACGTGGCTGAGCACAGCTAGCACCTATACCAGTGGGAACGGTGCCCAGCCACTGTGGCTTTGCATTGGCATGCCCATATGCCTAGGAGGCACGTCCAGGCCTCGGCCAGCCATATAAGTAGTATTCTTTCCCTACCCTTCCAAAATCTTTCAAAACACCTTAAAACTCTTCAAAACCCGTCCCCATCCTTTCCCTCACAAAACCTACTCCAAATATACTTTATTCTTGAATTCAAACATAAAAAATTGAATAGCTTGATGTAACTTTTAGATTTGAAGAAGAAGCGAAAAATGTGGAAAGCAGGAAATCCAACAAGAAGTACTTGTTGGGAAAGTTGATAGGAGCCAACGATCAAGCACAAAGCCTTTAAAAAGCTTGAAATTGTGTACAATGGAATGAAGCTATGGACAAGAAAATCCAAACGATAACAACCATTGATGGGAGAATAGTGATAAGAATGCTTCCAAAGGAAGAAAGAAACCCCAAAATCAGTGGGGTAAGCTCTAGTCAATCCGTAGGTTCAATTCAACTCATAGAGGATAAGTTGTCAAGGATGGAAAGACAATTGGAGAATGAAAAACAATAAATGAAACCCTCGGAAGGTTGATAACTTGCATTGGTAAGGTCTCTAGGGTTGACATGAATGAAGCACCAGTTCTACCCGGGTCACCTACATTTGATAAGAGTGATAAAGAAGACAACGATGACGACAGTGATGAAGCAAAAAATGAAGATTCACTAAGTGATGATGATGATGATGATGATGAGAAGGAGTAAATGCACTTCAAGGATATCTAGAGAGTGTTTATTTTATTGTGTTTTTGTGTCATTGTTAATTATCTCTTTGAGTGTGAAACTTTGGGGATGATGTTTCATTTTAAGTTGGGGTTGTGTGTTTTTGTTTTTGTTTTCGTGGTGTGATCATATGCGAATATGTGTTATGTGTTCAGATTGATTATTTTATTTTTGTTCATCATTGGTGGTGTAATTGTTTTAGAATTAGGTTTTCTTTTTTCAAAAAGAAAAATTCTAAAATTCCAAAAAAAATTCATTTTTAGGAAGTTTTTATCAGTTTTGAAGATTTGAATGTATAAAAGACTTCCTACCTACCGGATAGAAGCCTTCAAGATTTCTATGCCCTCTTTGCCTAAAGTATTGTAAAGAGCAAAACCGAAAATATTTTCCTTTTTACTGTCTCGTTTAATTTCATTAAATTTTTTGATATGTGTCTAGGGATTTAAAAATGTTTCTAAGTGGAACTAATCTTGTTAGAGTTTATGGATTAAAATTGCATAGAATTTTTCTATTTCTCTTTGAACCCTTTGAGTTATGAAGTGTCATCACTATAGACTTATATATATTCCCTTCAGTGAAAGTATGAAAGTGAAGTGATTTTTAGTGAGTGGTAATTATGATTCCCTTGCGATATTTATTCACTTGCCCTTGTGACATTCATTGCAATTGTATGTGATTTATATGCTTGCGAAGTATGAGTTGATTTCAGACCAGGAAAATGATTTAGGCAAGTTCTTTGGATTGTTTCAGCCAAAAGGAGTACCTAAACGTCATTCTATTCTTAGTGTTCCCTATTGAGCCTTATGAGTCTTAATTCTTTGTTAAACCATATTATTTTTAGCCAATTAACTTCTTTTTGTCCTTCTTTGTATCCGTCACCAGAGTAGTTAGTGTCAGTGGTGCACAACATCAATACTATGTGTTATGGATGGTTTGGAAGAATATGAGCTTTGTTGTTTAGGGAAAAGGTTTTATACGTCTTATTTGGCACAAACCCCTATATGTTAAAAAGTAAAATAAAATAAGTGGAAGAAAAATAAAAAAAAAGAAAGAAAGAAAAGGAAAAGAAAAAGAAAAAGAAAATGAAAGAAGAACAATTCCGTCTAAGTTTGTGCTGCACGTTATGAATGAAGGAGGAAAATTCCTTCAATCCAAGTGTAATAAAGAAGGTGCATCTTTGCCTTCGAAAGTGTAGTTGGTTACATGCTATGGTTTCTGGGGGGATGTTCTAAAGTACTATTGGTCGAAATTTTTCACTAACGTGTCTAAGTTGATTTAAGCTACTTAATATCCAAATATATCCTACCTTTATCCTTAGCCTACGTTACAAGCTCTAAATACCTACTTGATTCTTGGTTTGAATTCATTTGTATTGGTGAGTATTTTGTTTTCGCAGATATTCCTTCCATGTTTGTCCCAACGCAAACTTATTTTCAATGGGTTTTTCTTTGCTTAATAAGCGAGTGATATCTGCTTTCATGAGTAGAGAGTTAACACTTTCATGATGATGACTTGGGGTTAATCAGAAATGATCTTTATATGTTGAATCCTTATCTCTTCTTCTTTAGTTTTACATTTGTTACGACAATTGACATATTGAAGCAAGTTAATGTGTTTTAATGTGTTTTTGTTTTTATCTGTTCTTGGTTTTGCTTTACTTCGGGATGAGTAAAAGTTCAAGTTGGGGGTGTGTTAACTCTCTAAAAAAGAGTATTTTCATGTACTTTTAGCTTGGATTTTGTTCGCTACTCGAGAGTTTAGTTTATAAAGTAGAGCCATTTTCGCAATTTTAACCTTGAGTCCATATTTCTTGTATTTAATATGCTTTTCATAGTTGTATTTAAGTCTTGTGTTGTATCAATTTGTCTGATGATGCATTAACCCCAAGTCTAGGGTTTCGTTCATAACTTACCATGAATCTTATTGATTTATTTCATTCTTGATTATGATCTTATGCTTGATTTTCTTAGTTAGATGGTATTGAATGCGTTTATAAGCCTGATCAACTTATAAATTGATTTGTAACCCTAATTCAAAAATTGAAATAGGAGCTTTAGGGTAAGGAATTAGTGTAATTAGCCTTTGTTTATAAGTTTTATTAGAAAGGATGGACGTTCCGTGAATACGGATCAAAATATACCTAGTCATCTTAATTAGATAGTACCCTATAGAGTGGTCATCCAAGCATCAAGATTGGCTTGAATTCACAAAGAAATATAGTGAGTTGGCTCGGTTTAGTAGTTTTGTGAGGGAAGTCGAAAGATAACTGATAACTCCAGTAAACTGGAGTTATTTTACCTATTCAACCTCGCTTATTGTTAGCATTTTTTGGATTTTAGGCTAGAATCCTGTGTTTTTATTTATTTTTGTTGCATTTAGTAATTGCATTTGCATTCGTGTAAATATCATCATTTTAGTGTGAATTTTAGATTAATTTAATAATTATTAGGCTTTGAATTTTTTTTATAGGATTAGAACAAAGGATATGGAGCATAAAGGATTGGAGTGGTCATGAGAAGAAAGGACAAAAGAGGAAAATCCAAGATTCTGACATTGCATTCCATATCGCTATATGGATATGGAAGTTGGAATTTTTTATTTGAGTACCAAAGAACGATATTGATTGCGATATGGATATGCGTTCACCGTTGTATTTTGCCAACTTTTGTAAGCCATTGTTTTAAAGCTGCATTAATCCTTATAACTAGACTTGTACTAAGTAGTAAGTAGGAATTAGTGTAGGAAAGACATAGTAGTGGTGTAGTTGGTAAATGATACATAAGAGTTGTTTGGTTTTAACTTAAGACTCAAGTTTCCTTTTAATATGAAAGTCCTCTTTTAATTTCCTTTGGATCTTGTCTTCAATTCTTAGCAAGTTTAAATTTTGAGTAGTTAATCTTAGTGGGTATTTCATTAGCTTTAAGTAGATATATTTTTTATATACTTTCTCTTTTAGTTTCTTGCAAATCAAGTTGCTTCCTTTAAGTTATTTTTAGTCAAAAATCTTCAGTTCCTTGCTTTAATTTCTAGTAATTCTTAGTGGGCTGTCTTTTCCTTAATAAAAAATCTAAAAGTATGTAGTTTTTAATCTAATTTTCTTTACAAATTTAAATTGCTTTATTTAGTAGAAAATGGAAATCTGTTTCCTTTCATGTTCTCTTTATGGTTTCTTTAGTCAAAAATTAGGATTACTTGCTTTTTAATTCTTATTTTTTTAGTTAATTTAGTGGTAATTTTATTTGGTTTTATTAGATTACTTTAGATAGTCCTTTCTTTGTTAATTTCTTGCTTAATTGAATATGTTTAGTGTTAATTTCCCTTCTACTATTGCGTAGCCCAACTATGCAAAGACTTTTAAATCTAGGTAATTGCTAAAATAACAATCCTTGTAGGACGATACACATTTGCCATATACTACTTCCAGGATGAGGGTAGATAAATATGTTTTGCATAGTTTATTTATTAATTAGTTTAGTTTGCACTCTACCCGATGCGAACAAGTCAGTCCATATTGCAATATTGTGTCCATATCGCAATATGTATACAAACTTCCGGATTGTTGGAATTTCTATCTAAGCATCCATATACCGATATTGGATTTGATATCGTAAAATCGATGCTTGACTGTGGCAATATTGCGATATCGTTTCTGAATAAAAATTCGATAGCATGATATCGACCAAATGTTTTTAGAATGTTTAAAACATGAATTTCAACTATTTTCACCGTTCCTCTTCTTCTAAAACCCTAGCAGCCATACTCCTCACTCTACCTTTCCCACAAAATCACTGCAAATCACCACCAATCCACCATAAACATCCAAAATCAACCTCTCCAAGCATCAAAGAACAAGATTCCATTCACTTTCAAGTAAGAATCAAGGGTTTTCAACGGGTTCAAGTTTCGAATTTCACAAGTCTTCAGGGTTTCAAGGGTTTAATTTCATCTTCAATGTATGGGTAATATCTCTCCTTTAAGCTCAAGCCTGTATGTGTTAATAGTTTGCCATCAACTTTGAGATATTGAGCTTGAAATTTTTGGATTTTTCAACACAAATTTCCGCCCTTGTATTTTTGGGTTTTGTTCGGTAAAATTGAAAATTTAATTGGGTTTATGGATTTTTGGCTGCATATTGGTTGATTTTTGTGTGGATTTCCTATATTGACTTGAAATTTTTGGTGGTGGATTTTTTGAATTACTTCTATTGTGAAATTTGTCTGATTGCTGATTTAACTTGTTGAAGTCTTGACAAGGGGTATTTATGGTAGTGGTAGTGGTAGGAGAAATAGAATTAGAGAAAGAGGTGAATCATCCAAGAAGAGAAAAACCTATGAGGGACCGAGTGAGGAAATTCTAGAACTAAGTGATGATTTGATTTTTTATAGTGATAAAGCTAAGGAAAATTTTGAGGATTATCAAAAGCATGATGTTATAAGGGAGTGAACTTTTGACTTGTCTGGGTATTAGGGTGCTTTAGAAAATTTTATACAAGTGTTAGATGAACAATTAACTCCGAAAATTGGGGTTGCTTCAAAGAAAGTATTAAATCCCAGTTACACTAATACAGTTAAAGAATTTCCTTGCAATTTGTGTGATTTGGTTAATAACAAATGTCTTGTACGTGTTGTTTTGGTTGATTTTTTTCCTAAAAGGATTAATGCTTTTTATAATATACATGAGGTGTCACATGATCAAATATTTAACTTTTGTAAAAGAAAGGAATGACATGAAGGTAATAAAGAATGTGTTGAGTGAACCAAGTTTAAATCGGATAATGAATGCCTCCGGTACTAATTATTTGTGATTGCCTCATACAAGATTGAAATTATTGCCTAAAATTTGGTTCTATTTTGTGTGCTGCAAGATTTGGTGTTCAACTACACGTAATGTGGTTCTGAAGGGAAAGGCTTATCTTGTTTATGCTATTATGCAGGGCATGCCGTTAAACCTTGAAAGATTGATTCGACAGGGTCTTATTGGGAATGGGATGCTAATCGTCCTGGCTTTTATTTGCGCGAATCAATTTATCACTTGTGCACTGAATCAGGTTTCCAAATTATACAAGGTAAGCCCCAAATGCGTGAAATAGGCAGAATCAATATGAGATACGTTTTAAAGACATTCAAGGAAGCCGACAAGCATCAAGAGGAACCCCCAATGCAACCAACTTAGCCTATGTTCTTGCAACCTAGGAATGTATACATCAATGAACGCCAAAATAAGGACGAGAAGAATGAGTTATATGGGTTTTTGACACAACATGGCACAACATTCGCAGCCGATTATTATGAGCTCATGGATCCATGCATCTCTGCCACCTACTTGGCATTATAGAGTGCCTTGTGGATAATATTTTTATACACCAGTAATGGGGACAAGCAAGTGGAGCAGGCCATATAGAGGAAGTCGGTGGTGCCCAGGAGGAGGATCATGAGAAGAACTAGCATAGAGGAGCAGAAGAATTGTTGGGAGTTGAAGACATAAAGAAATCAACGCCGAACTTTGAGGGCAGCCAGACATTGAAACATCAACACTTATCTTCGTTATCTTAGAATTTAACTTTGAGAGACATATTTCCATTTTAGATTTTCTTAAAACTTTTAATATTATCTTACGTTTTTGTCTTTATAATTTTTGGATAATTTGGAACTTTGGATAGTTTGAATGTTAGTTGGTTAAGGGCCTTAAGCTAATGTCAAGTAGATTACTCACAATAATGGAATTGGTTTGTAGATTGATCATGTTGATCTTTGATTGATAAATGCTTGGTGTGAAACCCAGTATTTTAATAGCCTTGTTCTTTGATTTTAACTTGTTTAAAATATTTTTCATATTATTTTTAGTCATAAAGTACTTCAACTTATTCGTTTTTCAATTCGGCAAATTTTTCGATTTACGCGATTTCGGTACCGGCTGGTAAACGGGTCAAAAGTTGGACTAAGTGTAATTAGTGCATTGTGGTGTGTGAGTTTTGTTTGATGGCTGATTTATAATGCTAATTTAGTAGCAAAAAAATTAGTTTTTGGATTAAATAGTCAACTTGGAGACTATTTGGTCAATGGGGAACTATTTGGGTCAACTTTGGAAGTTTTTTTTTTAAGTCTACTTCTTGTTGTTTCTTCCTCATTTCTTCCCAGCAGCAGCCGACTCCTCTTCCTCCATTTTCCCCAAAAAATTTTCTTGGATTTCAAGTAGGAATCACTTGGAAGGTAAGATTTAACATTGTTATGTATTTTAGCATTTATGGCTTATGGGCTTTATGATCCAAGCTTTAATTTCAAGTTTTGTAGGATTCTTTATGGATGAGAAAACCCTCTTTGCAGCCTTATAAGTTATGATTTATGTATGTTATGGGTTGTTTTTAGTGTTTTGGAGGTTGGGAAGTGATTGGGGTTGATTTTTAACAACTTTCCATGGTTAGATTACAAATTTTAAGATTATGAGTTAGGGTTTTGTCTTCCAAATGTGGCCTAGAGTGTTATGCTATCAATGCTTATGTCTATGCACATAATGATGTTTTAAGAGTGTTTTGAGGTTAGTTTGGATAGGAATTGAGACTTGAAACCAAGTGGAATTGATTTCCCTTCATTTTGTAAGTAAGCGGAAGTTTGGCGCAACTAGGATAATTTGGATAATTGGTTATGTTTGAAGGATCTTTAATGATCTTTTGATGGTTTTAAGTGTTTCCTTGGTAGTGGGTTGGATAGGAAGCATGTTTGAATCATATGCGTGTGGCTAATCGGTAAAAATTTCAGTTTGGTTTCAAGTCTCAATTCCACATCCAGATGTTGTAAGAGGTAGGTACACATCTAATATCTGTATAAGAGACAGGAGTTAGCTAATGTGTATTAGAAAAAGAACTGAGAAATGATATAGTCCCGCTAAATTGCTCCGGTGAATCTTTCCGTTTATGGATTTTGTTGGTTGGTTGAATATGTTGTTTTGAGTTGGGTTGTAACCAAGGTCCCTTGAATACCTTGGAAATGGATTTTGTTGGTTGGTTGAATATGTTGTTTTGAGTTGGGTTGTAACCAAGGTCCCTTGAATACCTTGGAATTGGATTTTATTGGCAGGGAGGATAGCCTAATTATAGCCTAGGAGAGGCGAAGTTTTCGGTTTTTCTGAAAACTGAGCTTATTATCTCCTAATCTAGCTGTAATACGAATTTGAGGGTTAACTAAGTGTTTTGACTGGGGTTTTAGCTTGTCGAAGTTGGTCAGAAATTGTGAAAAGGTCATTTTTTACCAAAGAGCTGTTGGTGTCATTTTCTATCGTTTCGCGTCGTTTTCGCTTCCCTAGTCATTTTTTAACTTCTACATCTCTTCTAAGAGTCCTCTTATATCTGATTTAGGTACCACGCCACCTACCGGCGATCGCGTTCAGTGATCATTGTGCAGTTTTTGCTTTGATAGGTGGGTAACATAGACCCTCTTCCACTTGTATTTTGTTTAACGACTTTCGAAATATGTTTGGATGGATTTTCAAATGTGTATGATGTTTGGAACTATTACATATGAAATCGGGACCAAGCTATTCTATGTTAATCAAATGATATGTTTGCAAACTCTTTTGATATGAAAGCATTTTATAACTGTTTTGGCTCATAGGTGACCTAGGTATATAATTTACCTGTGTTTAAGAAATGTCATATAATCGGGGAGGTTCAAATCAAAGCGGAAATCCGAACTGAACCAACCCAAAGATGTGGATATTATGAACTATTTGACTACGGGGTCTTGTCTTGGGATAACTCACCACCGACTTCCTCTATATGGCTAGTACTGTAGGTCATATCTTTGAGCCTAAAAGATACTCATGCTATTTTATTATATTCTGGATTGAAACTGTACTTGGATTTGTTCGCTATGCTTTAGCATACTATGTTTTGAAATGATTGGATCTTTTTGACTATGTTTTGGACATGCCTGACGTTTAAATGGCATGATACATTTTAGAAACTACTTATGATTATGGTTTATTGACTTTTAAATGGCATGAGACATTTTAGAAACTGCTTCATGACTATGGTTTTCACAAATGTTATTATCTTTATGTTTTCTTTTATCGAAATGCTTGGCCCCATTTGAAGAGCTTTTATGATATCCACTGAGCTAGTTATGCTCACCCCACGTGATTTATAATTTTTCAGATTAGGTGCTCGTTTTTGACTCTCCACCACGTTAGCAGAATTTTAGATTTTCTCCATTCCACATTACTTGGTAGGACTCTGCGGATAAAAAAACTTCCAAAGTTGACCCAAATAGTTCCCCATTAGATGAACTTAAGTTTTTGTTGTATCATCTATATGTATATAAGAAGGAATTTTGTAATTCGTATTTTTGTGTAAAAATGAAATATTCGATTTTATAGTTAAGAAATGGTTTGATGGTTCTATTACATTGCGGTTAAGTTTGTTGCTCTGTTCGTTTGTGCCTTGCGCTTTGGACCGGTGTGCCATTAGCGCGGCGTGTTACGGTCCCGTTTTTGGGGCGTGACACTTGGTATATAGCTTATTGATATTCTTAATACTTTATTTGACTAAGTTTTTATTAATTGGCTAAGGGCCTTATGCTGATATTAAGTAAACTATTTGTTGGTATTTGATTGGTTGGATTGACTTTTTGTGAATTCATATAGATGATACTTGATTTTGGCCTAGTATGCTCTTGGTAACTATTTTATTAGGATTGGCTTGATTGGAGTTATTTCTGTTTGTGATATGATGGTTCAAGTTTATTCATATGTTGGTTTTCGTTTGGGAATTTTTGGGTGAGTGGATGGATAGGTTTTACTCATTCATGCGCGTTTACCTTAGATGGAGAGAACACAAAGTCACACAAATAATAAAAACTCACAATTCACTACACTCTACTACACAACCGCTAGTATATGGCATGAATAGTAGTATAGGATGAGTGGGTGTCATTTCATCAAGATTGCTTGGAGGATAATTATCGAGTTTCACGAATCGTTGTATAGCTAGGTGGTTCAAATAATGGGTAATGGATCTAAACTACTCAAAAACTTGATGAAAATGCATATTATAATTATAAGATTAAAATATCCTAACAAATCAAGTAATGAATACAATTATCTATTAAATCAAGGGTAAATTACTGTAAACCCCCATGTGGTATAGTCATCCGATCCATAACCCCCCACGTGTTTTAGAAATATACCTTAAACACTTATGTGGTTTGGACTAAATGATAAAGTGGACAGAGACATTTCTAAATCATACAAATTAACAGTGTTTGAAAAGCACGCGCTTCAAAGCAAGTGTTGAATGAAAAAATATAATTTTTTCTCAAAAAGCTTAGGAGAAATTACCGTAAACCCCCATGTGGATAACATCTTGAACTCATAACCCCCATAAGTTTCTGTAAATATGCCTAAGCCCCCATGTGGTCTAGAGTAAATGGTAAAGCAAACATAAATCATCGGAACTAATCATATTTACTATACATGTGTCCCTATCACGAGTTCTTTCCTGAAAATTCATTTTTCCTCCAAAAAAATTGAAAATTGTTTGCCCAACCTACACTTATTGTTATTTACATAAACTCACTCTCAAATTTATTACACTTATCTATACTTTTTCAACCAAAAAGCACAACTCTAAGGATGCACAAGGTATTTTCTCGGAATGTTTTTCTTTTTTTTCATGCATTAATTTATCGATTTTTAATTTTAATAATAAGCTAATATAATTTTCTTCATTTTTAATCATGCAATTTGATAAAGTTATAATTTCTGAAAATAGGGAGAAATGAATTATCTGAAAATTTTGATACTAAATTACACATCGGGTAAAAGAATATTAAAAAATCTGTGACTTTAAATGAATTTGTCTGTTTTATTATTAGTTCAGGCCACATGGGGGCTAAGGATATTTTTTCAAAATATACGGGGGTTATGGGTTCGAGAGTTATACCACATGGGAGTTTACAGTAATTTAATCTAATTTAAATATTAGGTAAGAACGTAATTTCAACGAAAATCGTTAGTTTGGACGATCTCCGTCCACTTTATCATTTAGTCTAGACTACATAGGGGTTTACGGTAATTTAGAGGTTATGAGTCAAATGGCCATATCACATAGAGGTTTACGGTAATCTACCCTTAAATCAAAGTACTAACTAATTTATGCTGTGGAAAACAATTAAATGAAAGAAAGCAAAACTAACTTTAATTCACTAGAAAGACAAACTTTATAATAGAATTGAAAAGTAAGTAGTCCTAATATTTAAACTAAGGAAGGCAATTAAATAGCATGAAAACAAAACAACATCAGTTTTCTATTACTTGAAAACTATTGATTTTGGAAGAAAACTAAATTATAAACTAAATATTTTTGTAATTTTGCATTGAAAAAAGAAAGCCCACTGAAAATTAACTAGAAATTAAACTAAGGAAACCAGAAATTTAGGCTAAGAAGCACTAATTTAACCAGAACTTTAGTTACTCTAAGAAAACTTGAAAGAGAAGTAAAGTGATTTTCAATTATTTAAACTAGAAAGCAAGTAGAAATTATATCTACTTAAAATTAATGATTAACCCACTATAATTATTTAATCAAAATTAAAACTTGCCAGAAATTAAAAATAAGATCTAAGAAAATTTGAAATAGAACTTGTATTAAAGTAAAACTTGAGAGTGAAACTAATCTAAACTACTCTAATCTAAAACTACTCACTCACTATCTACTACGTGTAAATTTACTACCTATACTACCTATTGTGTGTACTTGTAACACACAGTATTGCTTAATATACGGTTGGAATATTACACAAGAAAAATAGGAGTTGGCTACTAAAATATTGCAAAAATATCATTACAATATTGCTGAAATGCGCTTCCATGTCGTGACATGAAAAATTTGAAGTTGCAAGATGGAAATACAATGCATTAACTGTTTTCCGCCTCCATATCATGACATGGAAAAATCGATACCACGAAATGGACCACGTTTCCAGCAAGTGTTCAATTCTTCTTAATTTGCACTTTGCCCCTCGTACTTTGTTCATTCCACTTTTCAACTTCCAATTTACAACCTAAATAATATTAAATTAATTATGTAAGTAATTTAACTAAAATTCTAATAAAAACTTATCATTTTTACTAATGGTTAAAATGTAAACCCGTAATATGAAAATTGACTAAACACTAAAATAACAACCAAAATTGGAATTTAAACTAAGAAAATGCCATGATTTAGAGTAAAATAGCTCTAGTTTACTAGAGTTATCACGACCCCCAAACTTATTTTTTTTCTAATCCTGAGCAAAATAAGAAATAAAAGTACCTTAGTAAACGACTTAAAAAATACACCACCAAATTGACAAAACACTCGATCAACAATGGATGTACTTATGATCAATAAGGAATTCTCTCAAAGGATCTCAAATACTATATGACAATTGAACTATTTGAATTAATCACTCCAATTTGCCTAAAAAAAATCTTAAGTTAATTTACCATACAAAACTTCAAATTATTAGGCATTAACCATTCTTAAAAAGGTTCCCAAGAATTGAGTTTTATTCATTCAAAAAATCATCTTTTCTCAAATCACAAGTATTAAAAATTATTCAACCATCCCAACATAGTCGCATGGAAATAGAAATTCATTAGGAATCTACCTATATGCACATGTCACACAAGTAAGGAACATTAATCTATTAAAGATAGTAGTATGATGTCAATGATAAGTATTTCAAACATATCCCTCCTCAACTTATTGGTATTCTAAAATTTTCTAAATCTAATTCCTAATGGCTTGATTTGGAGAAACAATATGGGTACATACTGGAATCCTATAATCGCCTCATTACTACTTCGATGTCTTATTTCGAAGAAACAACATGGGTACATGTTGGAATCTCGCACTCACCTTATTCCTAACAGCAAGATTTTATTTTATTTATTTTTATATTGGCCCTAAACCAATAAAAAAGAAGTAAAACCTACTTAAAATTAATCTCAAATACCAATCATTCACAAGAGGGAATAATATTCCCTATGCAAACACACAAAATGTCCTAATCCATTCTACTCCATTTAACCTAATTTTACAAAAGATAAATCATCTAATAAAGTAATATTGGTGATTTAATCAGAAACAAAATTCCAATTGAATTTCCTCCAACATATTAGACCTTCTTTTTAAAAATAGTAATACCAAGCTTTTGAATTCTTATGTTGCAAAAGAATCAATAACACACACTAGAATTCATGAAATGATCAATTCAAATAATTCAATCATATAGATTAGTATTGAAAGTCAAATATCATTATCGATTACCATGTTAATAAAATTTCTATCCAAGTGTCATAAACACATATTTACAAGCACAAATATGACCTTTCCAAAGCATGAAAACAACACCCCCCTCCCCTCCCCCCTAAACTTGTCCCTTTTATTCTATTTGATGAGTAAACCCATCCTACCACTCACAATCATTACCAACATGAAAACATAGCAACAGTTCAGCAAGAACCAAGTAAACTACGACAAAATCTTAATCTAACAAACATTATCAAATGAAAGTACTAAAGGTATATAACCATTCCATGTATTTAATGAATAAACCTCTAAAGAATCAATATCCAAGTCAAAGCATCAATAAAAATCAAATCTGGCATCATCTTAAGGCCTTTAACCTCTATACTCTCAGCAATCAATGAAAATGACCAAAAATCACACCAAGTATTTGTAAAATCAATCCTCAAAATGATCTAATCGATGCAGTAATTAAAAGAAACATACTTGGCATTAGGTGTTTCAGACCATTAGCCAATTTAGTTTGAAATTAAAATATCCAAATCAAAATATCTAAAAATACACATAAACTAAACATAATAGTGCTTAAGCATGAATAATAATAAAAAAAACGTCATCCATCATAAAAATATCCATAAATGCTTCTCTTCCCAATTCATCAATAGCCACAACTGGTTGCTTCAAATCTCTTGCTCAATCTCCTTATAACCATCCTCTATATCACTAGGCTGAGCTTTCTTGTATTCATCATCCTGAGCTCTCCCGGTCTCACTAGCTTTTTGTGCTTCACCGTGATGTAAAAGAACCACTAGTGGTGTGTAATACTGCCCATGAGGTACGCCATAATACCAAAGCAGAGGTTTTGGTGGATGAAGCCATGCATCAAGTGAAGCTATTTTGAGGGCTTCTCATATAACCCCCAAATTGTTGTGCATTATTAGCTGGCTGTAAGTCCAGTATCCCTTCAACTCATTCCGATCTTCTTTATTAATTGGAGCATTACAAAAAGAGCATATCCAAGCGGAAGACGAATATATGATGATCTTTGAGGTGGTGGTGGTTGTACGTGGCCTTCTTCGGGGTGATGCTTTTCATATTCTCGAACCATCCTATAAACATATTCTCGATTAATCCTGCCTTTGGGATGTGTCATGGGCTTTGTGGTATTAATGAAACATCCTACAATAGTACATAAAAGGTGGATTAGACTGGATGCATAAAAAATGGGTATCTCATACCTTCCACTATCAAGAAATCCCTTTCCAATCAATTTACCAACATCTACCAGTATCCCAGTCATAATTGCGCAAACCAATACCATTTTATCCTTTTGAATGTAACTTAATGACTTTGACCCCCAGATACGACAACTAATGAAATAAAACCAGAGTTTGGCCAAAAGTGAAAGTCCGTGCTAGGAAATCTTAATTCTACACTATTTGTGGTGCTACGAACCCACTCCACATCTGTATCACATAAAGTATCTTTGATCACATTCATATATTTCTCCTTATGTTCACATTCAGAAGTGCTAAATATTCATCAGAGGGGGTATGTTAAAAATAGAATTAATCATGTCATAACCAAAGTCAACCAATACCCCCCAGACTCTCACCTTGCCATTGTGAAGATCACAAACATTACAATGGAATTCTTTTACCAATTTGGTGCACCCTGGATTAATTGGAGAATCAAATTTTTCTCAACGTTTTACTTTCATCTGAACTTTTATTCCCTTTCTAACCTCTTCATACAATCCCCAATGCACAAATAAATCAAAATTCCTTTCTTGAATCACCTTATGTTTCTAATTATTTTTAAATAATTGACGAGCTCACTCACTAGAGAATTGAGGTTATATTTCTTGTTCATTTCCTGCATTTGGCTCGCCTAATTCACCTTCTCTACTTCACCTTTTCCCGACTTTTCTTTTTTGTGGGTTCACTCCTCTACCCCTCATTCTTGGTCTTGTCTCAGCATTTCCATACATATCCCATGACATTTTCATAGCAATTTAACTAAAACAATTTGCAACAAATATGTGCATCACTAATTCCAAAATTCACAGCCAAGCACAAAATTTCACCAAAAATATCAACTACATTTCACAATCCCTGGAAAAGAAATCAAACAATCGACCACAAAAGTCCAAATAGTTTGCAGAATTACTCAGTTCAATACCGAAAAATTTAGTCCAAAATTCGCCCAATAATTGTTCCTATTTTGCCATAGTTATCTTAAAGAATTTCAAATAACAATGGTTCAAGTTTACCAACAAATTGTCCTCCACAATTCTTACAGGTTTGATCATAAAATTAATAATGATGTTACCTGATTAGTGCCAAAAATTCTAGAAGAAGATATATCCAATTTCTTCCTTTGTTGTTGATTCGCTTGGTTAAACAACTAATAAATGTCTACTTGATGCTTGAATAATGATGCAAAAAGGTTGTGGTGGGGTTCAAACGATTAGGGCTTGGGGAAAATGAAGAATTGGGGAAGAGGAAGAAGAAATGGCCTTTTAGAATCGATTAAGAGCTGGTAGAGTTGTCACGACATTGATTTTTCAATGTCGCAACATGGCCTGATCTAAAATTCCGGAACACGTTTCCATGTCAGCATATGGAAAAATTGATGCTACGACATAGGCTGAAACTATTCCTTGCATATGCGTCAATGTCGCAACATGGACTCAGGGTGAAAATTAAGCCTTTGCAGAAGTTCGAGGTTGATGTGGCAATATGGACTAAATCACCAAAATACCCTCCAGAGGTTCGTTGCTATTGAACCCAAAGCAACCTAAGAGGGGGGGTGAATTTGGTTTCTTAAAAAATTCCTTTGCAAGAATTGTACTTATAAAATCTTTTGCACTAACAGGTAAGTTTATACAGACAAAATCAATTAAACTTATAATGTATAGAGTAAGTAAGGAGAGAGAGAGATTTAAACAAACAACACTTCCAACCTAGCAAGCTTGGAGTAGTATCCACTAAGATGCACCTTCAAATTTGGTGAGACGATAATCCCAAATGTACACAAAGTAGGATGGAATCCTTCCTCACCCTAATTCTCTTTAGTTGAGCCAAAGATTTTACTCTACTCCTCACTTTTGTACAAAATTATCACTCAACTCTATACTTTTGAATAGCACTCTTAACATACACACTTACAATATTGTTTCAACAGCAAATTTGCACTCAAATTTGCTTTTCTACTTGCTTGTATTCAATCTGTAAGATCTATTTCATAATACAAAGGAGTTGGTATTTATAGGTGCAATAAATCAGATTCCAACCACCTCATAATGGCTCAATAATAAATGCTAAAAAACTGGCCGTTATAGGTTTCGGACGTCTGATGTTATTTTTATGCGTCCGATCCATCATTCAATCTTAGACATTAGAAAGAAGAGGATATCGTTCGGACGGCCGAGCTTGGGTTCGTTTCTTCGTCGGAATCAAGTATGTTTGAAAGGGTCAGACATCGGACGGTGTAGTGTGTCCGAAAGGTTTAATGCTTACCTGGGAATGTTTTTCTTTAAAACTGTTAGCCTCGTCGATATAAGCTTCTTTCAGACAGTTTAGACGCGTCCGTTCCAAGTGCCTTAAAATTCTTGATTCTGCCTTACTCTTTCGGACGGTGAAATACCTCCGAGATAAATTCGTTCTGACGAGCTTGTGCGTCTATTGCTACAAAATCTTACTCTCTACCTGATCGTTCACACAGTGTATTGCGTCCATGGTAATCTCGTTCGGACGAGCTTATGCGTCCAAGAAACATAGTGATGTTCTGACGGTGTTCTTTGTCCGAAAACCCTGCTAATGAGCATGTACTAGCAATCCTGCATTGCTCCAATTAAGATAGTTACATTACATTTGTCATCATCAAAACCAAGGTAGTAGGTTATTAATCTCCTCTTTTTTTATGATGACAAATTTTGAGACCAAATAACATACAATAATCATGATCACACAATCAGTGCATCAAACAATTCAAATCAGTGTAACAAACAATTCTAATGGCCATCTTACACCCCTTTTTGGCACCATCAAAGAAAAATAAGCTATCCCCTTTACGCAGGCAAAATAATAAATCAAACCACAATAGTTGATGTTTCCCCAACCTTATTTTGATGATGACATAAGCACTAAACTCTGAAAATAAGCTGTGTAGGTCTGCTATCTTTTCTACTGGAAACAGGTCCTTCGGACACAGTACACCGTCCAAATTTTGCCACTTTTCTTGGACGAACAGGAGCGTCCGATACAGACTCACTAGAATGCATTTCACTGTCCGAACGGACAGGCAGAAAGCAAACTTCTTCATAAACCCGCAATGGACGCACAGAAGCATCCAAGGAAATATCCCTCGGACATATATTTTCGTCCAATTGATAAGAATCAAGAATCCTAAGCTCCTCAACAGACGCATACAACTGTCCGAACAAAGCGTGCTTCCGACGACCAGGACTGTCCGAAACCCAGTCCGGACGATGAAACGGACGCATTCATGGCCGTTCGAACGACATCCTTCACACAACTATATTGAGATCGAACGCTATGTCGGATGCACCATCACTCTTTATCTCGGACGTCCGAAACCCTTAACGGCTAGTTTTCGTGCATTTATTTTTGAGCTGTTGGAAAGTAGTTACAACCAGAATTTATTGCTCCTATAAATACCTGCTCTATTTTTTTGTAAGGAGCATCTAATACATTGAATACAAACCTTAGAAAAGAGCAATTTGAGTGAAAATTGGCTATAGTGCTATATTGTATTAGTGTGTAACTTAGAGTACAATTCAAAATTTTGAGTAGAGTGATAATCTTGTACGAAAGTGAGGTTGTGAGTAAAATTCTTGGCTAAACTAAAGAGTTTTAGTGTGAGAAAGAATTGTACTACTTTGTAAAGATTATTGGCTCACCAAGTTTGTGAAACATTCTAGTGGATTAACACTTCAAGCTTGTTAGCTTGGACGTAGTAATTGTTTAATCTCCTTTCTTACTTTCTTTACATTCTTTAAGCGTCATTGATTCTATCTTCATTATATTATTTGTCAGTGAAAAAGTCTCAATAAACTTATATATATTTATAAAGTAATTTTTGAAACCTAATTCACCCTCCCTCTTAGGTTTCTTTGGGACCAACAATTGGTATTAGAGCTTGGTCTCATTCTTTTGCTTAAATTGATTCTGAGAAAAGATTTATCATGGAAACCAACAATGCTCTATTTTTTGAGGGTCATTCCATTGCTAGGTCCCCTATGTTTAATGGAGTAAACTTTACTATTTGGAAGGATAGGATGAATTTTTTTTTGCAATCCATTGTTATTGACTTGTGGTATGTTGTAAATGAAGGTCCATTTGAAGCTACCATCATAGATGATCATATAAATAGAGGAAGAGAAAAGACAAGGGATGAGCTCACTCCACAAGAGCAATAAATGTGCCATACAACGTACTAGATGCCAACGAATCAATACGTGTCAAAGGATGCATCTCAGCCAAAGAAATTTGGGATAAATTGAAAGAAATCCGTGAAGGAAGCGACGATGTTCGAGAACAAAAGAAATCCCCGCTTGTGGCTAAATTTGTATGAATCCTTCAAGATGGAATCGCATGAAAACATCGACAAAATGTATTGTAGGTAAAATGACATCATTAAGGATCTTGAAGCCTTGGGCAAGGAGTATTCTTTGGGTGATAAGAATAGAAAAATCATGAATGCTTTCTCCAAAGAATGGGAAGCCAAAACAATCGCCGTAGAGGAGGCCAAGAATTTGAATTCTATGCCTATCGAATCACTAATCAACTCTCTTACTTCTTATGAATTGAAGTTAAAGGCCAAAGTGGTGGATGATAAAGAAGCAAGACCATAAAGGAGCATTGGATTAAAGACCTCTCAAGAAGAAGATGAAAATGGCTCCATCAATCTAGAAGACGAAGATCTTGATGAAGGAGATCTTGCACTCATCACCAAAGGATTTCTTAAACATTACATCAACAAACGGAGAATGACAAGAGGTAGAGCTACCCATTGAAATAATTTCAAAGTGAACACTAAGCTAGAAATGAAGAAACAAAATGAAAAGTGCCGTTTGAATGCGGTCAACCCGAACACCTTGCAAATGAGTGTCCTTCCAAGAAAAAGAAGGAAGGAAGAAAGCCCCACTTCAACAACTTTCAAATCACATGGGATGATTGCAATTCCGAATGAGAAGTTGAATAGGAAATGGAGTCGGCACAAATGGCCTTTATGGCCATTAGAGATGATGAGGTAAATTCTAACTATGACTCAGATGAAGAAAATGTGATAATGATCTTGAAGCTTTCATTTTAAAATTGCATGATAGCTTAAAGGAATCATATGGTAGAATTAAGGAGTTAGTAAAGAAATCAAATGCTTTATTGAATGCTAACTCTAAACTTGTGAATGAAAATAATAGGTTATCACAAGAAAATAGTGACTTGAAGAAAAGAATGCATGTGAAATCAAGGGTCAAGGAAGAATAAGCCTCATTGAAGAAAATATTGGGTGATTTGAATGTTCTCTTGACTAGAAAAAGGGAAAATGTTGCTGATTTGAAAAGAAATAGAAAAATGTATTAATCAACCAAAAAATTTTCGTAGTTAGAAGGATGACTTATGTTTTTTTTAAATCAAAATCCTCTTTATATGGAAATAACAATATTATTTGTAAGTATTGCCAGCAACATGGACATGTCAAGAATATGTGCTATGTCAAGAAAAGTGAGAAACTTGGAATGAAAGCCGTATGGATTAATAGCAATTTCACTAACTCTAATGGACCCAAGAAAATATGGGGACCAAAAGTTATCAATTGATTTGTTGCGTAGGTACTAAACATCACCAACAATGCTAAGTGGTTCATAGTTAGTGGATGCTCAAGACGCATGACGGGTGATGCTTCTTTCTTCACAAATCTCAAATCCAAAAACAGGGGAAAAGTAACATTTGGGGATAACAATAAAGCAAAATCAATCGGCATTGGTGATGTAGGTAAAAATGGTGAGACATTGATTAAGAATGTGCTTGTTGTTGATAATTTGAACTATAATTCATTGAGTGTAAGTCAACTTTGTGATAAAAATTTATATGTGTTATTTACCAATCGTGAATATCTTATTCTTGATAAAAATCATGTTGTTTTGCTTAAGGGTGCTAGGCACAATGATGTTTATGTGATTCACCTTGACAAAATTAGTAATAGCGTTGAACCCCAATTATGTTAATCATGTTTTGATGATGACCAAATCGCACTAATGATTTGAAAACAAGTGTGCAGAAAAACCGGAAGGTTCGGACTCAAATATTCGTCCGAACAAAACAACCAGAAGATTCCACAAACACAAATGACTGTCCAAAAGACAGAGGTTCGGACAATGGTAATTGTCCGACACAAAGAACCTGAAGCGGTCTCGGACGAAGAATAGCATCCAATCATATTTCCAGAAGACATTGCTTCTATCGGACGCAGGTTCGGATGCATCCTCGGACGTCCGAACGAATATCCTCAGAGAACATACGTAGCGTCGGACGCAGGGTTTAGCAGCGGCCGTCCGAACGGTCCAACGGCTAGTTCGTTCGGCCTACGCACACTTGCTGCATCGGCCATCTGAAAGGTCCAACGGCTACTTTTCTAGTAAACAGAAAATAGCCGTTGGAACCAGATTTTGGGCAACTATAAATATCCCTAAGCCTGAATTAAATAGGAAGAGACTCTACATTGATTACAAGTAATACTTGAGCTATTTGGGAGAAATATTGGGTACAAGTGTTGTAATAGCGTAGGTAGTTTTGTGAAAAGAGCTTAGAAGTGTAAGAGTTCTTCAAGTGTAAGAGTGGAGAGATAAAAACTATAACAAAGGGAGGTTGTGAGTGTAAAACTCTTGGCTCAACTAAAGGAAATTAGTGTGAGCAAGAGTGATCCTCATTTGTGTGCAAAAGGTTATTGTCTCACCTACTTTGAATAGACTTTTAGTGGCTAAACATCAAGTTGAGAACTTGGTAGTTGCCTTGTAAGAAGTTCTTTGTAGTTGTAAGCTCCAAGCTTGAGAAGCTTGGGAGTTTGGTTTGATTCTCTTAATCTCAATAATAATTCTTATTTGTTCTTTAAACTTAAATTGTTCAATATCTATTGTATTCATTTGTGCTCAAGTCTTTATTTGGTGCATAGAGTTTGCATTTTTGTTAAGCACATGAAAAGGTTTGTTTTTTGAAACAACCTAATTCACCCCCCTCTTAGGTTGCCCTTTGGGACCAACAATAGTAATGTAAAATGTCTTACCGCTTTCATAGATGATCCTTGGCTTTGGCATAGAAGACTTTGTCATTTTAATATGGATTTAATTGAAAAACTTGCTAATAAAGAATTGGTAAGAGGTTTGCCCAAAGTAAAGTTTTTGAGAAATAAAATTTGTGATGCATGCCAATTTGGTAAACAAGTTAAAGTTTCCTTTAAACCAAAGAATTGTGTGTCTACTTCTAAACCTTTAGAGTTATTGCACTTAGACTTGTTTGGACCAACTCAACATGCTAGTCTTAGTGGTAGTAAATATGCTTTTTGTGATTGTGGATGACTAGTTTAGGTATACTTGGATATTAATATTTCTTGTTCACAAAAATGAAGCTTTTGAAAAATTTGTAAAATTGTTTTCTAAAATTCAAAATTTGTTGAATTTCAAGATCACTCGATTAAGAAGCGACAATGGTGCCGAATTTAAATTTGGAGGCTTTCCCAAATTTTTTGATCACAACGGTATTTCACATGAATTTTCAGCTGTTAGAGTTCCTGAACAAAATGGTGTTGTTGAAAGGAAAATAGAACACTTCAAGAAATTGCTAGAACTATGATTAGTGAATGTGATTTACCACAATATTTTTGGGCCGAAGCCGTTAACACGGTTTGTTATGTCATGAATCGAGTTTTGTTGAGATCTATTTTAAACAAAACTCCTTATGAACTCTTGTTTTGTAAAAAACCCGTTGTGACTTATTTTAAAGTTTTTCGTTGTAAATGTTTTATTTTAATAATCAAAGAAAATCTTGGTAAATTTGACAAAAAAATGGATGAAGGAATTTTTCTAGAATATTCTAGTGACAAGAAAGCAAATATCGACTATACAATAGAAGAACGCTCTTGATTGAAGAAGTTGTACATGTTACATTTGATGAAGCTAATGATGTTATCTCAAAGAATATATGTGAAGATGAAGATGTAGGTATTCAAAAGGAGCTTGAGAACCTCACTATCCATGAAGATCATCAAGAGATCACATCAAGCAATGATGTCAACAACCATCAAGTAGATGATGAGGAAGAAAAGAACGAGGATATTCCAAAAGATCTTCCAAAAGCATGGAGATTTGTCTCTAGTCACCCTTAAGATTTGATCATAGGTGGTCTATCCGATGGGGTAACAACTTGATCTCATAAACCTTTGAATAGTAATTGTGCATTACTTTCTCACATTGAACCTAAACATGTCGATGATGCTTTAAATGATGAATCTTGGGTCATTGCCATGCAAGATGAACTTAGTCAATTTGAGAAAAATAACGTATGGACCTTAGTTGAAAGACCATCAATTCATCCCGTAATTGGAACAAAATGTGGTTTATAGAAACAAATTAAATGATAAAGGTGAAATCATAAGGAACAAAGCTAGACTTATTGCGAAAGGTTATGCTCAAGAAGAAGGTATTGACTTTGGTGAAACTTTTGCACCCGTTGCTAGATTAGAATCCATTTGCATGCTTCTCGCATATGCATGTTTTAATGATTTCAAATTATTTCAAATGGATGTCAAAAGTGCCTTTTTAAATGGTTTTATTGATCAAGAAGTTTTCGTTGAACCACCTCCCGGTTTTGAAAATAAAAATTTTCTAAATCATGTTTTCAAACTCTCTAAAGCCTTATATGGTTTGAAACAAGCTCCAAAAGCTTGGTATGAAAGACTAAGTGATTTTTTGATTGAAAATGGATTTAAAAGAGCTGTCATTGACACCACTCTCTTTACCAAAACAAATTCCAATGGTTTGTTAATTGTTCAAATTTACATTGATGATATTATTTTTGGAGCAACTAATGAAAGCTTGTGCAAGGATTTCTCACACTGTGATGCAAAAAGAGTTTGAAATGACTATGATGGGAGAGTTACAATTTTTCCTTGGACTTCAAGTTCACCAAACAGAGGAAGGGACGTTTATTACACAAATCAAGTACACAAAGGAACTACTCAAACGATTCGGAATGGAAGATTGGAAACAAGTTTGTACACTTATTTGCACCTCAACCAAACTTGATAAAGATGAGGAAAGTAATAGTTTTGATGCAAAACACTATAGAGGTATGATCGGAAGCCTACTTTATTTTACATCTACCAGACCAGATATTATGTTTGCTGTTTGTTTATGTGCTAGATTTCAATCTTGCCCTAAAGAATCGCACTTCATGGCTGTAAAAAGGATTTTTAGATACTTAAAGGACACAATGGATTTTGGTCTGTGGTACCCAAAATCTTGTACTTTTGATTTAATTTATTATTCTGATGCTAACTTTGCTGGGTGTAAATTTGATAGAAAAAGTTCTAGTGGTATGTGTCATCTACTGGGTAATTGTCGTTGTGTCTTGGTTTAGCAACAAACAGAATTCTATTTCTCTTTCTATAGCTAGAGCCTAATACATTGCTGCTGTAAATTGTTGTGCCCAACTTCTGTAGATGAAACATACTTTAAAAGATTTTGTAATTGTTTTTGATTGTGTGCCTACAATGTGTGACAAGACTAGTGCAATTAATCTCACAAAAAATCCTGTAATGCACTCTAGAACCAGACACATTGATGTTAAGCACCATTTTATTAGAGATCTTGTTTGTAAAAAGGAAATATGTGTTGAATATGTGTCTACATTTGATCAACTGGCTGACATTTTTACTAAACCCTTGACTTTAGATCATTTTGAATCTCTTAGAAATCGTTTGGGGATTTTAAAGTTCACATCGGCATAAACTCTTAGTTCAAACGCACATGCTCATCCGAAAACCTCCTCTCTGCCTCAGACTCTTATGATTGTCCGAATTCTCCTCACTTTCTTCATTTACTCACTGGAATCCTATTGGACGCTCCTCATGCCGTCCGAGAAAACATCGGATGCACTATTTTTGAGTTTCGGCCATTCGTTCATCAGCTTTCGAACGCACGATCGGACACATATAAATCTTTTGGACGTCCGAACGATCACTCTGCTCACTTAAAACTGTTCACTTTCCCCCTTTCAGACTCACCCAAATCCCCGAACCCTCTACCAAAATTCATGGATGCCAAGACATCTGAACGGTATACATCTCTCCTTACGAAATCTATCATTGTTCAAAGACCTATTTCCCAAGGTCTTTTTGATGAATTTAATCTTCCAATTGTCAAATCTTGTTTTGAAAAACAAAATTGGGGTCACCTAGTTCACATTGACTTACCTGTTTATCATGACATGGTGCTCCAATTCATACCTAACCTTAGAAAAGGCCCTACTGTTCGCACACTAGTTTCTCGTGTGAACAACACAAATATTGAAATTTCTTCCAACACCATAAATACCATTTTTGAATGTGAAGTCTCATCCCTGAATGAATTTTCTGACATGTTCACGTATTTCTTTTCTTTGGAAAAATGGCCCGCTCTGGTCACTAGTTTTGTTATGGACGAGGTCTGAGAAGTTTTTAATATCAATTTCAAACAGGCCTCAGAAGCCAAGACTACCTTGCTCACTCCTGAAATGAACATTTGGTACACTCTTGTCACAAATTTATTGTTACCAACTGACGGGCATCGCACTAAGCCAGGAAAAATGCAGCTTTACTTATTTTACTGCGTTTTCAGAGAGATTCCTCTCGATTTTGGGTACCTTTTTTGTTCCTTGTAGGAACTATTTCTAACTGATATTCGCCGAAACATTCCTTTTGGCAAATTTCTCACAAAAGCTTTTGAATATCTTGACGTACCTTTCACCGGAAAAAACAATACCCTCCCTACTTCAACAAAGCCTACATTGACCGAAAAGGCTTACATTTTTTTAATGATCAATGGTTAACTAAAGCTGCTTATGATATTGGAAGATCAAAATCTCAAGTCTCTACCTCTAGTCTGGCACTTCCATATTCCTCCTTCTCAAACACCTCAACCAATCCATGATCCATGCCCTTCTTCCTCCGAACCTTCCATTTCACACATTTGCAGCCTTCTCAATTCCTTGAGCACTCAGGTGAGCTCCTTCCAATGTCGCACTAATCGCAAGTTAAAGCGTCTTGAAACTCGTCAAATGATCATGCAAGAGGCACTCAGCTTGGGCATGTCTGCTTCAGCTCAAGTTCAATTTGCAAATATTCAATCGTAATACACCCTTGACTCCACTACCGAAAGTGATGACAATGACAATGCTGAAGAAGAGGATGATCGTGAAGAACCCCCTGCTCAAGGTGCTGCTGATGCTGATAAGGGTGACGACGAGGACATTGATGATACATTTGATTTTATCATGCAATGACGCAACGCAACTGATGAAGATAGTGAAGCTACTGGCGATGATGCACCTACCAAAAAGCGTATGATCGAAAAACGCTCTAAGAAGAAAAATGACTCAACTTAGATTCTCTGTTCCTCCTTGAATCATTATATCTGTATTTTGGTATTACTTTTATGTATTACCTTTATTTGGGTTTTGGAATTGAAATAGATGTTGATGATGCTATTATCATGTATTGGTCTAATTTGATGTTGTTATTGGTATCAAAAGGGGGAGTAGGAATTTTGATGTTCTTTTAGTGCACTTTCTCAAGGGGAGCTTCTTTTGATGATGTCAATAGGGGGGAGTAGGAAAATACAAAATTGTTGGTTGTGCTATTAATCATATTGGTTGATTTTTAATATATATGATTGGATATGTTTGGTTATTCAATGATTGTTTGTCATCATCAAAAAGGGGGAGATTGATGTTTCCCAAACCTTATTTTGATGATGACATAAGCACTAAACTCTGAAAACAAGCTGTGCAGGTCTGCTATCTTTTCTGCTGGAAACAGGTCCTTCGGACGCAATACCCAATCCGAACTATGCTACTTTTCTCAGATGAACAGGAGCGTCTGATACAGACTCACTCGGATGCATTTCACCGTCCGAACGGACAGGCAGCTAAAAAGCAAACTTCTTCATGCACCTGCAACAGACGCACAGGCGCGTCCGAGGAAATATCCCTCGAACATATATTTCCGTCCGATTGATAAGAATCAAGCATCCTAAGCTCCTCAATAGACACATACAACTGTCTGAACAAAGCTTGCTTCGAACGTACAGGACCGTCTGAAACCCAGTTCGAATGATGAAACGGACGCATGCACGGCCGTCCGAACGACATCCTTCACACAACTATACTGAGATCGGACACACCATCTTTATCTCAGTTGTTCGAAACCCTTAACGGCTAATTTTTGTGCATTTATTATTGAGCCGTTGGGAAGTGGTTACAACCAGAATTTATTGCTCCAATAAATACCTGCTCTATTGTTTAGTAAGGAGCATCTAATACATTGAATACAAGCCTTAGCACAGAGAAATTTGAGTGCAAATTGGCTATAGTGCTATATTGTATTAGTGTGTAGCTTAGAGTGCAATTCAAAATTTTGAGTAGAGTGATAATCTTGTACTAACTAAAAGTGAGGTTGTGAGTAAAATTCTTGGCTCAACTAAAATAGTTTTAGTGTGAGCAAGAATTGTCCTACTTTGGAAAGATTATTGGCTCACCAAATTTGTGAAGCATTCTTGTGGATTAACACTTCAAGCTTATTAGTTTGGAAGTATTGTTTGTTTAATCTCCTTTCTTACATTCTTTACATTCCTTAAGCTTCATTGATTCTATCTTCATTATATTATTTGTCAGTGAAAAAGTCTCAATAAGCTTAATCTTTATAAAGTAATTTTTGAAACCCAATTCACCCCCTCTCGTAGGTTGCTTTGGGACCAACAATAGTGATAACCAAGGCTAAGTAGAGAAGTCAATAATTACAACTAGAGCAGTCAATTGCAAGGAAGTATCAAAAGTCTACCAATCATAACAAAGGTCTAAGAACATTAAATTGCCAGGAAGTAAAGAGCAAGCCTAAGTGGAGTCATTCTTCTTCTTTGAGCATTGCTTGCGCTTCTTGGTCGGTGCATCATCCTCGGTAGACTTGCTGTCATGACCACTTAATTTGTCAGGATCTTGGCATTACATGATGTAGTTAAATGTGTCATCAACATCCTCGTCTTCATTATCATCAGCTCCAGGACCAGTAGATTTGTCAGGATTGGTAGTGCCAGTTGCATCCTCACGATCTTCAGCCTCAGGAATGGAATAATCACCATCATCGATGTCGTCGCTATCGGAAGATGGCTCGAGAATGTATTGGGATTGAATGTTAGCAAACTGAACTTGAGCTGAGGTAGACATACCTAGACTGTGTGCTTCTTGAAGAATAGTTTGTCTGATCTCAGGCCTTTTTAGCTTCCGAAGCGTGCGGCATTGGAAAGAACTCATTTGGTTGCTTTAGGAGGTAACAAGGGTGCATAGATGAGAGAGTGAGTATTCTGAGGAAGAAATATGAGGTTCATGGGATAGTGGATGTGTGGAAGAGGAGGGGTGAGGAGGAGGAGAGTGAGGAGTTGCAAGGCCGGAGGTAGAGGCACGTGAAGCAATTAGATTGTTCAAGTTCATATGCAGCTTTTGTAAACTGTTGATCATTAAAAAACCTCAAACCTTTACACTCAATGTAATCTTTGTTAAAGTAAGGAGGATATTGTTTTTTGCCAGTGAAGGAGATGTCAAAATGATTGAAAACTTTAGAGAAGAATTTGCCAAAAGGAATGTTTCTTGCGGGTATCAGTTAAAAAGAGCTCCCATAGAGAGCAAAAGAGATAGCCAAAGTCAAGTGGGATACCTTTAAAAACATAGTAAAATATGTACACCTGCATTTTTCTAGGCTTAGTACGATGCCCATCAGTTGGTAGCAGTAAATTAGTGACTATGTGTATAAAATGTTGAGTTCAGGTGTAAGCAGTGTGGATTTCGCTTTCGAAACCTGTTTAAAATTGACGTTAAAATTCTATCGGGCCTCTTCAATGTCGAAACAAGTATCTAAAGCAGGCCATTTATCCAAAGAGAAGAAATAGGAAATATCATTTGGAGAGGTAACTTCACACATTTCAAAAATAGAATTAATGACAGTGGAGCAAATCTCAAGAATTTTGTTATTGACACGAAAAACCAACTTACGAATAGTAGGACCATTCCTAAAATTGGCAGTAAATTGGAGCACCATATCATGATAGACAGGAAAATCCAAATGAACTAAATTACCCCAATTTTGGTTTTCAAAGCATGATTTAATGAGAGGTAAGTTTAACTCATCAAAAACACTGTGAAACAGGACTTTGAAGAATAACAGATTTGCTAAGAAGAGAAGTGTATCAATCAGATGCCTTGGCATCAATAAATTTTGGTAGAGAGGGATCGGGAATGGATTGAGGATTTGAGGATGTTTGACCCTGTACTGGAACCTTTCGCTTTGATTTTATGCCTCTGGTAGTCGTTGAAGATCCACCATGTGATCGTACCATTGTAAATTTGAGGGGAAAGATGAAGAGAAAAAAGTGAGTTTGGGTGAATTTGTGGGAAATTTCAAGAAATAAGAGGTTATACGGGTGAATGATAAGGTTCAATTGAGATGGGTGAGGAGTTGGGAAGGGGAAATTCCTTAAGCAATTTCAGAGGAGAAGGAAGAGATTGAGAGATTTTTGAGAAGGTTCTTGGGTGCCAGAGTTAGGTTTTGGTGGTGGGAATTGTTCGAAAAAGAGAAAATGAAGGGATTTAAATGAGTAGAACAATTGTTCGGACGTTCGAACGGTTCGTATGCATCTGAAAAATATTAACAGATGACCGAAAGTCTATGTTGTGCGTCCGAAGGAGTGTCGGACGGTGATAAGCATCCGTAAGAAATTCCAGAGAGTTTGAGAAATGAGAAGGAAAGTTCGAACGCTTGTTGGTGTTTGAGACTAAAGAGGGGAGTTCGGATGTTCATGTACGTCTGATAGAGTAAGTAGTTCAGACGTTCATATTCGTCCAAAGGATCATATACCATATATATTTTTCCGAAAGTACAATTCATATAGTTTTGAAATCAATGATGCCCAAATAAGTTCTTACAGAGTCAAAGCACAGATCTAAAGGCAAAGTTTTGGTAAAAATATCAGCTAGTTGATCATTTGTACATACAAATTCAGCACCAATTTCCTTTTTGTGCACAAGATCTCTAATAAAGTGATGCTTGACATCAATGTGTTTGGTTCTAGAATGCAAGACAGGAATTTTAGTGAGATTAATTGCACTAGTGTTATCTAATCTTATAGGCACACAATCAAAAATAATAGCAAAGTTTTAATGTATGTTTCAACCACAAAAATTGAGCAGAACATCTTTCCAGCAAGCAATATATTTGGCCTCTGTCCTAGAAAGCGAAATAAAATTTTGCTTGTTGCTAAACCAAAATACCAGACAATTACCCAAGAAGTAACACATACCACTAGTACTTTTCTATCAATTTTGCAACCTACAAAGTCGGCGTCTGAGTAACTGATCAAATCAAAACTAGTGGATTTAGGATACCAAAGACCAAAGTTTAATGTCCCTTGCAAGTATTTAAAAATGCTTTTTACTACAATTAAAAAAATGTGACTCCTTAGGACATGATTGAAATCTAGCACAGAGACAAATGGCAAACATAATGTCCGGTCTACTAGATGTTAAATAAAATAGACTTCCGATCATACCTCTATAGTGTTTTTCATCACCACTGTTACCTTCTTCATCTTTGTCAAGCTTGGTAGAGGTACACATTGGCGTCGCAACTTGTTTATAATCCTCTATTCCAGAGCACTTGAGTAGCTCCTTTGTGTATTTAATTTGGTGATGAAAGTTCCTTCTTTTGTTTGGTGAACTTGAAGTCCAAGGAAGAATTGTAATTCTCTCATCATACTCATCTCAAACTCCTTTTGCATTAGACAAGAAAAATCCTTGCACAAATTTTCATTAGTTGCTCCAAAAATGATATCATCGACATAAATTTGGATAACTAACAAATCATTAAAATTAATTTTGGTGAAGAGAATAGTATCAACAACACCCCTTTTAAAACCGTTTTCAATCAAAAAATCACTTAACCTTTCATACCACAAGCTCTGGGAGCTTGTTTCAAACCATATAAAGCTTTTGAGAGTTTGAAAATATGATTTGGAAAATTTTTATTTTCAAAACCAGGGGTTGTTCAAGAAAAACTTCTTGATCAATAAAGCCATTTAAAAATGTACTTTTAACATCCATTTGAAATTATTAAAACATGCATATGTGAGAAACATGCGAATAGATCCTGAACGAGCAACAGGTGCAAAGGTTTCATCAAAGTCAATACCTTCTTCTTGAGCATATCCCTTTGCTACAAGTCTAGCTTTATTTCTAATAATCTAACCTTTATCATTTAATTTGTTACTACAAACCCATTTTGTTCCTATCACGGGATGAATTGAGGGTGTTTCAACCGAAGTCCATACATTGTTTTTGTCAAATTGGTTAAGTTCCTCTTTCATAGAAAAAAACCAAGATTCATCATTCAATGCATCATCCACATGTTTAGGTTCAATATGAGAGAGCAAGGCACAATTATTAGTCAAAGGTTTATGGATTGGAACGAGGTTTTACCCCATTGGACGGATCACCTATGATCAAATCTTCAGGATGGTTTGAGACAAATCTCCATGCCTTGGAAGATCTTTTGGAGTATCTTCGTTCCTTTCTTCTTCTCCATCCAAGTGATGAATGTTGTCCTCATTGCTTGTCGTGGTCTCTTGATGTTCTTCATGTATGGTGAGTTTCTCAAGTTCCTTTTGTATACCTACATCTTCATCTACGAAAATAACATACACAACTTCTTCAATTAAAAGAGTTCTTCTATTGTATACTCGGTATGCTTTCTTATCACTCGAATATCCTAGAAAATTTTCATCTTTCAATTTCTTGTCAAATTTTCCAAGATTTTCTTTGATTTTTAAAATAAAACATTTACAACCAAAAACTTTGAAATAACTCATAAAGGATTTTTTACAGAACAAGAGTTCATAAGGTGTTTTATTTAAAATAGGTCTCAAAAGAACTTGATTCATAGCAGAACATGCAGTGTTAACGGCTGTCGGCCCAAAAATATTTAGGTAAGTCACATTCACTAATCAAGGTTCTAGCGGCTTTTTGAAGTGTTCTATTATTCCTTTCAACAACACCATTTTGTTGAGGCACTCTAACAACTGAAGATTCATATGAAATACCGTTGTGATCACAAAACTCGGGGAAACCTCCAAATTTAAATTCAGCTCCATTGTCACTTCTCAAACGAATAATTTTCAAATTCAACAAATTTTGTAATTTGGAAAACAATTTTACAAAATTTTCAAAGGGTTCATTTTTGTGAACAATAAATAATACCCAAGTATACCTAGAATAGTCATCAACAATCACAAATGCATATTTACTACTACCGATACTAGCATGTTCAATTAGACCAAACAAGTCCAGATGCAATAATTCTAAAGGTTTAGAGGTAGACACAATTCTTTGGTTTAAAAGACACTTAACTTGTTTACCAAATTGGCATGCATCACAAATTTTGTTTTTTGAAAACTTGAATTTTGGCAAACCTCAAACCTTAACAATTCTTTCTTAGCAAGATTTTCAAGTAAATCCATGTTGAAATGACAAAGCCTTCTATGCCAAAGCCAAGGATCATCTATAGAAGCAGTTAAACATTTTACATTGCCACCACCAAGACAAATCACATAAACATCATTGTGCCTAGTACCTTTAAATAAAACAAAAAAATTGTTATCAAGAATTAAACATTCATGCTTAGTCAAGAACACATATAGATTTTTATCACATAGTTGGCACACACTTAAGAGATTGTAATTTAAATTATTAACAAGAAGCACATTTTTAATCAAGGTCTCGCCATTTTTACCTACATCACCAATGCCAATTGATTTTTCTTTCATGTTATCCCCAAAAGCCATTTTTTCACTATTTTTGAACTTAAGATTTGTGAAGAGAGAGCATCACCGGTCATATGTCTTGAGCATCCACTATCTATGAAGCATTTAGCATTGTTGGTGATGTTCATTACCTACACAAGAATTTAGGTGATAATTTTACGGTACCCATATTTTCTTGGGTCCATAAGAGTTAGTAAATTGGCGACAGATCCATACATAATTTATTCCAAGTTTTTCACTTCTCTTGACATAACAATTATTTTTCACATGTTCATATTATTGGCAATGATTGCAAATAATATTTTTATTTCCGTATAAAGAAGACTTTGATTTTAAAAAACATAAATAAATTTTTCTAAAAGTTACAAAGTTCTTGTTGATCAACATATTTCTATTCTTTTTAATATCAACAATATTTTCCTTTTTTCTGTGCAAGAGAACTTCAAAATTATCCATTCTTTTCTTCAAGGAGGCTTGTTCTTCCTTGATCTTTGTTTTCACATGCATTCTTTTCTTCAAATCAGCATTTTCTTGTGATAACCTATTGTTTTCATTCACAAGTTTGGAGTTAGCATTTAATAAAGTATTTATTTTTCTAAGAGACTCCTTATTTCTAGCATATGATTCTTTCAAGCTATCATGCAATTTTAAAATGAAAACTTGAAAGAGACAGGTCTAAGATCATCATCATTATCATTAGAATCATTAGAATCATAGGTAGTTGTCACCTCATTATCACCAATAGCCATAAAGGCCATTTGTGCCAATTCCATCTCTTCTTCAACTTCTCCTTCAGAGTTGCAATCATCCCATGTGATTTGGAAATTGTTGAAGCGGGGTTTTCTTCCTTCATTTTTCTTCTTGGAAGGACACTCATTTGTATGTGTGTCCGGGTTGACCGCAGTCAAAGCACTTTTCATTTTGCTTTCTCATTTCTAGCTTGGTCTTTCCTTTGAAATTATTTGGGTTGATAGCTCCACTTTTTCTCATTTTTTGTTTATTGATGTAGAGTTTGAGAAATCCTTTGGTGATGAGTGTAAGAGCCCCTTCATCAAGATTTTCATCTTCTAGATTGATGGGGCCATTTTCATCTTCTTCTTGAGAAGTCTTTAATGCAATGCTCCTTTTTGATCTTGCTTCTTCATTATCCACCACTTTGGCATTAAGCTTCAATTCATAAACAAGCTTGATGTAAAAGAGTTAATTAAGGACTCAATAGGCATGGAGTTTAGATTCCTTGCTTCCTCTATAGCTCTAGTTTTTGCCTCCCATTCTTTGGATAAAGCATTCAAGATTTTTCTACTCTTTTTGCCCAAAGAATACTCCTTACCGAAGGCTTCAAGATTCTTGATGATATCGTTGAACCTACAATACATCTTATTAATATTTTCATGTGGTTCCATCTTGAAAGACTCGTACTTGGTAACGAGTAAGGATTTCTTTTCTTCTCGAACATGATCGCTCCTTTCATGAATTTCCCTCAATTTGTCCCAAATTGTCTTAGCCGAAATGCATCCTTTGACACGAGTAGATTCATTAGCATCCAAGGCATTGTATAACACATTCATGGCTTTAGCATTTAAAGTCAAGTTTGCTTTGCCTTTCAGAGTGAGCTCATCCCTTATTTTTTCTCTTCTTCTATTTGTGTGATCATAAAAAATGGTGATTTCAGATGGACCTTCAATCACAAAATGTACTATAAGTCAATATCAATAGATTGCAAAAAGATTTTCATTCTATCTTTCCAGCTAATAAGGTTCACCCCATTAAACATAGGATGTCCAATGATAGATTGACCTTAAAAAAGTAAAGCATTATTGATTGCTATAGTAGATCTTAACTCAAATGCAATTTAAGCAAATTAAAGAGACCAATGCTCTGATACCAATTGTTGGTCCCAAAGCAACCAAAGAGGGAAGGTAACTTAGGTTTCTTAAAAAATTCCTTTGCAAGAATGTTACTTATAAAATCATTTGCACTAACAGGTAAGTTGATAGAGATGACATCAATTAAGCTTATAATGTATAGACTAAGTAAGGAGAGAGAGAGAGATTAAACAAACAACACTTACAAGCTAGCAAGCTTGGAGTAGTATCCACAAAGATGCTCCCTCAAATTTGGTGATACGATAATCCCAAATGTACACAAAGTAGGATAATCCTTCCTCACACTAATTCTCTTTAGTTGAGCCAAGGATTTTACTCTACTCCTCACTTTTGTACAAAATTATCACTCCACTCAATATTTTTTAATAGCACTCTTAAAATACACACTAATACGATATTGTTTCAAGAGAAAATTTCCACTCAAATTACTTTTCTACTTGCTTGTATTCAATGTGTAAGATCTATTTCATAATACAAAGGAGTTGGTATCTATAGGTGCAATAAATCAGGTTCTAATCACCTCTTAACGGCTCAATAATAAATGCTCAAAAACTAGCCGTTATAGCTTTCAGATGTCTATTGTTATTGTTATACGTTCGATCTTAGATATTAGGGAGTAGAGGATATCGTTCAGAAGGCTGAGCTTGCGTCCGTTCCTTTTCTCGAACCAGGTATGTTTGAAAGCTTCACACATCGGACAGTGTAGTTTGTCTGAAAGGTTTAATACTTAACTGGGAATGTTTTTCTTTCAGATAGTTTGCCTCGTCTGATATAAGCTTCTTTCAGACAGTTAGATGCATTCGTTGTAGGTTTCTTAAAATTCAAATGCTCACTTGACTTCGCCTTACTCTTTTGGACGGTGAAAAATGTCCGAGGTAAATTCGTTCGAACAAGCTTGTGCGTCCATTGTAGATGCTCCAAAATCTTACTCTCTGCCTGATCGTTCAAACAGTGAATTGCGTCCGTGGTAAACTTGTTCAGACGAGCTTGTGCGTGTGAGAATCATAGTGCTATTCGGACGGTGTTCTTCGTCTGAAAACCCTGCTAATGAGCAAATGTCCTAGCAATCCTGCATGGCTCCAGTTAAGATAATTAAGTTACATTTGTCATCCTTGAAAACAAGGTTGTAGGCCATCAGTTGTTGATGTTGTGGTATGGGAAATCCATGACACGACATGGACTGAAGTTCTGCGAGGTACATTTTGCACACTTAGCCAAAATTCCTCATTTCTTCACCAATTTTCTTCAAGACCATGCACAATCTATAAACACCAAAATAACAAATTTAGATGACAATTTTCACTCATTCTTTAGCACTATTTATTCAATTCGAAGACACATTTTTCAAACTAAAATTCTATTCTAATTCAAACTAAATCACTAAAAATGTAAGCTAACTAAAAATCACACCAAAAGAAAACAAAAACAACTAAATTAAAGCTTGGGTTGCCTCTCAAGAAGCGGTTTTTTATAGTGACTAGCTTGAATATTGTATGATTGATCATTCCAAGCACTTGAGGATGGTCGGTCATACTTTCATTTTAGTCTGCTTGGAAAAAGCTTGATGCCCTTCTTCTTTATGAATAAAGCTTGATTCCTGGTATTCCCATTCACAAGTCTTTCTTCCAAGCCTTAGCCAATGCTAGTGCACCAATTAGCACATCCAATTGTTCCTAAACCATTTACATTTCCTTTTGTGACTTTTGAACTTTTTACCATCACAAACCATCACTTGCAATAATCTCTTCATCTTTCGTCACATCACACCTCTTATTGGGTGGTTTTTCCTTAAATTCATTTCTTGGATCTTCTTTTATTTCCAACACTTGGATGAGTGAATCCCCTTGGTTAAATTAGTTTTGATTCTCATTTGACCTAGCGATAAAGGAATTAAGAGATTTGTTTGCAATTTTTTCTTCAAAAATGGGAACATTATCACTGTATTCAAAAATGTAAAATTCAGCTGATTCATTTTCAACTTGTAAAACTCACTATCTTCTCCCGTATCTAGCACCAAGAAATCAACGGGAAATACCAACTTTTCAACTTGGACAAGCACGTCCTCCAACTAGCCATATGATTTTCTCTCGAATAAATCTATTAATTGAAGTGTGATATTAGTTGTCTTGACATTGTTAATCCCTAACTTGTCATTGATGGCCTTCTGATAATATTTATGCTTGCTCCTAAATCACAAAGTGATGTATGTGTTGTTTTTCCTTAGTCTATTCAAGCCTCTGATAGTATTGAGAAACTTAGGGATAGAGAGTTTAGAAATAGCTTTGAGATTGAATAATAGCACTAATCATTTGGCATCAAGGCATACATTCTCATCAGAGTTCTACTTTTGCTTTCACTGTGGTTGGCCAATAGATCTTTCAAAAACCACATATCATCTTAGTGAGAACATCGACCAAGTGAACATTCACATTAAGCTTTTTGCACATATCAAGAAATTTATAAAATTCTCTCTTTTTTTCGTCTTTTCTTTGTAGAAAAGGGTTCTTCACCGAAGAATCTAAGTTCAATGGCCCTATTTGTTTCTTCTTTGACTCATTGATTTCCTCATTTTTTGCTTTCTTTTTATCAGCTTCTTCAACTTCACTCTTCTCCTCACTTATCTAAGATTTATACTTCTCAAATTCTTTGTTCCCATGGGTCTCTCATGTTGTTGTCTAGCCAATTGTCCAACTAGAATCTCTAAATTTCTAGTTGATACTCCCAGATTTTCATAATCTCTCCTTGTTTCTTCATTATTGCTCATTTCTCTTTCCAATTCTCTTCTCAAGTATCCATCTCTTTTACCAACCATATTCACATGCATTCTCTCTTGGAACAAATTGGTCATTATACACAGGTTGTGAAAATTTCAATTGAAGGTTGGAATGGAGGCCTTGATTCCTTTTGTTAAAATAGAGGGTTAGATGGAGGTTAATATGAGTTGGGTTGGAAGTTTCTTTGGTGTGGGGGTTGATAAGTTCTGGAAGAAGAACTTGGGCCTTGATTTTGAAAGTTTTGAGGTGGAGGGTTATGTTGGTATGGAGTATTTTGTTGATTGTTTGGGTTGCTCCAAGTGATGTTGGGATGGTTCCTCCATGAAGGATTGTAAGTATTTCCATTAGCTCCTCGTGAGTTCCTTGAAGATGAAGGTTAATTTGATACATTTGGACTTGTTCATTTCCACCTATAGGAACCTCAAATTGTCTATTGGAGTGTCCACCACCACAAAAATCACAAACCAAGTTTGATTGAAATAAAGATCCAATGCCATTTACAGTATTAGTTTTTCCAAAATTCTCCAACACTCTTGTAAAGTTGTTCATGACATGCATAAGCATGCTTTCTTGGGCAAAGAAAGCATCATTAAGATTCATACCAACCATCATGCCACCTCATTGAGCATTGGTTTTATTGACTTCTTGTTGAACAACCGGATAAGTCACGGGGCAATGATAATAGAAGTTTGAAGCTATTTAGTTGAGTAACTCTTGGGTCTCTTCCAGTGTGTTGAATAAAATGGAGCCGTTGGCAGATGCATCGACTATAGACTTTGTTTCTTGTGCCAACCCATAACGGGATGGCATGGTGGGGACATTTCCTCAACAAATCTTTGAAAAGTTCCAAAGCCTCACTTAGGCTCTCACCAATATCTTGTTTGAAAGAAATTATCTCATCACACAATTTGGTAATCCTTGATGGTGGAAAATGCTTTGCCAAGAACTCTTGTACTAGTTGATTCCAAGTAGTGAAATTGCCTTGAGCATGAGAATGAAGCCACACCTTTGTTCTATCCCTTTATGAGACGAGAGAAACTAGATTCATGCAATTTGGATTTACACCATTGCATTTGAATGTATCCAATACCATCTCAAAGTTCCATCAAATTTGTGTAAGGATCTTTATGAGGACCCCCTCCAAACATAGTCTGTGATTGCAACATTTCAATCAACGCAAGCTTAATCTCGAAATTATTTGCTTTCACTGGCTTCGTTGCGACACTTGAATTGGCCCCATAAAAATTAGGCATAGCATGCTCTCTCAAAGGATGGCCATTCATGTTCATCCCATTTACAAAACCACCAATTCCATGATTTCTAGCAACTTCTTCTTGTTCATCATTCCCATTGTTCAAATTCCTTTGATTTCGATTATTGTTAGCCATTTCTACCCTTTCCAATTCTTGTTGAACTCTTCTTTGCTTCTGGATTTCTCTAAGTTCCTTCTCACTTTCGGAATCCAAGAAAATCAAAGGTTCTTTTCCCTTCCTAACCATGCACTACAGAAATAAAATCCAACTGATTAGTCACAAGTACCAAATCAAGTCAAGACAAGATCATTAACAATAACAATTATTAATGAAGGACTAAGTTTAATAACTGAAGACAATAAAAGTGCCTAATCTATATGTCCTTTAAAGTGCTCAATATTGCCAATATACCAAGGACAATCCCCGACAACAACTGCAAAAACTGATGCACGCTTACCTTAGGCAGAGATAACACAAAGTCGCACAAATAATAAAAACTCTCAAATCACTGTACTCTACCACACAAGCGCAAGTATATGGCGCAACTAGTAGAATAGGATGAGTGGGTATCGTCCCACGAAGATTGCTTGGAGGACAATTATCGAGTTTCACAATTCCTTGTATATTTAGGCAGTTCAAGTAATGGGTAATGGATCTAAACTACTCAAAAAATTGATAGAAATGCATATTATAGTTCTAAGATTAAAATATCCCATCTAACTAAGCATGTAATGAAAATAATTGTCTACCAAATCAAAATACTAACTAATCTATGCCATGGAAAACAATGAAATGAAAGCAAGTAAAACAAAATTTAATTCACTGGAAAGACTAACTTTATACTAGAAATTGAAAAGCTGGACTAGTCCTAATTTAAACTAAGGATAGCAATTAAAGAGCATGAAAAGAAAGCAACATCCATTTTCTACTACTTAAAAACTATAGATTTCAAAGGAAAACTAAGTTTTAAACTAAATATTTTTTTTATTTTTTTATTTAAAGAAGAAGGCCCACAAAAATTAACTAGAAATTAAAGTATGGAAACTAGAAATTTGGGCTAAGAAGCAACAATTTAACAAGAACTTTAGTTACTCTAAGAAAACTTGAAAGAGAAGTAAAAAGATCTTCAAGAATTTAAACTAGAAGGAAAGTAAAAATTATATCTACTTAAAGCTGACGATTAAACCACTAGAATTATCTAATCAAAATTAAAACTTTCCTGAAATTAAAAACAAGATCTAAGGAAATTTAAAATTGAACTTGTATTAAACTAAAACTTGAGAGTCGAGCTAATCTAATCTACTCTAATCTAAAACTACTCACTACACTATTACTATACGTAAATTTACAACTTAAACTATCTATTGTAGTGTACTAACACACACTATTGCTTAATAAACTGCTGGAGTATTACACTAGCAAAATGGGAGTTGGCTACTAAAATATTACAAAAATACCATACAATATTCCTGAAACACTCTTCCATGTTTCAAAAAGGAAAATTCGAGGTAGCATCATGGAATTACAATGCATTAACCATTTTTCCCCTCCATGTCGCACCATGAAAAAATGGATGTTGCAAAATGGATTTTTTTTCCGAGCAAGTCTTCAATTCTTTCTAATTAGCACTTTGGCCATCATACTTTGTTCATTCTAGTTTCAAACCTCCAATTTATAACCTGAACAATATTAAACTAATTAAGTAACTAATTTGAGTAAAATTTTATTGAAAACTCGCCAAATTTATTAATAGTTAAAATGTAAACATATAATATAAAAATTAACTAAAACACTCAATTAAAAACCAAAATTAGAAATTTAGGCTAACAAAATACCATGATTTTGAATAAAATAACTCTAGTTTACTAGAGTTAGGATCACCCATCAATAGAATAAAAGTATCCAGTTTGGGGGTATTTTTTTCTTGTGTTAGGAACGGTTCTTTTTGTACTTGTGTATATATTTGTGTGTGTGTGCGTGTGTGTTTGATGACATTTGGATAAAAAATTGATCAATTTGGTACTCGATGAGGATACTTGGCTTGCAATATCATATTAATTCGACACTCCATGAATTTAAGTGTATGTTGAGTAGGTCCTTTGCAACTCAAGAATTTTGAAGACTTGATATTGTCATTTTCAAAAAGGGGGACAAATATTTTTCGTTAAATTTGTTTGAAATAATGCTTTTGGTTAAATCATGAGTATTACTTTGCTGGTCAATTTTTCTTTTGAAGAAATTGGTTTAAATGGAAGAGAAGGGATTTAGGACATTTTGTGTGATTGCATAGGGAATGTTTTACTAACTTGCGAATGATTGGTGTAGAATATTAATCTGAGGTATGTTTTACTCCTCTTTCTTGATTTAAGGCTGTGCTTTCTGCTTAAAAAACAATTCATTTTTCATTTTGGAATAAGATGAGTATGGGATTCCAGCATGTACCCATGTTGTTTCTCTTAAAATAAACCATTAAAGTAGTAATAAGGTGAGTACGAGATTACAACATGTACCCAAGTTGTCTCTCCAAAATAAGCCATTAGGAATTACATTTTAGAATACCAATAAATTGAAGGTGAAATGTTTATGAGACGTATAATTGATATCATGCTAATCATTCCTTGATAGATTAAGGTTCCCAACTTGTGTGACGTATTCATATAGGTAGACTCCTAATGAACTTCTATTTCTATGCAACCATTTTGGGATTGTTGAATAACTTGGTAACCTTTTTTATTTGAGCAAAAACTATGTTTTGAATGAACGGAACTAGCTTTTTGTAAACGTTTTTGAGAATGGTTAATGCTTAGTTATTTGAAATCTTGTTTGGCATTTAAACTTGTCATTTTTAGGAAATCTGAAAACTTGCAGTTACTAGTTGAAATGGTTTAATTTGTTCTATGGTATTGAAGTCCCTTGAGAGATTTCTTTATGGTTCATAAGTACATCCACTGTTCATCTTTTGTGATGTCATATTGAGCAATGTGTTATTGTTTGCTTGTTTAGTAATGTTCTTTTTATTTCTTGTTTTGTTCGAGACTAGCAAAATTCTATGTTTGGGGTGTGATAATTCTAGTAAACTAGATTTATTTTACCTATTTAACCTAGCATATTGTTAGCATTTTTTGGATTTTAGGATAGATTTATGCATTTTTGTGTACTTTTGTTGCATTTGATTAATTGCATTTGCATTTCAATAAATATCATCATTTTAGAGTTAATTTTAGATTAATTTCATACTCAATTAGGTTTTGAATATTTTTCACATGTTTAGAGCAAAGGATATGAGCTTAAAGAAATGGAGCGATCGCGAGAAGAAAAGGAAAAAGAGGAAATTCAACAATGCTAAAATTGCATTCCACGAATCGAGATGGCGAAATGGACACAGAAGCTAGAATAATTTAATTTGAGTGCCATATTGCGGTATTGATTCCATATCGATATATGGACACGCATTTCAGCATTGTTACAACATTTTTAATTCTAAAACTCTATTAATTCTTAAGTACAAGACTTGTACTAAGCAAGTAGTAGGAAAGAATTAGTGTAGGCAACACATAGTAGTGGTGTAGCGTTAAGTTCATAAATGTGCTATACGTTATGTGTCATTTACCACATTTTTTATGTGTTGCAAGCAAGAGTTGAGTTATTATGGAGCTTAATTTGGTTATTCTTAGTTTTAGTAGGATTAAAGTGAAAAAGAGCTGAAAAAAGATGGAAAAGATGAAAGAAAATTTTAAGTTCAAAATGTGCGTGAGTATGGAGCCATTCTGGATGTTGTTTTGTATTTTAAGTCTGAGCTCCAGTCGATTTAATTCAAGATGTGTTGGAAAGCTAAGAAGGAGAGTTATAACTTTCGTATTTTACACTATAGCAAGTTCTAAGAGCATCAAGGTCAAAATCAAATAACCGAATGTGAAGTGCGGCATGAAGATCAAGTGCACATGCACTGGGGTTGAGCAGCACACGTGCACCATGTCTAGAGAAGAGTTCTAGAACTGCTGAGCACCCACAGGCGCGCAGATCAGGCAGCACACATGCGCCTGGCATAGTTGAGTTGCGTGATTTTTTATTTTTGGCAGATTTCTTTGTCCGGTTGGACTTTTTTTAGCCGATTTCACATTCTTATCCTAGAATAGGAATTGTAATCCTAGTACTTATTATAAATACCCCATGTAGGGTGATTAGAAGGGAGTCAAAACTTTTATTCCTCATTTTTGCTAGGGTTTTAAGCAGAAAATTTTTGTTTATTCTACCATGGCACTTAGTGCCTCAAACCCTTTTCTTTGGTGAAGGGAATTGAAGCTATGGTTAATTCTACTATGTTGTGAGACGTTTTGTTCTTGAACTTATTCAACTTTAGATTAGGTATTGATTATTTTTCTTGATTAATTTCATGGTAAATCTTTTTAACTTGTCTATTGCTACAGAATATTGAGTTATTGAAATTAATCTATAGCTAGATTGTGTTTACCATGTGTGTTTAATGCAATCTGTGAAGCAACTACGCGTGATAATTTCTCGATTAGCATTATTATATTTTGGGAAAATAATCAACTAATCGGCATAACCGTGTATGCTCATGTTTAATTAACCTAATTGTTCTTGTTGATTTTATTGCTTCTCTTAATTAATTTTTAGCATGTGTCTGTGTTAAATTAATGGTTAAGGTTAATTGGATCACGTGTTGAAAATTAGCAAACTTTAGAAAGAAATAAGAATCAACTTTCAATCGAAATTCGGATTAATTCTTCAATTAGTGCTTGGTATGAAAATTGAATTATCCTTGGTGTTAACGACTGACAAGTAAAATTGTCATGATGGATACGACTGGAACCAAGATTCTTCTTAAATTGAATTCTTTTCAGTTTACTCTCTTGCCTTAGTTTTTAGATTAAAAGTATTCAAAATCCCATTTTCTCTTAGAATTCGAGTACAAGAATAGACTCCATTCTCTGTGGGACGACTTGGACTCACCATTACTGCATAAATATTGAGAGTTTGTTTAGGTTTGGGTGCTTGTGACAGCATTGCCAAAATTTTGACGCCGTTGCTGAGGAAACAGTTTGATTTATTTTTTTGCTATAAATTTTTGTATTTAACTCTGTTTACTTATTACTTGATCTCTTTTTGATCTCTATCATGGTTGCCAATTCTTATGAAGTTTGTTGCTTCGATTTCTCTGTTATTATTGTGCAATTAGAAGATATGCAACGAGCAAGGACTCATGAGATTTGTGGTGAAAATCACCTAATTGACATGTGTTCTAGCTCTCAAAGCAATGAATGATTCCCAAATCCACCACAGCCTTGGTATGACCCCCACACATATAAGTACAATCAAGGATGGAAAGATTATATTGTGTTTGGTTATCCATCACTAGATCTTCAGTGTATACAGCCAGTTCAGACACAACAACCTTATACCCAAAAATGTCTGGTAAGTCTTTGGAAGAATTAATTAATTCTTTACCAACTAATACTTTGCAATTTCAAAAGGAAGCAAGTGCCAGTCTGTAAAACTTGGAGCATCAACTAAGTCAGCTGAATTCTTCCATAAGTAGACTAGAATCTCAAGTGGAGAAAATGAAGAAAATGACCGGGAACTAGAGATGGGATTAGTAGATGACAAGCCTATTGAGGATAACTCTAGTTCATTGCCTCTGATTTCAATTCCTCAAGATCTTCAAGGGCAAGAGCAAATCAAGGTTTTCGACTTTGCTATGGAGAAAGCATAGGAGATTCTAACTACTATGAAGGATCACCACTTGGCTATTAATTGGGACTATATTGTGGTGCCATTATACACCCTATTCTGTTATGGATCGACCTTAAGAGTTAAAGATCAAGAAGTGACTCATAAAGAGTTCGATATTTTTGAGTCTTCCAAGGGTCATGAGGAAGGGGTTAAGCTGGTTTGCATAGATGACAATGGGGTCATCTAAGGTAAACTGCACTAGGGGAGATAGACAGTTCAGAGTTGAGTTCCTCTTTGATGGAGTCAAGATGGAGATTAAGGATAAGTGTACGGTGAGCGATTACAAGGAGAAAGCCTATTGACAAGCTGTCTTTCCTTTGGTATAGAGATGATTATTCAAACTATCTTGTTCACAGTCAAGCTGTTGACTGTAAAGGAGCGTTGTATGGGAGGCAACGGCCATTAAATTTTATTCACTTTATTTATTTTTGAATTCTTGTTTTTGTTTAGTTTATTTATTTTTATGGTTAGTGTAGTTTTATTGTGTTGTTAGTGTGGAAAATTAATTTAATTGATAAGTTAAACTGATAAAATGGTCATTTGAAGGCTTTGTGTATTGTGTGGGTGATTTAGATTAGAAAATTTGTGCTTAAAAAGGTTCTAAAAAAAATTCAAAAAATTTTGGAAAATTTTTGAAACTTTTGCTTTCAGTCCCACGCGCGCGAGCCAGAATTCGGCAACCATGCCTCTTTGCCTTTCGCGCGCACATGTGTTCTAAACATGTCACGCATGTGCACGCGTCATTTACAAACCCTTCGTCACGATCATAACACACACACTACCAACTCTTTTCTCTTCTTCTCCAACCCCTTACACACCCTCTTAGTCCCCATTATTCCCTATGACATCCCAACACCAATACACTCTTATCTCAACATAATCACATCAGAAACTTTTCTTTTTCACAAAGAACCACTCATTTAAGTTATGAATTTCTAGACTTTTTTTACTTTTTTCCTTAATGGGTTTTGATTTCAATTTCATGAAGGTTTTAATTCTGAACGTTTTAATTTGTTATGATTTAAATTCTAAATTTGTACTTGGTGTGATATATGTATGATTTTTTGATTAAGGAGTGATTTCATGTTAATTGTATGCACAAAAATTTGTTCTTTATCTATGCATGCCATGTGTTTGATAAATTGTCTCAATAAATAAAAATGTTAAAACAAAGACAATGGTGCAAGAATTCAATTCATAGACACGGTTTATATTAATTATGCTGTGTGATTCCTTTTTGGTAAATTTTCATGCATAATAACATTCTTGAATGTGTATAAACCTTAGTTTTAGGCACTATTTTTTGAATTATATATTGTGTATTCTAGGGCTTAAGATTTGGGCGGTGGAATTTTGTTTAAGTGTGGGGTGTAGAAGTTATTTGTTGGATAGCCATGATGATCAAATGGGAAGAAAGCGTAAGAAGGCAACTACGGGCAAAAATGCAGGTTCATCCTTGTCATCTGGGTCTCAACAGCCCAAGAGAATTGGGGGTATAAAATTTTTAACTGTTGCAGCCCAACAAAAGTATGATAACGATATATCCAAAGGGCTGTAGTCAAAGAAAGGGGCATTAAAGTACCGTTAGTAGGAGTCCCTGCTATTAAGTTAACCATTTGCAATCGTGGGTGGAATCACTTCATCTCGACACCTATAAATGCTGTGATACCACTGGTGCGTGAATTCTATAAAAATTTTAACAATTATAGCGACATATACCGGGGTCTATGTTCGAGGCAAAGAAGTGGGTGTCTCTGCTAATAAAACTAATAGAATTTTAATGGTCAATCGAGTATGCAATGATGAATGGCCAGACATCGGTGACCCCAACACGGAGTCAAATGAAATTACAGGTGTTCTTTGTGATGGGGATGTTGAATGGACCTTCAAAACAGATGGAAACGTGTCCAAGCACTTCAATGCTAATATGCTTAAACCAGGTTGGTTTGTCTAGTTTAAGTTCCTTTATGCTCACCTCGTCCCGGCCAGCCATCTTGCACATGTTACTTTAGAGAGAGCCAAGCTCCTGTACTTTATTGCTACCAGAAATCCATCGATGTCTGTCAACTTATACGCTAGCAGATATGCTAATCAGCCACCAATAAGAAACTTGGCTTGTTGTATCCCCATCTAATCACTACTCTATGTCTGATAAGTGGCATCGTGATTGATTCTTCAGAAGAAAACCTTAAGCCTGGGAAATTGATTGCCATGGACATTATGCGAGAGACCCAATTAGACGCACTCGCTCCTATGCCTCTATACCACAAGCAGATGCAGCTGCTGATTCAGAGGATGAGTTTATGCTCGTGCTGTAAATTACTAAAAAAGAGCTTGTACAACAAATCTTAGATGGACAACAGCAGATGAGTTAACATTTTGATGTGTCATCTAGTACTAATATACATGGAAACAGACCATGAAGGCTCGCCACTTGGCGAGGGAGCGGGGAGAAAACCCATTGACATTTCCTCATTTCCTTCTCGGAGTTTTTATATGTTTAATGCCCTTTGTTTAGGGTCATTTTGTTGATCTTTTAATTTTTCATGTTGATTTCATGAATAGTTTAGTTGTTTTTTCTGGTTAGACAATTTAGGTTTCATTTTTGTCATGGTGTTTTCCTTTATTTTTGTGATATATTCCCTTAAGAGAGTAAATTTTTGCTTGATTATTATTGGATTATTTTCTGCAATATTCTTGTTTTCTTATTGTCCCAAGGGAATTATTTAGTACTTCTGTTTTGTTCTGTTTTATTTAGTGTTACTCCAACTTTCATTCACGATGAAGGGATATTTATAGCGGATACTGCTCCAAACACGACTTAAATCCAGTGAAGCTTTTCCTTTTCCCATTTTATACTTTTATTTTTATGTTGAGGATAATGCTTATTTTTAAGTATGGGGTAGGAGAGTTATTTGAAATTTTTAAGTTGTTTCTTGTATTTTGCTCGATTTTACTGCAATATTTTGACTTTTCTTTAGATTTGAGAGCTTGTCAAAATTTTTGAAAATTTTTGTTTTGTGTATTAATTGATCATTTTTTAAAATTTTTGCTTAACATATTTTTTCATTTTTCTGTATAATAAATCATTAGTTGAACCATGCATGATTGTGTAGTTGGTGTTAATCTTTTCCATTTATGATTTTCAGGACTTTTGAGCACTAAGTCATACATTAATTTTTTATTTGGAACATTTAGAGAAATTTATGTAGACTCAATTATATTACATTCCAAAAACTCACATTCTTTATTACATTTTCAAGGCATATTTTTAGACGACCTGATTTAGTATAAAGATGAGGGTAGTACCTTCTTTATTTGTTGAGCCCTTCTGGCCAACTATTTTAACAATTTGTTTCTAAATACCTTGTTTGAGTCTTATTTTTGTGAAGGGAAACACCATTTGCCTTCTTTTATTTAAACTTAGTTTACCTACCCTTATTGAGTTTAATATTTTTTTTATTGTTTTATCCTAAATTTTCACTTTAAGAGCTTTATGGTGCCGTTATATGTTAGGGGGACATAAGGGTGGAAGCTAGTGATAAGTAGGCGGTGTACATTTATAGAGCAAAATGGGGTATTGAAAAAAAAAATTGTTGAAGAATAACAATAATAATAATAATAATAATGGGAGTAACTGATATATACAAGTAGTGCACATCTTTGGTACTTCCATGATTATATGTTTCGGGTAGTGCCTCTCACTGATACCCGTACTGTGAGCGGACTAAAAATAAAATAATGATATGACATGCAATGTATATATGTTAGAAGGGAGGTTTGCATATTTTGTCAATTTGAGGAAGGGGAACTTATATGCTTATTGGTTGTTCCAAACTTTTTATGGTTCTTTGTTACTCACGTGTGGGGTTGTGGATATATGATGTTTCGCATGTGAAGAGCAGTTTTATTTTAATGTGTGGCCACCATTACTATAAAGCTCTTATTCTTATTTGTTATATCCTTTCCCGTCTTTGGCTAACTAATATTCCAACCTATGTTTCGAACCTAAAAAAAATGTCCTACCTAATTTAAATAGAATAGATTGTCTAGATTAGTAGAGAAGTGGAAGAAGAATGAGTTATGGGGTGTTTAGAAAAAATTTGAGGGTTTTCATGATTTAATTTAAATATTTCAAATCTAAGTTTATGAATGGCTATACGCACGTATACTCGAATTTCATGTTTTTATTTTTATAAGCCATTAAACTCTTTGATTCTTAGACTACTCCAATTGATGGTTTGGTTGGTGGCTATTTGTGTCTAGATGCTAAATCGGATATTTGGCGGAATTTGGGAAAGTGTAAAACACAAAAGTTATAACTCTTCTTCTAAGCTTTTCAACGCATCTTGAATCAAATTGATCTGAGCTCAGACTTGATTGTTATGCTTAAAATACAAAACAGCATCCAAAATGGCTCCATACTCACGTATATTTCACCATTAGAATTTTATTTTATCTTTTCCATCTTTTTTAGCTCTTTTTCACTTTAATCTTGCAAAAACTAAGAATAAACTAATTATGCTCAATAATAACTCAAAGCTTGCTTACAACACATAAAAATGTGGTAAATGACTCATAAAATATAGCACAATTATGAACTTATCAAATTACCCCACACTTAGCCTTTGATCGTCCTCGAGCATACATAAAATTAAAACGTCATTTACCACGTTTTTATGTGTTGTAAACAAGGTTTTAAATAATTTCACAGGTTTTGAACAAAGGATATGAGCTTAAAAGATTTCACGATAAGAAATGGAAAAAGAAGAAATTCCAAGATGCTGAAATTGCATTCCATGAATCGAGATTGTGATATGGGCACGTAAGCGAGAATTTTTAATTTTAGAGCCATGTTGTGGTATCGATTCCATATGACAATATGGACACGTATTTCAACATTTTTTTGCCAACTTTTGTAATTCTAAAGCTCTATTAATTGTTAAGCACTAGACATTTACTAAGTAAGAAGTAAGAAATAAGAAATAATTATTGTAGGAAACACAAAGTAGTGGTGTAGCGATAAGTTCATAATTGAGCTATATTTTTTGTGCCATTTACCACATTTTTATGTGTTGTAAGCAAGATTTTAGTTATTATTAAGCTTAATTTGGTTATTCTCAGTTTTTGTAGGATTAAAGTGAAAAAGAGCTAAAAAAGATGGTAAAGAAGAAAGAAAATTCTTTGGGCAAAATGTGCGTGAGTCTGGAGCCATTCTGGATGCAGTTTTGTATTTTAGGCATAAGTTTCAAGTCCAAGCTTTGATCGATTTTATTTAAGATGATCATTGGAAAGCTAAGAACAAGAGTTACAACTTTTGTATTTACTCGTTTCCAAATTGTAAAAGCATCAAGGACAAAATTGAAGCCAAAGTGAAGTGCAGTACGAAGAACCAGCACAGCTGTGTTGGGGTTGAGCAGCGCACGTGCACCGTTTCTGGAAAGCAAAGTATTTTTGAGCGCACATAAGCTTGCAGATCAGGGAGCGTACATGCGCCTGGAGCAGTAGAGGTACGTGATTTTTTATTTTTGGCAGATTTCTTTGTCCGGTTAGACTTTTTTTGGCCGATTTCACGTTCTTTTCCTAGGATACAAATTGTAATCCTAGTACTCATTATAAATACCTCATGTAGGCTGATTAGAAGGAGTCAACACTTTTATTCCACATTTTAGCTAGGGTTTTTAGCAGAAAATTCTTGTTTATTCTTCCATGGCACTTAATGCCTAAAACCCTTTTTCTCCGACGAGGGAATTGAAGACAATGTTAATTCTACTAGGTTGTGAGACCTTTGGTTCTTATGAACATATTCAATTTTATATCAAGTATTGATTATTTTTCTACGATTAATTTTATGATTGATCTTTTTAAATTGCTATTGCTGTAGAATATCAAATTATTGGAATTAATCTATAGCCAGATTGTGTTTACCTTGTGTGTTTAATTCAATCTATGGAGCAACTACTTTTGACAATTGCTCAATTAGCATTATTGTATATAGGAAAAATAATCAACTAATTGGCAGAATTGCGTGTGTTCATGTTTAATAGCCTAATTGTTCTTGTTGCTTTTAATGATTCGATTAATTAATGTTTGGCACGTGTTTGGGTTAAATTAAATTTTAAGGTTAATTGGATCGCGTGAAAATTTGCCAACTTTAGAAAGAAATAAGAATCAACTTTGAATTGGAATTCGAGTTAATTCTTCAATTAGTGCATGGTGTAAAAGTTGAATTATCCTCGGTGTCACTGATCGACTAGTAAAATTGTCATGGTGGATACGACCGGAACCAAGATTCTTCTTAGATTGATGAATTGAATTCGCTTCAGTTTACTTTCTTGTCTTAGTTTTTAGATTAAAAGTATTCAAAACCCCCTTTCTTTCGAGTACAAAAATAGACTCCGTTCTCTGTGGGACGACTTGGAATCAACACTACTACATAAATATTGAGAGTTTGTTTAGTTTTGGGTGCCTAGGACAGCACAGTAAAAATTTTGGCACCGTTGTTGGGGAAACCTTTTGATTTACTTTTATGCTATAAATTTTTTTGTTTAACTCTGTTTACTTATTACTTGATCTCTTTTTTATCTTCATGACAGTTGCCAATTCTTATGAAGTTTGCTGCTCTGATTTCTCTGTTACTATCGAGCAATTATAAGATATGCAATGAGCAAGGACTCATGAGATTTGTGGTGACAATCACCTAATTGACATGTGCTCTAGCTCTCAAAGCAATGAATCGTTCTCAAATCCACCGGAGTCTTGGTATGACCCCTACACGTATAAGTACAATCAAGGATGGAAAGATTATACAGAGACTTTCGTTATCCATCACAGGATCTTCAGTGTATACAACCAATTCAACCGCGACAACCTTATTCTCAAAATGGTAAGTTTTTGGAAGAATTAATTAATTATTTAGCTGCTAATACTTTGCCATTTCACCTGGAAACAAGAGCTAGTTTGCAAAGCTTGGAGCATCACGAAAGTCAACTAAATTCTACCATATGTAGACTACAATCTCAAGTTTTTTAGTGTGGAGAAGATGAAAAAAATGAGCCGGAACTAGAGATGGGATTAGTAGACGACAAGCCTATTGCGGATAACTCTAGTTCATTGCCTCCGATTTCAATTCCTGAAGATCTTCCAGAGCAAGAGCCAATCAGGGTTTTAGATTTAGCTACGAAGGAAGCACAAGAGATTCTAACTACTGTGAAGGATCACAACTTGGCTATTAATAGGGATTGTATTGTTGTTCCATTACACCCCACCTTCTGTTATGGATTGACCTTAAGAGTTAAAGATCCAGAAGTGGCTCATAAAGAGTTACATTATTCGACATCCTCGACTCTCTTAAGGGTCATGAGGAAGGGGTTAAGCTGGTTTACATAGACGGCAATGGGGTCTAGGTAAACTGCACTAGGGAAGATAGGCAGTTCCGAGTTAAGTTTCTCATTGATCGAGTCAAGAAAGAGATTGAGGCTAAGTGTATGTCGAGCGATTATAACGAGAAAGTCTATGCACGACCGCTAACAATTATTGAGCTCTCTTTCCTCTGATATAGAGATGGTTATTCTGACTATCTTGTTCACAGGCAAGCTGTTGACTATAAATGAGCACTGTATGGGAGGCAAACCATGTCCATTTAAATTTTATTCCATTTATTTATTGTTGAAGTCTTATTTTTGTTTATTTTATTTTTAGGGTTAGCGTTGTTTTATTGTGTTGTTAGTGTGGGAAATTAACTTAATTGATAAGCTCAATTGATAAAATGGTCCTTCCAAGCTTTTGTGTGTTGTATGAGTGATTTTGAATAGAAAATTTGTGCTTAAAATGGTGTTGTTCAGCTCCAAAAAATCAAGAAATTTTGGAAAATTTTTGAAATTTTTGCTTTCTGCCTAGTACGTACGTGACCGTTATAAGCCTCGCGTATGTGCTGTTGAGACTAAGGCGTGCACTTTGCCTTGCGTGGGAGGTAGAATTCGGCAATCGTGCCATCTGCCTAGCATGCACTTGCTCACTAAACATGTCGCGCATGTGCGCGCATCATTTACAACCTTTCGTCACGATCATAACACACACCACACTACCAACTCTTTTGTCCTCTTCTCCAACCTCTTTGATAACCTTTTAATCCCCATTATTCCCCACCACTTCCCAATACCAATACACTCTTATCTCAACACAATCAAATCAAAAGCCCTTCTTTTTACAAGGAACAACTCAATTAAGGTATGAATTTCTAGACTTTTCTTATGTTTTCCCTTGATGGGCTTTGGTTTCAATTTCATGAAGTTCTTCACTTTTGAATTGGTTTAATTTGTTATGATTTTAATTCTAAAATTGTACCTCAGTGAGATATATGTATGATTTTTTGATTAAGGAGTGATTTCATGTTAATTATATGCACAAAAATTTGTTCTTTATCTATGCATGCCTTGTGTTTCATAAATTGTCTCAGTGAATAAAAATATTAAAACACAAGGCATTCGTCCCTGAATTCAATTCCTAGAATATTAATTATGCTCTGTGATTCCTTTTTGGTCAATTTTCATGCATAAGAACGTTATTGGAATGTGTATAAGCCTTAGTTTTAGGCATTATTTTTCTTGAATTATATCTTGTGTATTCTAGGGCTTAAGATTTGGTGAGTGGAATTTTGTTTAAGTACGGGGTGTAGAAGTTATTTGTTGGATAGCCATGATGATCATACTTATATTTTGTAGGAATGGGAAGAACGAGTAAGAAGGTAACTACGGGCAAAAGTGTTAGAGCATCCTCGTCATCCGGGTTTCAACAGCCCAGGAGAGTTGGGGGTGTAAAAATTTTAACTGCAGCAGCCAAACAAAAGTATAAGCTGATAACGATATCTCCAAACAGGTTGTAATCAAAGAAAGGGGCATTCAAGTATCGTTAGCAAGAGTCCTTGATATTAAGTTAACCATTTGCAATCATGGGTGGAGTCACTTCACCACGACACCTATAGTGCTTGGTATAAAAATTGAATTATCCTTGGTGTTAAGGATCGACCAGTAAAATTGTCATTGTGGATATGACCAGAACCAAGATGCTTCTTAATTTGAATTCTCTTCAGTTTAATTTGTTGCCTTAGGTTTTAGATTAAAAGTATTCAAAACCCCCTTTTTTTTCAAGCACAAGAATAGACTCCATTTTTCGTGGGATGACTTGCACTCAACACTACTACATAAATATTGAAAGTTTGTTTAGTTTTGGGTGCCTACGACAGCACAACCATGTAGCTAGTAAATGATAGATTAGAGTACTTTAGTTTAAGCTTAAGATTCAAGTTCCCTTTTAATGCCAAAGTTCTCTTTTAATTTCCTTTGGATCTTGTCTTCAATTCCATAGCAAGTTCTCTATTGATTGACTTTCAATTTTTACATTTTAGTCATTGGAGTTTTTTGCTTTTTTTAGCCTTTTATGTTTTGTTAATTGTGAAATTCTTTTGTGCACCACTTGCCAGACTTTAGTTGTGTTGGCAAGTGAAAGTTGGATTTATGTGTTTAGTGTTGTGGGTAGTCATAGTCTTTTTTTTATGTTATTAAAGTGTTGTCATTATCAAGACTTTGTACTCTTGTCTGATGGAATGGCATATTGTTAGTTGGATTGTTATTAGATTTCTATGATATAGCAACCCAATATTTTTGAACCACATGATCCATGTTGCACAATTTTCATTAAAATTGGTGAAAACTCAAATTTGAATGAAGTTGTACCTTCTCGATTATAAATTTTTGAACTTAATTATAGAAGAGAGGAATTGTGCAAACTCATTTTGATTGATAATATGTACTTGAAATTTGTTGGGAACGTCTCTTTATGATTTGTCAATAGGGATAGATTTTGATATATGAGTTATACCTTTGCGTATTCATATGTTTGTTAGTGCATGGCAAAGTATTTAGTTATCTTATGGTTATTTAAGTTCTACAAGTATGTACAACCCATTTTCTGTGGCTAGTTCCTTCTCTAAATACATGGGAAAAGCTATAATTCCTATCTAAAGAGAATGCTTTAATAAATTGCCATTGCTAGTCAATGCTCCATGACGGCTTTGCTCGACCGTTCACTAAGGTTAAGGAGTTTAGCACTACTTCTACTCCTGAAAGCTGCAATACTGCACAAAGTTTAAGACCATTAACTAAGGAGGATGCTTCAACTTGCAAGTTGGATTGTAGAGTGTAGTAATTGCTAAATGCTTTGATTAGGTTCCCATGATGGTCTCTAATGACTCCTCCACCAGCTGCAAATCCCGGGTTTCCTTTTGAGGCTCTATCAACATTTAGCTTCGCAATCCCGCAAGGGAAAGGCATCAACTTGACTACTACTGCATTCTTCGGCTTTGTAGTGAGTGTGAGATAGACTGAATATTGATGAAAGCTAGCAAGGGCGAAGCAAATCCAGTTCTTATGGAAAATGTACTGGGTTAAAAGAAGATCATCAATTGCTCTAGCTGTATGAAATGGATGAATTTTGGAAATGTTTCTCAAGTAGGAGCATATGTTTGTGATAATACGCTTCGCCATGATGAAAAGGCCTTCAAAAATTGCCATGTTCCTTGCTTTCCCTACAAACCAACATATCAAACACAGAATAATTTTGTGAACAACCGCGAGAGTTTTCAAAGGAGAATCATAGCACCACTTGGAGTTTAGCTTTTCCATAGTTGTAGAGGCTCGAGAAGAGCACTTCAAACCATGATTCCCAATAGGACCAAACTTGGCTGGTGGATTCGCAACCTACAGAAAGGTGATCCCAGGTTTCTTGACTATTACAAAATGAGCATTTTGAAACCAAGGAAATTCCAAAGCTGATTATGATGTCATCAAGTGGGGTCTTCTATTTATGAGGCACCTCCACTTGAAGATGGAAATCTTGAGTTTCAATCTGTCATCCCAAATCATTTTTTGTGAGAGAATAGACACTTGTGTAGGGAAAGTGGATAAGACTAAAAATTCTCCATGTGTTGAAGGGGTCCACACTAGTTCATTCGTCTCACTTGTCATTTGGGGAGTTCTCTCATGAAGAAGCTGCCTCAATTTCTCTAGTTCTTGAGTTGAGTAATGCTCACTTAAGATTGAGAGATTCCAACCGTTTGGAGATCACACATGAGCAATAGCTAGACTTCGATCAAATACTTGGCTAACTACGTGGGGTACGGGGCCTTCAGACAGCCAAGGATCAAACCAAAAGGAAGATTGTCCATTTTATGTCAAGAATAGAAAACCTTTTTCACGTCCTTGTGACTTTTAAGCATACACTTCCATATATACGAATATTTGGGACCCTCTTTTATTATGCATGGATGAGAGTGACAAGACCTTGCATGCATGAATTTGCACCAAAGTGAGTTACCTTTTCGTAAATTTCCACCATAGTTTAATACCAAGTCCGTTGGACAAATCTGAAAGGGAGGTGATGCCAAGTACATTTGCAGTAGCTAGCTTACATATTGCATTCCATGAAACCCAATGGTGCTACATTCTAAATCTGTAGTGCCCCAAAAAAAAATTTGCAAATTGCCTCTCCAAATCCTTGATAACAGCTTTTGGTGGTTGGAGGTCTGTGACGAGATATATTGGAATGCTACTAAGAATGTGTTTGATTAAAATTAACTCACCTCTAGGAGAGAGGAATTTGGTTTGCCATCCAGCTAATCTAGAACTAATTTTCTCAAGCATCGGCTTAAAAAGAGCTCTTTTTTTTTTTTTTTTTTTTTTGAATAGGGCAGCCAAGACAAGTAAAAGGAAGGGACTTTTTCACGAAGCCTGTTTGGGATTGAATCATCCTTACCCTGGATAATGGAGCCTTTTGGGGCATGAAGAATGAGCTTTTGAACTTGTTGATGAGCTGCCCAGAAGAAGCTTCTGTACACTGAAACTGGATAAGGAATGCTATGAGATTTCTAATTGACTTGACCTCTCCTTTTGTGAAGATGACTATATCATCTAAAAATTCAAGATGAGTGATTGGTGGGTAAGAAATTGGTTTGAACTTTACCTCCAAGTGTTGGTATCTAACTTTCTTGATTTTTTGGAGTATGCTTTTCTCCATTGCGAAGTGTCCAGACTTGTTTGGAGGGTATACGAATTCTTTCTTGGTATTCTTTCTTTCTCAACTCGGTCCATCCAGCAAAAATTTCAAGTATGGTAGCTATATACTTCTAATATAGGTGATGGCCAATTATGTTTTATTTTTCTAGTGTTTAATTGTAGCTACACGCTTGTGAGGTTGTTTGCGCCTCGTTCCAAACTTTTTGAGAATGTGCTGCCATATTTGATATGAGCTTACGGGCAGCTTCAATGCTCAAATTATCCAACGCCCTTCCATTAGCAGTGTCGATTATGTTCCTCTCATTTGGCAACAAACCTTCATAAATAGTATTGAATTAATAATGAGTCACTTATCTGATGGTGTGGACAGCTTACACATAGTTTCTTAAAATGGTCCTACTAGTCATATAGGGACTCGTCCTGAACTTCCTTATGCAATAAATTTCTTTCCGGACATTTGCTATTCGGGAAGTTAGAAAATATTTTGCCAATAATAATCTATTCATTTTCTCCCAAGTTGTAATGCTGCCCGATGGTAGATCGAACAACCAATCCTTTGCCTTGTCCTTCAGTGAGAATGGGAATGCTTTCAATTTAATGTGCTTCTCTGAAACCCTAGTGGGTCTCACACTTGTTCGAATTACATGAAACTCCTTAATATGCTTTCAAATCTTCAGTTGGTAATCCATGAAAAGAAGGCAATAAATAGATTAATCGAGATTTTAATTCAAATGTAACATTTGCATCTAATTCAGGATATGTAATGCATGAAGGTTGTTGATTTAAGGTGGGCGTTGCTTGTTCTCTCATAGTTCATTGTGCCATGCTCGTTCCTCCTCGGCGTTCTTGATTGTTAGCAAAATGAAGTCAAACAGTAGATTTTTCCCTAGCTACCTTTCCCTTAATTCCCCCCCTAATTTGCACAACATTTATTGGATTTCTAGATCAAATTGGAATTCAACTTGTTCAGCACATCATGTTATTGGTACACATAATTAGCGGAAGAAATAATGACAAAATACAAGAAAATAAAAATAGATGTCAATGGCACAAAAATAAATCAAACCGTTCCCCCGCAACAGTGCCAAAATTTCTGGTGTAGCTGTCTCAGGCTCCCAAAAATTAACCGAATCCTTCCTATAAAATGAATAGTGGTGAGTCCAAGTCGTCCCATAGAGAATGAGGTTTATTCTTGTGCTCAAAATACAAGGGAGGTTCTTAAATACTTGTAAACTAAAAACTAATGCAAGAAATTAAAATAGAAGGAAATTCAATCAAAGTAGAGTCTTGGTTCCGCTCATATCCACCATGGAAATATTTTCAATTGATAATAAAATCGACACCAAAAGATAATTCATTTTTTATAGCAAGCATTAGTTGAAAAATTAACCCGAATTCTAATTCAAAGTTGATCTTATTTCTGTCCTAAGGTTGGTTAATATTCAACACGCGATCCAATTAACCCTAACTATTAAATTATCCGAGACACATGCCAAGGGTTACTTAATAGAAGGCTTAAAATCAACAAGATTAATTAGACTAATCAAACATAAATACATGCGGTTATGTTTACTAGTTGATTATTTCCCCTAGATTCAATAACGCTAATGGAGCAATCATTAAACTTAGTTGTTTCACGGATTGGATTAAGCAGACGTCGTTAAAAACAATCTAGCTATGATTAATTCTAATAACTCACCATTCTGCAACAATAGCAAATTAAAAAGAACAATCATAAAACTAATGCAGAAAAATAATCAATACTTGACATAAAAATGAACAAATTTAAGTACAGATGTCTCACAATTTAATAGGACCAACTGCGGCTTCAATTTCCTTGATTAACCAAGAAGAAGGTTTTAGGCACTAAGTGCCAAGAAAGAACACACAATAATGACTGCTGAAAAACTACTGATAAAACAAAGAAAAATAGATAAATCTCTAAGCATGCGTTATAAGATGTATTTATAATGCATACTAGGGTTACAATCCTTGTCAATAGATAACAAGGTGAAATCCATTGAAAAAGAGCCCAACCAGATGAAGGAATGTGCCAAAAATAAAAAATTATTTAACCCTTATGCGTCACATGCACGGGTGCCCCTTGCCTTTCGCGCATGTGTGTGCTCAATGATTATTAAATTTTGCTCTCTGGAAACAGCGTACGTGCGCTGTTTAACCCTAGCGCATGTGTGTTAAGCCTTCATACTGCATTTCACATTCAGTTTCCATTGTGACCTTGATGTTCTTGGAATTTGGAAAAGTTTAAAACACAAAAATTGTAGTTCTTTCTCTTGGCTTTCCAACACATCTTGTATTAAATCAATAAGACCTTCGACTTGAAAGAAATTATGTTTAAAATACAAAACAGTGTCCAAATTAGCTCCATTCTCGTGTACATTTCGCCCTTGGAATTTTCTTTCATCTTTCCCATCTTTTTCTACCCTATTTCACTACAATCCAGTAAAAATTAAATACTTCCAAATTGAGCTCAATAACAACTCAAATCTTACTTACAAAACATAAAAACGTAATAAATGACATATAAAAGTATAGAACAATTATGAACTTATCGTAGAGTTAGGTGATTACAAATTTTATGACTAGATATTTAACGTATCACACACACTAATGACATAAAAAACATAGACCACATGCACAAAAAGAGAATAACAAAAATACGAAAAACAAAGAAAAATGGGGTAGAACACAAGAAATGGAGGATGGATGATTCATGCTTTGACGGGGTATTATCACCCGCTTGAACTTCATTTTACATAATGTAAGTGCATTTTGTCGTTGTTCTAGTTGTTTTGAAGTAGTACTATTTCCATTTTATTGGATTTTGATATTTAATTTTGATTAATTCAAGATTATTGTTGTTTTTGATAATTTTATGATCTTTTTACAATATTTAGGCTTTGAGTTTTTTTTGGTGTTTGATTTATGTTGTTTGGTTGGGATTTGGTTTGGGAGAAAAATAAATACCCAATAGTTCAAGCCACTTTGGACCTCTTTCTGGACATATATTTGCTAAATAGGAGGTGTGAATTGCAATCTATGTGAAAAACTGAGACGGGCACTAATTTCACTTTGATCGAATACTAAAAAACTTTTTCCAGTGGTGGCCGGCGGTGGTGTTGCCACGAGCACGTGCCTACCAACAGCCATGGATGACGGCTCCAAGCTTTGGCTTGGTTGAGTAGAGAAGAAGGTTTTTTTGGGTTTAGATTTTTAATTTTGGCGTGCTTGGTCCTATTTTTAGTTCAGAAATATTTTGTTTGGGTTTGGACTTTAATTAGTAGACATTGGCTCATAAAAATAGAACTTGGGCCATAGTTCTTTGGGCAGGAATAGTTGGAAATTTGTAATTGGGCCATTTTATTTTCATTTTGGTCAGTTAGATATTTTAGCAATGGATTAGTTTTTTCTTGGGCCTTGTTAGTTATTTTTGTATGTTGGGTTATTTTCTGTTTTGGAGATTAATAGAAAAGGTTAGAATGTAGTTTAGGCCATGATATAATAAGGGTTGTTCTATTAGATTGAGTTCTAATTATTACTATTTTGATACTTACATTCTGTTCCCTAAACTTTATAATATTTAAATATGGTTCCTAAGTTCCTAATATTTGTATTTGTTCCCAAAACTTATGCATATTTACACTTACGACCCCAGAGCTTTCTAAAAATTGCAATTTAGACCTCAGGCTTTGCGAAAATTATATTTGGCCCTAAACATTCTAAATTGTATTTGACCCCAAAACTTTGTAGATTTTGTAATAAGCCCCTAGAACTTTTGATTATTCCAATTAAGTTTCTTTTTCTTCATAATTATTGTTTTGGCTAGTAGAATTTTGTTAGTTCATTGTATGTTAACCACTTAATTGTTTTAAAATATAGCAATTAACTCCTTAAAGTTTAGATTTTATCTAATTAAGTTCTTAATTATTATATTTGGTTCAACTATGTCCATTTTCCTTTCAATTACCATTATTTAGCTACTTTTTGATGAATTGGAAGAATTTTCACTATTGCAATTGCTCTTAGTTAGGTTTGTAATATTATTGAAATTGTTTATTTGTTATTTTATACTGGTACCTTGAACTATTTGTTCATATTTTGAGCCAAAGAGTAGGATAATTTTATAGTTTTTTCACTTTAAGAGCTACATTTAAATCCATTTGTGTGCTGAGTAATTTATCTAATTTGCATGCTTATTGTATAAATCGCTTTCCTTAGTTATCTCTATTATTATTGTTCCTATTATTATTCAATATAATTTACCACTTTCTAGAAATGTAACAATACATGTTACAGGGTTTAATCCTAATGTAATAGATAGTATATATTTGCTATGTGCTTGCTAAAGAATTTGATACTTCTTTTGGTTTTACATGCTAGAATTATGTTTTACATAATTTATATGTTTACATGCTTGATACGATTATATGTGTGTTCCGTTTAATTGTTTTATTTTTTTAATTATATTTTAATTTGTCTAAATACTTTCTTGCATCGCGCTCTTGAATAATAATAACTCTTGAAAACTAGAGTTATATATACCCTAAATTTGAGTGTTTTGGCTTTATTTTCGAACACCTTTGGAGCTTAAGTTTTGTTTTATCCTATTTTTGCTTTTATACTCTAGCATGTGTTACTTTGTGTTGATTTAGTATTCTTGATGTTATTTAAGATTTTCATTTTAATATAATTAATGAAGTGTGTTTATTTGTAGAGTTTGGTTAGAGAAAATGGCGCGACAATCGGAAGACAAACGAATAAAATCAAGCAATAATTGGATAATGGAGCCGAACAAGATTTCTAAAAAAAATAAATGTTTGACACCATGGTATCCAAAAACGACACTGCGGTCCTAAACACAACATGTACCAGCTTAGCACGTTCTAGAAATAAAAGCGCGGCCCTAAGAATTAGTACAACATTTTTGGGGCCTAACACCATATATTCACTCTTTAAGCCTCTTTGGAGGCCAAGTAGTTAGTGTTAGGAAGTAGTACAGGAGGATAGTATAGTTCTTTTTTTTTCTTCACATTTGGAAAAGTTTCCTTGGATTAGATGTAGTTTAGTTGCAATTTTTAATCTCTTAGATGTGGATTGAAGACTATTAGTGCAAGATATTTTATGTTTATGTTTAATTTTCTTTACTTTGTATTAATTTAGTGTAGTTTAGTCGAATTGCTATACTTACTTGCTTTCTTAGTTTGAATAGTATGGGAGCACGTGCTTTTTACGTTTGAAAGACTAATTGTTTGATTTTCATTGCTACGAATTAAAAGTAAAGCATGTTTGGAGATGCTTACTATTTGATTTTTTAATTCACTTAATTTTTCATTTATATAATTTCTATTTCAACGTTTAACTAAGCCAAAAAAAATTTATAATTCGTATGAGTTAAGAAAAATATTTGCTCATAGGTATTTTTATGCATTTTCTTTAGATATACTTTTTTTGTAAGTATAATATATACGTTTAGTTTAATTGGTCAAATAACTTCATAAAAAAGTAAAATAATTGTGTCTTGTGAATAAAACATCTTCCTTGCCAGTTTTAAAATAGAAATCCATTTCATAAATATACGTTTAGTTTAATTGGTCAAATAACTTCATAAAAAAGCAAAATAATTGTGTCTTGTGAATAAAACATCTTCCTTGCCAGTTTTAAAATAGAAATCCATTTCCTTGATTGAGAATTATTGAACCATTCTAAAATGAGTTCGTTGATATTCTATTTAACTTCAAAAATAGGAAAGTTTAAAGTACCATCAAATTGGAGCAAAATGTATGACTGTAAATATATTAGATTTTATTATAGAATCTATTCGGTAAGTTTAGTAATCAAAGAGCGTATTGTAGTCTTGAAAAATATTGACAATTTATAGAGTTTTAACAACTGGGAACCCTTTATTATGCTCAATTATTTAAATCTTATCCTAATAACTCTGAATTTATCAAGCACATTAAGGTATTTGACTATTTTTTAATTCCTATACCCCTCTTGGAAGCAATATCATGAGTGAACCATTCATGTGCAAAACACTAAATAGCAATATCTAATTCAGGAAACAAAATCTCTTTTAAATATATAGTTTGCACAACTATAGCAATTTACGACATGAAATTTAGTGATTAATTGATTATGTTAAAACTATCAATCTATACATTAGTAATTAAAAGATAGGTATTGAATATTATAAATGTTATTTGATAGATTAAGATCATCAACATATACCTGTAGTGGCTACAACCTTATAAAATAATAATAAAAAAGTAACAATAAACATTTAGTATTTAACTTTTATTAAGCAAAGAATACTTTAATTAAAATCTAATCTATCCATTATCTATGGCAATATACTATAACGGAGACCTCTAACTCAAGAAGGCTCCCAAGCGACATAGCATTCTTGTCTAAATCTATTTCTCTAAAGTGGTGAATCTTGGAAAGCATTATGGAAGGGCTCAGGCGAAGCAATACATTCAGTAACAGAGAAGTCAAACTTTTTAGGCAAATTATTAGGGACAATTTTCTAAACTTTCCAAATTTTTTCTTTTGAGCTAAACTTCCCAAGCATTCCTAACCCTTCAGTTTATCTATTGCAAATCATTTGCAGCCTAAAACGTTTACACATAAATCATGTAGTCATGTTTTGTCTTTAGACCAAACCATGCATAACATTAAGGTTTTTACAAGTAATAATTCGTACTATTAGTATGTAGTATCTCCAAGATATAAATCTATGTTTCTCTACCAAAAAAAAAAGGTATCTAATTTTTCTCTTAAATTAACCCATTTTCCACTAATTTTTAATTTTAAATAAATCCAAATAAAAGCTAATGCAGATGGGTGGATTGAAACGGTTTGTCTAAAAAAGAAACCACATGCAGTTTTCTACTGCAAATCTTCTTCCATATATACAAACCGTGCTTTTGTTAGTAGCATTAATGATATTTATTTTACGCCACAAAAACTATCAATTCAAGACAACTTCCTCCTCTTCTTGCATGCCCAATTCTCTCTTTCGTATTCTTATTTTTTCTTCTGGTAATTTTTCCATTCCTTTAGTCTTGAAACTAATAATGATATTGTACCATGCTTACTTTGATGGTTTTTTTTTTTTTTTGGTACGCATTTACAGTGTTCTCTTGCAGTTGGATAAATAATACGATTGAATAACTTCTACAGAGTTACACTCGCTAAATATAAAAACGAAGTATCAAAATTACGGAGTTCATGCATGGGAGAATAAAAATTTATTTAAAATTTCTAGTGAACATACAAGGTCAATAGCACTACCAAAGTAAGATTTGGCACTATTATTGTTTAGTACTAGTACACTATCCATGATCTCACCGTATCTTAATAGACAAAACAAAGCCTAACTAAATTCCCTCAATTTTTTTTTTCTTTTTACAGACCTACAAACCAAACCACTGTTGAAGAGGGGAGAACTTTGGGGTATCAACAATATTCCATTCAATTTTTTTTTTCTTTTTTTCTTGAAAGAGCTTACTATTAGATGATTAGTTTTCGAAAATTTCTTCTTTTATTATAGAGTAATGAAAAAAATTAGATGCGATATATTTCTCAAGATTATTGAAATAAAATATTTTAAAAACATTTTACAATGCATGGAACTCTTTTATTTTATTATTTTAAAGTAATTACGTACCCGTACTTATGCACAGGGTTACATCCTAGTATATAACTATAACTGAGGACTCCAATAAGGGGAGGCCTCCACGTGGCATTTAGATAGTTTATAGGCTGATTCTAAGTAGATAATTCTAAGTGTGGTTTTTTTTTTTTTTTTTTTTGGGGACAAATGATAATTCTAAACGTTGGGATAACTGATAAAAATCTTTTTCAATTAGTAAAAATTAGGGAAAGTTCTCCAATAGACATGTCTTTTAGAATTTAACAAGAGAATCGAAACTTGTGTACAATAGATATTTGTGTCCTTTAGAATTCTACACGCATCGATGCAACTTTATACAGTTTGAGACAAAATTGAAACTTGAACGGCGCGAATAGACGATCACGGGGAGGCAAAAATTGTGAAAGTTAAATAGACCAACGAACCCACCAAACCATTAGAAATTCACAAACACTGATTGTTAAAAACCAAAAATCTCAAATTGTTGCAACTCCAAAGATAACCAATGTAGATATAGAGGATTTCTCTTCCAAATCGTTGATTTGTGAGGCCCTCAGCATTACCCTAATTACAAGTGTTATATGTATACATTTACTGACCTATATAATAATCCAACTTACCACAATTACAAGCATGATCCAGAGACTAGAAATCAAGTCCATATGGGATAAAGGTTGGAGAGCTCTTCTTTTTTCTAAATTTTTCCTGTCATGTGTATTAACTTTTGATATACATAAATATGTCTAAAATTTTGAAGATAATTGTTCCCTGTAAATTATGTGTTAGAATACAATCTTTTACTCTCATTATAGCTCCCCACTATGGTTTTGCCAATATGATAAGTGATGAATATGGTTAATTTGAATGAGATTGCAGAGACAACAGATGATAAAATTAGTTGAGAGTGTAGTTGAAAAGGTTTGCGGGAAAAGGTAAAAATCTAAGAATCAGAATGGGGGAAAAAGAAAATCTTCTATACCCCTATGTTTAGTATGCAACGTCTGATATACATCTGAATTTCGTTTAAATTTATCAAAGTTGTTTCAGTAATTTAGTCCTTTATTTATGTTGATACTGACAAACTTGGAATATGTATACAAAGAGTGGTGGAAAATATGAATTAGTTACTTCTTTCACAACCATGATTGCTTTTGTTCGGTCAAGAAATATGAACCTGTTACTACTTTTTTATGATTTTTCATTATCGTATATTAGATGAATGTAAAGATAAGATTTAAGACAGAATACTTCTACAATAAAATTCAGAGAAGCAATATCTATATGTAATATACAGGTAGTTGGTCAGACATGCAAAGACATTTTTTCAAGTGGCAGAAATGGTTACGAAATTTTGTTATTTGACATATTATCCAATGTGTTTCTTTAAATGTTATTCAATTCCATCCCCATGCGTTAATGGTTTTCGTATTACAAATCAGTTGAATTAATTTATTGCACTAATTTTATGTTCAATTGTTGCTAATTAGAGTGTTTTGCTTAATTCAATTTGATAATAATAATCAAGAGTTACAATAACAATTTTTCTTAACCTTTATAACCTTATTTTATTTTCTTTGCATTTTCGTATTCAATTTTGCAGATTGGATTATTTCAGAAGTTATACTATTAGTTTATCAACGCATTAACTTTTCCGTTTGTATCTCGTGCTAAGCACAGGTTTACAATCTAGTTAGTAACTGATTTGATATCCCTATTTTTTAGTATGTAATTCATAGAGTAACTAATATTCAACATTAGATATTTACAAGCACAAAGACAACAAAACTAATAAGATTTTGTAGCAAGACAACAATTACTTATTAAGAATTTTAGCTAATTTATTTTTATGGAACAAATTTTTTATTATAGGAAAAATGTAACTTAGTTAAATATGTGCTAATTATTCAATTCATGAAAAGGAAATAAAAGCAAAGTATGAATTGCAAGACAAGTATAATATTCTTTTAAGAAAAGTAAAATAGGTGTGGATCACAATATTCGCCCTCTGGTTTATTTATTCTATCAGTTTTATAATAATCAAAAAAATAGGTGATAACTCTAGTAAATAGAGTTATTTTAACCCTAGATACACTACAATTTTGACCATATTATTCCCATTTTAATTTCTTTTATGTGTTTTTCATCAAATACATATCTAGTAGTAATTTTAGTAGTCTTAAATATTATTAGGATTTTTGGTAGTATTTATGCACTAAATTGTATTTAATTAGAGTTTAGTGGTTTTATGTGAAAATTAACTTATGATTGTTGGTGCATTTTGTAGTGATTATTTCGGAATTTTGGGTAGCAATTTGAAGAATCGAAGGAGCCAAGGACCAAATATGCAATTAGAAGAAAATTAAAGACCAAGTCCAAGGCTGAGGAAGTTTCAGTAACCACAGTTACCACCATCTAGAGGGAACTTTGAACACTGCAGTCACCAAACTATTTTAACCTTAAAGTATCTAACATCGCGGTTACAAGTTTAGAGAAGCAAACTCAATAAACGTGGACACCAGCCATTCAAGCTTCAGGTCCAGATCTTGTGGTCACTAGTTTTGAGAAGGAAATCCAATTGCAACGGTCACCAATTTGTTGAAGATTTTTGTCAACGGAGTTGGTAACCGCAATATCCAATTCTAAGAAGAAATTCTAGTAACCACGTTCCTAGAGGAAGTTAGTGGCTTGACTGGTAGTTTTTTTATTTTACCCTACATTATATAGCCCAAAAAATACATATTTGTAGGTATAGTAGTCGATAAGATATAATAGTACGTTTAAGTCTTATCATAACTCTACTTGTCTCTTCTAGGAAATCCTTAATTTTAGTTCTGAAATTATTTATTAAATTTAATCTTTCTACTCTTAAATTATTGGCCTTTCCATGGGCTACAATTTGATACCAAGTTTACATATTTTTCCATTTACAAATCTTGCACTTATCCTACTCGAAACCCTGACTTTCTTTCCAAAGTTTTTCTTAGTTCCCCAGTTAATTTAGTGCTTGGCTAGTTTAATCTTGAATTTATTAGTGATAATCATTTAGAAAGTAGTAAATGAAGAATTTCCTTGTATTTCCCTGTATTTCCTTGTATTACTAAATCATCTTCTTAATTTCAAAACCTTTAGTATGAGGAAAATTTTCCTTGTATTTACTAAACATTCCAAATATAGTAAATGAAGAACTCTCAACTCTCTAGTTTAGTGAATGCTCTTACGGGTAACTATAGTCATATTTATTTCCATATTTACCTAAGCTTTCCTAGTCTATTATTTCTTTTTCTTTCCTAGTCTAAAATTTTGTTTGCCTTCCAAGTCTAATATTTTATTTCCTTTCCTAGACTAACTTTATATGCTTTATTAGAGTAAATTCTCTTTGCTTTCTTAGACTAATTTCAGGCTTGTTGTCTAGACTATTTTTAGTTATTTTCTATGCTTCTACAATGCTTTCTACAGTAAGAGTTAGTATGAATCTTTACTTGCTTTCCTGGGTTAATTAATTTAATTGCTATATTTAAGCTTTCTTAGTTGAATATCTTGGTAGTTAGTGACCACACCTTGATTATCTTGTCTAAATAGTGTAACGATCTTCTAAGTCTAGTATTTTTCGTAGCGATTTCTCATGGGCATGATCCTCACTCATCACTAACCTACAAACCTACTTCGTATACTTGCGAGATTGAAGGTGTTGGTTAAGTGTTAAAGGATTTTATTATTACTTGTTTGACATCCTAAACCATACCAAACTTTGTCCAAACAAGTTTTGGTACTGTTTCCAAGGAATTCTTTGAGTAATGGCAATAATATTTGCACTTATAGGTCATGCTAGATTGGTTTTTTTTGCTTAATAGTTAATTGTAGTTTAAATCAATTATTGCTTTCTTTATTTATGTCAAGTTCTGATTTTGGAATATTTTCCACTTGAATTTACTTGTGTTGATTTTCTCTTATAGTATATGGTTGTTGAAGAAGAACCATTCATTAATCTTGATTTAGAAGTTGAAAGCCGACTAAGAGAAATTAAAAGATGGGAGAATTTAACAAGAGCAAGAAAGAGCCAAGATGGCAGATCCTCGAAATAATGCTAGATTTGTTAATGAAAATTTAAGGATGGATGATAATGAGGAAGGTTTCGGAAAAAATGTGTTAAGTGGTCATGGTAATGGAGTAGAGGCTAATGGTAATGGAGAAGTGGGTAATAGTGGTAATGGACTTCAGGCTAATGGGAGACCAATTTGAGATTATGCTATGCCCAACTTCGAGGGAGCAAACTCGAGTATTGCTATGATTTTGGTCCAATTGAATAACTTTAATGGAATTCTTAGATTAAGCCGGCATTCATCCAAATTCTTCAATCGCATGCAATGTTTGGGGGAGTGCCAAATAAAGATCCCTACACACATCTCATGAATTTCGAGAAAGTGCTTGATATGTCTAAATTCAATAGGGTTCTCCCCGATTTTGTCTGCATGAGGGTGTTCCCATTTTCCTCAAGAGACCAAGCTGTGTGGTGGCTTCAATCACATGAGCAAGAAACCTTTACAATGTGGAATAAGTTTGCCCAAGAATTTTTAGCCAAGTATTTTCCACTATCTAGGACCGTATAACTAAAGAATGAGATAATGTCCGTTAAACAAAGATACGGGATATGGTCTAAGTGAAGCTTGGAAATGGCTCAAAGAACTTCTTAGAAGGTGTCCCCACCATGCCATTCCTTTGTGGCCAAATGCAAAGATTCTATATTGGACTCTATCAGGAGACAAAGTCCATTGTAGATGCTTTGGCAGGTGGGATCCTTATCATTCAAGTCAGCAAAGGAGGCCAAAAGGGGACTTCTCAACATGATGGTCTCGAATTATTACCAACTTGGCCTCATAGCTCAACCCAATGCCCAACTCAAGCTTAACAACCTCAAGCTAAAGAGATGTGCTACACTTGAATCAAAGTAACACACTTTTAGCTCAAAATGGGATGATGATGAACATGATGGCATACATGACTAGAGCTTTGTAGAATCCTATAAGGGAAACACCGCAAATGCCATATCTTTATCTCCTCAAGGAATTTTGGTATGTGACTTTTGCTTTGGTAGCTATTTGAATAGACAATATGAATCACCCATGAGGGGTAATAAGCAAATGAACTATGCGTCCAACCAAGCCTCTTCCTCCAGGAATCCTCCTAATAAATAAGGTAACAATTATAACCCTTCTTGGAAGAACCATCTCAATTTTTCATCGGTTGGTCAAAACTCACAAAATGTCCCTATTCAATCTTCCACACCCCGACCATATCAACCTCCACATCAAAGATATTTCCAAGCCAATTCCTACCAAACTCAAGAAAACTCTTCATATTCAAATTATAAACCAATTACCTCCTACTTGCCACCCCGTAACCAATCACAACCAATGCACAATGATCAATACGCTCAAAAGGAAAGGTATAATTCTCATAGTGAAAATCTTAGGTACGAACTTGAAGCCTTGTGGAAGGAAAATAAAACCATGAGGAGAGATCATGATACTTTAACGAGGGACGAAGAAGCCTTTAAAAAGGAAGAAGAAGCTTTTGCTAGGACTCAAGGAACCACCAACAGAAATTAGGAGACCCAATTAGGTCAAGTAGCTAGGAAAGAAAACCAAATGCCAGTGGGACCTCTTCCAAGAAATGCAATTCCAAACCCAAGAAACCAAAATCCAAGAGACCACCATGGACGAGAAGAAGTTCAAGCTATCATTCTTAGTAGTGGCAAGACATTAGACGATAAGGTTGGAGAATGATCAACTTCAAAGGGTGAAGAGGGTAAAGAATTACTGGACGATGATGTGAGAAGGACAAGATGGAGTCTTCAAAGAAAAATGGCAAAGTGATTGAAGAACCTATAAGCCCCTTCAATAAGAAAATGAAAGCGAGGATCTACCATTACAATTGACCATGGAAGTTCAGATTCCATCTCTTCAAGAGTTGAAAGATAATGAAAAAGCCAAGAAGTTCAAGAGATTTCTAGAGGTGTTCAAGAAGTTTGAGATTAACATTTCATTCATGGAAGTCCTAGAAAATATTCCTAGTTATGCTAAATTTATGAAGCAAGTGCTTATTCAAAGAGGAAGCTTCATGAGGATGCGATTCTTTGTCTACAGAAAGTTTGTACTGCATTGATGACAAGGAAGCTACCTCTAAATCTCAAAGATCCAAGTTCATTCTCAATACCTTGTGCAATAAGGGGTATCCAGTTTGAAAAGGCATTATGTGATTTAGGAGTTTCGATTGACCTCATGCTTTTCTTGGTCTACAAGAAACTCAATGGTAAGTGATTGAAGGCCACTAGTGCTACATTACATCTGTTGCAAACTAGAGGATCAAGTTGCCAAGAAGGATAGTCGAGGACGTTATCATCAAGGTGGATAAGGTCTATCTTTCAATGGACTTTATAATTTTGGATATGGATGTAGAAAAATACATACTAGGAAGACTTTTCTTAGCCACCAAATGTGCTATCATAGATGTCCAAGAGAAGAAGCTGAAATTTAGAATTAATAATAAAGTCGTTACTTTTAATGTCTTTGATTCATTAAAACTTCCCTCTGCTTGTGATGATTTGATAAGCATTAATGTGATTGATGATTTGGTTCATGACTTTCGTAGGCACAAATTGGAGAAATCCTTATGGGAGAAAGCAATGATGAGCCCAACCCAAGTGAGGCAAGACAATGAAGAGACAATGGAATGCCTAAATCTCCTATATGAAAATGATCAAGTACATGAGGATTGAATTGGTGATGAACTTGATATAAGTAAATGGGGATCTCTAGCCAACAAACCCCCCAAAGTTGAACTTAAACCTCTTTCCTTCGCATTTACAATACGTTTACCTTGGTGAGAATGATACTTTTCCTACAATTGTGAATGCTTTCTAGACTTATGAGCAACTTGATAAATTAGTTGTTGTGCTCAAATTGAATAAAAATGCCATTGCATTGAACATTGATAACATCAAAGGAAAGTCCAACTATTTGCATGCATAAAATTCGAATGGATATGGGGCAAAGGACGGTTAGGTAACATCAAAGGAGGTTGAACACTTCATTCAAGGAGGTTGTTAGGGAGGAAGTTATTAAGCTACTTGATGATAGTATTATTTACCCGATTAGTGATAGGAAATGGATTAGTCCAACCTAAGTCAACCCCAAGAAATGTGTTTTTTATCATAGTGCTTTGTGATACTGACGAGCTTCTTTCTTCTAGATTGGTCAAGGGATGGAAAGTGTGTATTACTTTCAGGAAATAGAATAACGCCACCCAAAAAGACCATTTTCAATTCTCCTTCATTTACTAAATGTTAGAGAGATTCGCCGTGGTTTGCATAATATTTTTTCTAGATGGCTACTTCGAGTATTTGCCAATAGCCATATGCCTGAAGAATCAAGAGAAAACCACATTCACATGCCCTTACAGCACATTTGTACATAGGGGGATGTCTTTAGTGTTCTGTAATGCTCCTAGTACCTTCCAAAGATGCAGTTTTCCATCTTTCATGACAAGGTTAAGAAATGCACTGAAATCTTCATGGACAATTTTAGTGTTTTTGGTACATCTTTTGATGATTGCTTGTCCAATTTGTCAAATATTTTGTAAAGATGTGAACAGACTAACTTGGCCCTTAGTTGGGAGAAATGCCATTTCATAGTGCAAGAGGTTATTATGTTAGGGCATTAACTTTCATCAAAAGGTATACAGGTGTATATAGCAAATGTTGAGGTGATTGAGAAATTGCCTCTACCCATTCATGTTAGGAGAGTTAGAAGTTTCCTTGGCCTGCGGGTTTCTACAGTAGATCCATTAGGAACTTTTACGATATTGTTGGACCTCTATATGCTTTTGTTAAAAAAGAATGCTTGTTTAATTTTGATGATGATTTCTTAAATGCATTTAATGAATTGAAGCGTGCTCTAGACACCGCACCCATTATTGTTGCACCTAGTAGGTTACTTCCATATGAATTGATGTGTGACGCTAGCAATTATGGTATAGAGGAGGTGTTGTGCCAAAAGTGGATAAAATTTTGCATGTCATTCGCTATGCTAGTAGAACTTCAAATGATGATGAAATGAATTATTCAATAACAGAAATGAACTACATCCTATGGTGTTTGCTTTTAACAAATTTCGTACATATCTAATTGGCTCTATAGTTATTGTGCACAGTAATCACTTTACATTTAAGTATTTGTTTTATAAACAAGATGCAAAACCTCGATTACTAGGATGGATACTTCTTGTGCAAGAGTTTGATTGGGAAGTTGTAGACAAGAAACGATGTAAGAATGTAGTGGCAATTCCTGTCCTTGAAGAGTCACCGATAGAGAAATTGCTCACATAAGTAAAAGATAAACACCTTCAGTATGCGGATGTAGTGAATTACCTAGTTGCAAGAGTAGTGCCGGGGTGGTTGAGTATTAATCAAAGGAGAAAATTCTTCTCAAAAATCAAGCACTATCATTAGGATTAGCCATATTTGTTTTTGGGCGATGTAGCAACCAAGTGTTTAGAAGATGCACTCCGAAGGAAGAAGTAGAAGATGTCTTAAGACATTGTCATTCATCACCCATTGGAGACAATCATGGAGCTAAAAGAACTGCCTCAAAAGTCTAGCAAAGTGGTTTATATTGGCTGAATATCTTCCATAATTTGAGGAACTTTGTCCTTAAGTGCGATCAGTGCTGAAGGGTTGGAAATATTTCAAGAAGGCAAGAAATGACCTTAATTGGAATTGTTGAGTTGGAAGTCTTTGATGCTTGAGGCATAGGTTTTATGGACCTTTCCCAAATTCTTTTGCCAACAAGTACATTTTGGTTGCTATCGACTATGTCTCCAAAGTAGGTGAAAGTGATTGCTACACCAACCAATGATGCCAAGGTGGTTATGAAATTCCTTAGAAAGAACATTTTTTCCCGTTTTGGAGTGCAACTCACAATCTTAAGTGACGGGGGATCTCACTTCAAGAATTATAAATTTGTTGCACTAGCATGTCACCCCTAAAATTCAGGTCAAATGGAGGTGTCTAATAGGAAGTTGAAGAGAATCTTGGAAAAGACCATCAACAACTCAAGGAAGGATTGGTCGCAAAAGCTAGATATTCACTTTGGCCATACCGCACTGCATTCAAGACCCAAATTGGAATGTCACCATATCGTATAATGTATGGTAAATCTTGTCACCTCCTAGTGATGTTAGACCAGTGAGCATATTAGGCCATCAAAATTTTGAACTTTGATTAGAAAGAAGCTTGTAAGAAGTGACTTTTGGACTTGAATGAATTGGATTACTTTAGAAAAGAAGTCTTTGAAAATTGAATGATCTACAAGGAGAAGAGCAAGGCTCTAGATTGGCATGACAAGTAAATTTTGAGGAAAGACTTCACCCCCGATAATCATGTCTTTGTCTACAAATCAAGGATCAAATTATTTCCCAGAAACTCAAGTCTAGATGGGAGGGTTTGTTTGAAGTGTTCAAACTATTTCTGTATGAAGCCATGGAAGTGAAGGGGATGCAATAGAATTTCAAAGTCAATGGGCATAGCTTGAGCATTATCATAGAGATCCGAAGGAGGAAGGGTGCACAATTGTCCTTTATGTTGAAACCCAAATCTGACGTGCCATAGTCAAGCTAATGACTATAAACAAGAGCTTCATGTAGTCAACCAAAGCTTTTCTTTCATATCTTTATTCTTTACTTGATTTCTCAATTATCTAGTTTGATAAAGTTTTGAGTAGAGGTAATTAGCTTACAATTAGGTGTAGTTTCATTAATTGCTTGTTGTTAGATGTTTTAGTGGAGTTACAATTGGAAATTTAATCTCTAAAATGATGTTTTTGTGATTGTAGGTATATTGCAAGTCATGGGAGAAAGTTGGAGAAAAGATGAGAAAGAACATTTTTTTCTAAGTAGGGGTAACTGACGTCACCAGAGCAAAGATTTTCTCAGGAAATTTGACCGCAATCTGGTAACTGCAGTGTCTAGCTTCAATGTTCAAAATTTTTTCTAAGTCCTACTGACTGCATTCAACAGCTCAAAAAATGAATTTCAGTAACCGTGGTCACCAACTAACCAAAGGCTTGAAAAAATTTTCCTAAGTGTTGGCAACCGCGGTTACCAACAAAACTTTGCTCACTAGAATTTTGACTGCGCCCCAGTGACCATTGTCACCAAATGTTCAATAAATTTTTTATCTAATTTTAGGTAATCATGATCATGAATTTATTGAAGGAAATTCAGTAACCACAGTCACCAAGAAGATTTCTCAGAAATCTTAAATGCCTACCGTAACTGTGGTTACCAATTTCAAGAAGAAAAATTGGTAAACGTGGTGTCAATATGAACGAGTACAAAAAAATTTCTGCCCAATTATTTTCGTAAAACCCTCATTTTTTCTACTCTCTCTGTTGACTTCTTCTTCTCCCAATCCCATTTCACATGGAAAAAACTCTACTTCCTCTCCAAAATCACTCCCAAAACAACTCCAACCACCACAAATTACCCTTTTCCAGCTCTTGGAAGATAAAGTGCTTAAGGATTCCACCAAGGGATTCTCAAATCACGACTTCAACAGGTAATATTGGCGTAGTAAGTGTTCTAACTTCTTCAAGCTCTTCCTAGTGAGGAATTTTGAGACAATTTTTTTACAGATTATTGTTAAGTTTATTGGTTTAATTATTTGTGATTTGTACTACTCTTGAGGACCCATTTGGATTGCATAGTTGAATTTCCTTGTGATTGTTTGTTGAATTGGTGTTTGTTGGTTGTTATGACAAGAGAAAAGGGTAAGGAAAAAGTGACTGCCACCCTGTCATCCCGAAAGAAAAGAAAAATGAGACCAGATAGTCAGTCTAGGAATGGTAGGAATGCTGAAACTTATGCTCAATGATCATATTTTTGCGAGTGAAAGAGCCTCTATAGTTTTTGAAAAAATGTTAAGCACAATATAAATAAACGAAGGGGATTTGATTTGTCAAAAAGTTGGGAGGAGTTTGAGGGGAGAGGAAAGGAAATTGAAATTCAACTTCATGAACATAATTAGGGATGTTTGATGCCAAGGTCCCTTCGGGCTTTGTCAACTTTATGAAGGAGTTCCATTGCAATCTTAGTGGCATGAAGGATGACAAAGTCTATTTTAGGGGCAACTGGATAGATGTGAGTGAGAAAAAGATAAATGCATTTTATGGTGCTCCTATACTTCAGGGTAGTGGGTATGGGGACTTAATAATTCCAAACTTTGGGTGACCTGACTACAATAAAATTTTGGTGTATCTGTGTGTGGTTGAGGCACAATGGGTTTGAATTACGTCAATACCAAACACATTTAGATTTCGTAGGGAACATCTTCAATTGTTACCAAAAATTTTTGTTGTACTTTGTCTGTTGCAGAACTCCTCTTGGGGACATCTACCCTTAGTTTTTTGCAAAAGGTAAACCATGTCTGGTTTTTGCATTCTAGAGAATTGAAGCATCAATTTGTGGAAGGTCATTTATTTGGATTTCGTGAAGAACTCAAAATTGGGAAGCCTACATTTTCTTTGCCTGGCTTTGTCACTCAACTGTGCACTGATGAAAGTTTTGAGATCAATCACGGCGAGGAAGAAGTGCATGAAAGAAGATGCATCATTGGAGCATACATGAGGAATATGATCATAGAGTTCAAAAGGCACCGGCCAATGGAAAAATGTCGAGTGTATCACTTCCTCAAATGCCTCCACAAATGCCTCCCCAAGCTCCCTTCATCAACTTTCCAAGTGGATTAGTCTACAACCCTTAGCAAACGGTTCATGAGTGAAATGAGAAGCTTGCTGATACGGGTTGATGCCCAGGGTATGTAGAACTTGGTCACAAACGTAGGGTTTATATGCACAAGCGAAAGGTAGTTGTTAATAGACCTTGTGAAACCTTGATTAGCCACAAGGCAATCTTTTAACTATGAGCAGGTAGTTGTTAATAGACCTCCTTGATTAGCCACAAGGCAATCTTTTAACTATGAGCAAGGAATTGATCCAAAGCCTAATTGGCAGAAAATCAATACTGGTGTTGGTTATAACCTCAAGTGCTCAATCTTGAAGCCCCAACTAGATTCCTAGTCTAGACAAGACTAAAGAGAATCTAAAATTCTAATTCACTCGTATGAGAGGAAAAAGAAAAACTGAAATCTTATTGCCAAAATTCATTTTTCAATTGTATACAAGACCCCTCTATTTATAGTTGAGGGTGGAGGATTCTATGACTAAATTATTCAATGTGGGATAGTTAGTTTTAATAGTTGGGCTGGATCCTACAGCCCATTAGCCTTCTAAACCCAATTGAACCTGTACACATAACTAATGGCATATTGACACCTGTAACTTATAGTTACATCTAATGTGTATCCAATTAAATACATTGGCTTAAAACATCCAATTGGGCTCAAAATAAAAGACTAGAACAACTAAATAAAAGAATATTCCATGGTCGAAATCTGAGGCTAAATTTCGGCCCTTCAGCTTCTCATCCTAGGCTTGATATTCAATGACTTGGACGTCCATTACTAAGAACATCTTAGACTCTTTAGTGGACTTCATCTCCAAAAGGTTTGTGAGCTCTTCTTGATCTTCAACAACTTCAACTAAGCCCAACATAGCTTTATTGAGGTTCTTAGCTCTTGATCTCGTAATTGGACCTTGTGGAACTTGAAGTGCGGATTCCGTGAGCCTATATCGAGCCTTTGTGGATAATTGATCACCATCAAGTCCTTGGGATGTATCACTTGCCAATTGGACTTACAGTCAAATGATCCCCTACAACACCTTAATGCTCATCGGGCAAGCATTTCAAACCACAATCCTTGACACATGAGTTCAGCATAGGCCTCCACCGCTATGGCATTTTGGGCTACCTAGCGAGTGATCATTTTTCAAGCCTATAAGGAGAGCAACGAGCACAAGAACATGGTGGCGAAGAAGAAGGGATCAACGTGTAGGTCAACTTTGAGAATGGCAAAGGCGACGATGAGAAGGGATCCATGAAGACTTAAGTCATGGTATGTACGAGATATTCGGAGATGAGGGAAAGGACGACAATGATGAAGAGGATGATTGAGCTCTAACACCGGCCGCCCAAAAGAGAAGATCCTTCTACCCTACATTTATATGCTTTTTTCCACCCCGTTTTCCATTTTATCTTGTTTCCTCTTTTCTAGAGAGATTGAGATACACTTTCATCAAATTTCTACTTCTCTTTGTTTTTATTTTTATTTTTTTTAATGGTTGAATTTTTAATTAGTTTGCTTGGATTGACAGTTAGTTAGTTTTATTGCTTTGAATAATGATTTTGGCTACGTGGTCCGGTTTTTTATGACTAGTGACTGGTTTTTTACCACTTAGCATTGGTAGTAACTGTTGGCCCCAAAAGCAACCTAAGAGGGGGGGGTGAGAGTTTGGTTACTCTAAAGACAAACCTTTTTATGTGCTTAATAGAAATTCAAACTTTATGCACCAAATGAAAACTTAAGCACAAATGAATACAATAGATATTCAACAATTTAAGCTTAAAGAACAAATAAGAATATTGAGATTAAGAGAATCAAACCAAACTCCCTAGCTTCTCAAGCTTGGAGCTTACAACTACAAAGAGCTTCTTACAAGGCAACTACCAAGTTCACAACTTGAAGTTCAGCCACTAAAAGTCTCTTCAAAGTAGGTGAGACAATAACCTCTTGTACACAAATGAGGATCACTCTTGCTCACACTAATTTCCTTTAGTTGAGCCAAGAGTTTTACACTCACAACCTCCCTTTGTTACAATTGTTATCTCTCCACTCTTACACTTGAAGAACTCTTACACTTCTAAGCTCTTTTCTTACTACCTACACTATTACAACACTTGTACCCACTATTTCTTCCAAATAGCTCAAGAATTGTTTGTAATCAATGTATCGAAGTCTCTTATTCATTAAATCAGACCTAGGGGTATTTATAGTTGCCAAATATTTACTTCCAACAACTTCCCAACGGCTATTTTCTGTTTACTGGAAAACTAGCCGTTGGACCTTTCGGACGGCCGATGCAGCAGGAGTGCGTCCGACACTGCGTCCGTTCTCTGAGGGTATTCGTTCGGACGTCCGAGGATGCGTCCGAACATGCGTCCGATCAAAGCAAAGTCTATTGGAATATGATCGGACGCTGTTCTTCGTCCGAGGCTTGCTTCAAATTCTTTGTGTCGGACGATTACCATCGTCCGAAGCTCTGTGTGGTTGTTTTTGTTCGGACGATCATTTGCGTCCGAACCTCCCTATTTTTCTGCACACTTGTCTTCAAACCATTAGTATGATTTGGTCATCATCAAAACATGATTAACATAACTGGGGTTCAACAGTAACTTTGTTAGAAAAGATGACCGTTGGGCTAGCTGGCACTATCACCTTTAGTTTATGTTGAGTATTTTTCTACTTTTGTTGTTTGGATGAATCTGTGGGCCATGTTTGCAAAATTCCATTAGGATTGTCTGTTTACATTCTTTGGTTAGAATTAGGTTTAATTTTACTTTCTTGTGCCAAATGGTGAGTGGATGGATGGGCTGTACTCATCTAGTGAATAATGTAAATAACGTGGTGGTGTTATATGTTAGAATTGTGCTTTTGTTGTTTCTTTGATTTTTGGGACAAGATGAATTGGTTTCTGAACATGGAAAACACTTCATGTGCAAATGGAATTTAATCCTTTAAACTCAACAATGTTTTTGAGCATTTTCATGCAAAGCATTTTTCTCAGCCAATTTTGACCTCAAACCTTACTTTTTCGGCAAGTATCGGTTTAATGCGAGGTTCAATTGATTGTTGATTGGGTTTATGCATTTTTCAAGTGTTTGGAAATTGGCCTTAAGTTTAGAAAGATATGAATTAAACATCTTTGATCATGTTCCATGAATTGCATTTTTAAACATTTTGTGGGCCAAACGCCTTTGTAAAGTTTGCCTTGGTGCATTAGTCGGGTTAATGTGAATCTCCTATTAGCTAAATAGTCAGATTTTGAAAATGATTTAAGCAATTTCTTGGACCGTTTGAGCTAAATAACCTACCTTGAGTTAATATATCCCTAGTGTCCCCTTTGAGCCTTAAACCTAATTTCTTTGCCAATCACATGATTTAACCATTCTACTTGTTTTTTATCCTTTCTTCATCCTATCAACTTAGTCATTGTAGAAGTTGTATTGGTTCTTCAATGGAGTAGTTAAAGTTTATATGATCAAATAGAGATAGTTTTTGTTCACGTGCTTAGGAATTGAAGTCAAATATTTAATCTTCTTTAGATTTGCCTTGTTGTGATTAGCTAATGTAATCTTTTACTTTGTCTTGTAAGATTTCTTCTTCAAAAAAAAAAATTAATCTATGTTTATTTCCATTTCTACAAACTTTGTACATATGAATCAAATAAATGAGGTTCAAAATATCTTCTTGAGATACTTAAATTGGAATTTATATTTCAAGCATGGATTCATTAGTTCATGATGATTGTAAGGACTAATGTTTAAGGGATAGTTGTCCAAGGGTTTGTTTTGGAATGACCAATGTGAATTGAGTCACTTATATCCATATTTATCCAACCCTCTTCCCTTAGCCTACATTACAAAGCTTTAAATATCCTAAATGATCCTTAATCTAGGCTGTGAGATCTTAGAGATTTTGGGGGTACAACATTACTGTGATTGATGCTCTTTGTTAAACCTTACAGCATCCATAAGTATCCTCACATGTTCATTTGCATCTTTTGCGCTTCCTAAAATGAGTCTTAAGGATCTTTCTATATTTGAAGCAAAATTTTGAGGAAATTGATTTGTTTAATCCAGATCAACTTGAAATTGAATTGGCATTTCATGAATATTTCAATTTTCATAGTGATGTTTGCTCTACTAAAATGATGCAAACCACATGCCTAATCAAGATTGATGCCACATAACCCAATAACATCTCTAAGTGGCACCAAGCCAAGGATTGTTAAAATTTGGTCACAAAGACAATAAAGCTGAAGATTAAGAACAAACATATATGAAAAATATAGACAAATATTTAACCGATTGGACGATTTAGTCAATCCTTACTACTAGCCAAGAAGAACCAACTGTTGCCTTAAGTAAAATATTGACCCAATGCTAAGAATTAGTAGGAACCAATATTTTATATTGGTTAACACACTCACAAGTTGCTCAAATTTGGATCCCAATAATAGTGTATTAAAAGACTAAAAGAAGAGTATTCAAACTCATAAACTCAAATTATTATTATCAAAGTTACTATTTATGTTTGGCCAACATGAGCCTACTCATAGGCTTAAAGAATCCAAAAACTAGCTAAAATCCATTAAAATTTTGGGCAAGGGATCGGCCAAAGCAACCCCCAAAAACTCTAAGTGTTTCTTGGTAAATAAGCAAGAAAAGAAATCCCTAGTAGTACTAACTAGATGTTTGGCCAAGTGCTCCAAAAATGAGCCAAATGGGCTTTATTAAACACAAGATAATTGAGTCTAAAACTAGGAACTAAACAAATATTTAAGCGAGCCCAATTTAGAATACTGAATCGAATTAATTGGGCTAACAAATAAAGACCAAACTAAAAATAAATTTGAAGTGAAATCTAGCCTTCTTGCAATTAAAGGGATCTGGCCACTTGAGCTTCAATTTTGGCGTGCTTGAGTCCATGATTGCTCCAACTTTCATCTCCTTAGTTTGACACATCTTTAGCCTAACCAAATTCATATCATTCCCTCATTCTCTAGAAGGATTCATTCTCAAATCCTGCAAAAGAGTTTTAAAAGACCTCGGCAAGGTCAGATTGCACAACATAATTTTCTTTGAATATAAACATAAGCACGGGCAAATTTGAACTATAAACATAAGCACGGGCAAATTTGAACTCATGGCTGATTGGACTTGTTTGAACCCTACAAAGAAACTAGACTTATTCTGACCTCAATAGGTCTCATGTCTTGTGGGAATCTATGAGCATGAGGCTCAGCTCGGCTAGTTTGCTAAGTTGGCTCATTCTGACCTTTAGTTAATGTCCCAAGAGAGCGTTAAATACTTTCAAGAGACATTTCCATTTCAGCAACACGAGATTCCATGGCATTAACCCTTGAACTTTTCCCTTCTTGGGACATTTTAGACCTGCAGAAAGTACTTAAAGACACAAAGAATTTTGAAAATTAGGGTTAGAAAAAGTGAAGTTAGACCTCGTGGCAATCTCTTTGTGTATAACCTCAAATTTAAGTGGTCACACAATTTCACTCGTGTTTCACTCAAATTCAAGGCTTTTATTCTCTAATGAACTCACCACTCTTGCCTTTTTGCGCTCATATGTATTCTTCTTCAAAGTATTTCCCAGATTTAACAAGTACACAACAAGAATAACACAAATAATTACTAACATATTAGAACACAATTGGTAATTATAGACTAAAAAAGTAAAGAAATAACAATGCAATGGCGGATTAAGATTTATCAAGGAATGTAGAAAAAGAACTTTAGAAAGCTAAAATAATATCGTCAACACAAACTAGGGTTTCGGACTAGAAAGAATTAACCCGACAGGACTAGGCGTATTTTGGGAATTTCACAATTTTTTAACAACACAAGAACAAAATATTATGGAGAAACTAAATAAACAAAATATATATATAAATATTTATATATATATATATATCTATTTTATGCCCGAAAGCAAGAAGTGCAACAAAAACCAGAATAAATCCTAGTAGGAAAAGAATTTATGACAATTTCTAGATGAGATGGGATTTTAGCATGTATTCCAAGTTGGACAAGGATTCAAATGAGAAATATAATCCAACTAAGAAAAGGATTCAAGTTGTGCAAGTATGTTTGAAGAATGAATAGCAATGAATGGAACACAATAAAATTCGTGCAAACCCTAATTCCTAGGGTTTTAGGATTCGGCCATTTTTCCCTTTATTTTTTTCATTTTTTTGCCTTTTTTCACAATTTTGACTTCTTCTCCTTTCTTTCCTCATCAATTAAATTTAACCAACTCAAATTTTTTTTCCTTTCTTTCTTTTTTTAATAAAAAAAGAATATGCTGTGGGAACAGTGCCGATTAATAGAAACAATGTACAATGTTGATGAACAGTACCGATTTCATTTTTTTAAGAAGAAGAACAAGGATATAATCAAAATTGTTCTAGACAAAATTCAATAAGAAATAAAAACATATTTGCGAAGAATTCAGTGACATAGGGCAAGAATGCGCGAAAAATATATTCTTTTTGTGTAGAAAAGCTAACCAAAATTTCGACCACCTCTGATACCAAATGATGCGAACCATGTGCGGAATCGAAACTGTGCCACAGAACCCAACAATGTAAGTAGTACGAAGCCAAGTATCACTAAAATTCAGTCACAAAAGTAAGATGATAGAGCTGAAGATTACATATAAACAAAGATAAACAATATAGACAAGTATGCAACCGATTGGACGGTTTAATCAAGCCTTACTATAGTAATAGCCAAACAAGAACCAACCAGTTTTGAGCCAAATATTGACCCAATGCTAAGAAATAGCAGAAACCAATATTTTGTGTTAGTTAACACGCTCAAAAACTGCTCAAACTTGGGCCCTAACAAATAGTCTATTCAAAGACTAAAGAAAAGTATTAAACTCACAAAACTTAAGGTTTTATTATAAAATTTACTTATTATGTTCAGCAAACACGAGCCTACTTATAAGCTTAAAGAGTCCTAAAAACCAGCTAAAATCCCCTAAAAATTAGTGCAAGGATTTGGCCAAAGCGTCTCCCAAAAACCATCCGTGTTTCTTGCTAAACAAGTAAGGAAAAAAAACCCTAGTAGTGCTAACTAGATGTTTGGCCAATGCTACAAGTATGGGGTGCCAAATGGGCCTTATTAATAACTAGATAATTGAATCTAAAACTAGGAATTAAACCAACATTTAAATTAGTCTAATTTACAACACTTAATAAAATTAATTGGGCTTACAAAACAAAGACTCAAACAAAAAATAAATTTGAAGTGAAATCTGGCTTTCTTGCACTTAAAGGGATCTGGCCACTCGTGCTTCAATCTTGGCATGCTCGAGTCCAACCTTGCTCCACCTTTTATATCCTCAGCTTAACACATCTTTAGCCTAATCGGATTTGTATCATAAAAGTAGTGTACACTTTTTGAAATAAGCAAGTGGATAAAAATGTTGATTTTGTTGAGTTAAACCCAATCTTCACAAGCCTAAGTGTTCTACAGTTTGATATGTTCAATTTAACTTCTTTTCCTTTGGTGGTGATTTTTGTTCTTTTTCTTCCTTGTTTTGCTCAGGACCAGCAAAAGACTAGGTTGAGGGTGTGATAACGCTAGTAAACATAGTTATTTTTCCTCTCAATGCCATGGAATTTTGACCATATTAGTCCCATTTGAATTGCTTTTATGTGTTTTTACTTGAAATTTATGTCCAGTAGTAATTTTAGTAGTTTTAGAATAATATTTAGGACTTTTGGTAGTATAGAATGTTGTGCACTTAATTGGACTTAATTGGAGTCTTGTAGTTTTATGTGCACATCAACTTAGTCATTGTTGGTGTATTTTGTAGTAACAATTTGGAATTTGGGTAGCAATTTGAAGAATCGAAGGAGCCAAGGACAAAAGATACAATTAAAAGAAAATTGAAGACCAAGTTTAGGACTGCTGGAGTTTCAATAACCATAGTGACCACCATCAAAAAGGCATTTTAAACAATGAGGTCACCAAGCTATTTTAACCTTAAAGTGCTCAACACCTTTCTTATTAGTTTAGAGATACAAACTCTGTAATCATGGTCACTAGCCATTCTTCAGAGTTCAGACACCACAGTCACCAGTTTAGAAAAGGAAATCCAATCACTGCGGTCATCAACTTCACGAAAAGTTTAGTCAATAGAGCTGGTAACCATGGTAACCAATTCTAAGAAGGACTTCTAGTAACCACGGTTCGAGAGGAAGTCAGTGGCTTGACTGCTAGATTTTTTTTATTTTACCCTCACATGGTACACCCCAAGAAACACATAGTTGAAGGTGTAGTAGTAGATAAGATAGGATAGTGTAGCTCCATTAGTTTAAATCTTATCAAAACTCTATTTTCTTTTCTATAAAATCCTTAATTTTAGTTCTTAAATAGCTTTAAGTCTTTCTACTCATAATTATTGGGCTTTCCATATGCTACAATTAGATATCAAGTTTACATATTTTTCCATTTATAATTCTTGTATTTACCCTACTTGAAATCCTAACCTTCTTTTCAAAATTTTTCTTAGTGTCCTAGTTAATTTAGTGTTTGGGTAGTGTAATCATAAATTTATTAGTTATAATCATTTAGAAAGTAGCGGACTTTTACTAAATCATCTTCTTGATTTCAAAATTTTTAGTCTTAGCTAAAATTTCATGCATTTACTAACTTTCTAAAAATAGTAAAAAAATAAAGAACTCTCAAATCTCCGTGTAGTAAATGCTCTTTTGGGTAACTTTAGTCATAATTATTTCCATTACTCATTTACTCAATCTTAGCTAGTCTAATATTTTATTTTCTTTCTTAGTCAAAAATTTTATTTGTTTTCCTAGTCTAATGTTTTATTTGCTTTCCTAGTCTAAAATTCTATTTGCTTTTCTGGTGTAGTATTTTATTTACTTTGTTATTCGAATTTTATATGTTTTATTAGATAAATTCCATTCAATTTCTTAATTTAGTCCTTAATGTCTTTCTTAGATTAATTTCTTGCTTGTTGTCTAGACTATTTTTAATAATTTTGTGTGCTTCGGCAATGCTTTCTAGAGTAAGAGTTAGTACGAATAATTACATGCTTTCTTGGGTTAATAAATTCAATTGCTTTATTTAACTCTTTTTTAGTTGAATATCTTGGTAGTAAGTGACAACTCCTCTATTATCTTGTCCAAATAGTGCAACAACCTTCAAAGCCTAGTACATGCCATCACAATTCCTCTTGGGAATATGATACTCGGTCACTACTAACCTACAATTCTACTCCGTGTACAAAGTTATTGTGAAAGTCAAGCTATTGGTGGTTACGTGTTCAAAGACTTTATTATTACTTGTTTGATATCCTAAACCTTTCCAAACTTTGAGAAAACAATAGGATCTTCATTATATATATATTTTTAAATATATCACATAGAAGTCAAATTCTTTTCATAATATGAACTAGAATCTCTTTCATCATTACATAGTCTGGACAACAATATTTGAGATAAAATAAATGGCATTAGCGAAAGGAAGGTAAAGATGTTGACTATGTATGAAGGATAATATTTTAATTCATGTTTAGATGGCCTCGAGATTTTTAAGCAATTTTATATCTTATTTGTTTTTATCATTTTGTATCAAAAATAAAAAAAGATTTCAGAATTATTCTCTCGAAAGAGTCCAACAGTTTTATACATGATAAGTCTAACCTTTTTTTGTTGAAACAATATTCGTACTATTATTTAACTTATTCCATAATCCTAAAAATGTCCTATTTACATACTTGTATAATTTTTAAAATTCATGTGTCCTTGAAAAAATAGCACTACATGGAACTCTCTATTATGTACAAAAACCTTATTCTAAGAGTAAAGTAATCATAATTGAAAGTATATTTTTAATTGTTTGCATTTAAAAAGTTAAAGTTTTTTTTTTTCAATTGGAATATAGTTTCGAGGGCAAATTAGAATCGATTTTCAGTTTGGAAGGCCAAATTGATAAACTTTCAGTACTAGAGGCCACATTGGGGCATCAATTTTATTCTTGAGGACCAAATTGAGACTCTTTGAATTTGGAAGACTTTATTGGAATATTTTTTCAATTTGTAGGATCAAATCGAGATTTTTTCAATTGAAAAGACCATATTGAGATTTTTTCTTAGTTTCAATGGCCAAAATGGTATTTATCTCTTTCAAATTATGACAACCTTGTTTTCCATTATTTGTCAAATGACTTTTCCTTTATTTAAAAAAAAAAATAGTTGTTATTAAACTATTAGTTTTTTTAATTGCATATAAATATTATCTAGTTTATTAATACATCCAGAACTTATATATGTTCATAATAATCGTATGCACAATTCCAATTAATGAGAATTTTTATTCCATTAATTTTTATTTATAACTTTGTTTATTTATTTAGTTTTAGTCAAGTAACCACGAGTACATTGGTGGGAGGGCTCACTCCCAAAATTTATTAAAATTGATGAAAAAATACATAGAGGGGAACATAGACCAAAACCTCCTGCAAAATGTGTTCCAAGACAAACCTTTGAAACCGATCAACGAAATGAAGCTAAGGCTTACGAATTCTAGCATATTTAAAGCCCAGTCTATCCAATCCATCTAAATCCATGGCTCGCTGGGAAACGCTGCTGGCAGAATAAATATGATCATGAGCTTCTCCAGCCAGAAAGGCAGCAACTGAATTGCATTCTCTTAAAATATGATTGTAAACCACATGCAATTGTTGAACTGCTGACTTGATTTGTTGAATACTCAGGTCAATTCTCCATGGAGTTGCTCCCAAATTTTGCATTAAACCCGAACTCTGAAACAACAGCGAAGAATCCACCTCAACCTAAATATAATCCAAACCCTTGGAGATACAAAACTGAATCCCATCCAGAAAAGCATGAGCTTTAGCTTCCATGATCCTGCAAGAACCATAGAAACTAGAGAAACCTAGAATAACATTGCCTTTGTCATCTCTAAGGACCTCTCCTCCTGTAGAAGAGGTTTAGTTAAGTCTTGAGGAACCATCTGTATTGAGCTTAAACCATCAAGTTCCAGAATAATCACACTGTAATTGCTGTATGTAGTTAATTTAGTAGCAACTGCTGCTAGCATCCAACCCCTAGAAAACAAATTGCCATCTGCTACACAAACTCTCCTCAAAGGAAAAGCTTTGGAAATTAAGCTTAAATCTATTGAGACATTTGTTATAATCTGACTGGAGTTAAGGAAAGAACCATCATACTTACCGCAATTCCTTGCTATCCACAGGTTCCAGCAAATGATAGAGGGTATGATTTTATTGAGAACTCTGTAAGTACCAGACTAAAGGAAGAATAATGTAGCCACCAAGAAGCAAGATAAGTTTGCAAAGGGTGAAAAATGAACTTCAAAACAATTTTGAAAGAACAACCAAGTATCTCTAGCCACCTTGCTGTCCAAGAAAGAGCTGAATACTTCCTTGACTGCTGCAAAAATCGCATTTTGAAGGCATACTATAACTAGTCTTGCATAAAACATCATCCATTGGAATTCTCAGATTGAGCAACTTCCACATAACTATTGAGATTTCAAAAGGAATTTGCTATCCCAGATCATCTTCCTTGTATATATTGAACTCCTTTGTTGTGTCTGCATGCATGAGGATACGAAAAACCTCCATCAGCATTAAGATCCCAAACCAGTGCATCCTGCTCCTGATTACCAGTTAATTGTATTGCTTTCATCAAATCCCAAACACTCTCCAAATCCTCTCTACTTAGTGAGTCCTGGAGGCAAGACTAACTCCACCAATCATTCACCCAAAATGAGCAACAATTACTAAGTTAGGATTGACTACATCAGGAAGAAATTTAGCAATGGAACTTCCCAGTCCAATTGTCAAACCAAAAGGACGAGAAACCTCCCCTAATCCTGAAAAAGAAGTGTTCCTTAACTTCCTCCCTTATCATAAGCATTCTTTTCCAGACTGCAGAATGTGTACCACCAATATGTGCTTGTACTGTATGATTAGAATTCTTCACGCATGTGGCAGACATAAAGTGAGACCATACAAAATCCCCCAATCTGATCTTCCACTAAAGCATCATAGCAAAACCTCTAGATATGTCCTCCATGGAATGAATACCAAGTACATTACTTTATGAAGGCTGATAGATAGTAGACCATGCAATCCAGTGCTTCCTTGAACCCTCTTCAGAAGCTCCCCAGAAAAATTTGGCAAACATCCTAGCTATCTCATTAAGTACAGAGAAATTTATTGTGCCATCCTCTAATTTTGCTGCCAATATTCTCCAGCATAGGCTGATATAGGCATTTCCTCTTCAAGGGGTCATATTCTTTTGAATAGGACAGCCACAATACAGCATTGGAAAATTCTTTCTTGTAAAACCAGTGAGCCTTCAACACATCTGATTCTACAAGGAAAACACCTTTTAGCCACATAGAATGAGCTTTTGCGGTACCAACTAACTGACCAAATACAGCCTCAAACTGTGATAAAAAGCTCCTTAGATTCCTCAAAGACTTGGCATCCCTTCTAGTGAAAATGAGCACGTCATCTGAAATGTCAAATGTGTAATTGGTAGATAAGTTCTTGGCAAAGCATAGTAGGATATTCTTTGCTGAGAAAATTGCTGAATATGGTTTCTACTAAACACCTTCAACATCAAAATGAATAAAAGAAGGGACAAAGGGTCTCCCTGCCTTACCCCCTTTTTGACTTGAAAAAATCTTTTGGAATCAGCAGTGAAAACCAGCAGTTTTCCAAGACATTCTGGACTACAGAAATCCAGAAAGGTGAAGAAACATACTCTACCAGTATTTGATACAAGATATGAATTCCAAGCCACTCTATCAAAAGCTTTAGTAAGATCAAGCTTAAGAATCAAGTTGCTCCCCCTAATTCTTCTATCAATGAAATCCACTATTTCCTGTGCCATCAGTGTGTGATCGGTAATACCCCTTTCTTTTAACAAAAGCTGCCTGCATCTCAGGTATAATTTTTGGAAGGACCTCAGTTATCCTGTTTGCCAAAACTATTGTGCATACTTTGTGAACAATTATACACAAACTAATAGGCCTAAAATCCCAAAAAGAAGAAGGATTCTAATTTTTTAGGATTTCTGGGCAATTCGAGAACTTGTAAAGGCCCTGGGAAGAGGTACTCCAGCTATGAAACTTTTTAACCCCTCAAAAAGATCTTCCTTTATAATGTTCCAACAATTGGTAAAATAATGGTAGATAATTGGGTAGTAGTAAATGATTTGGCCTTGATTGATTGGCGGATTGGATGGGAAAAATGTAGATAAGTGGGTAGTTCTAAATGATTTGGTTGCTTGATTCAATAGGGAAAGGATCGTGCTTTGGACCATGTTAGTAGGTTTAGCACAGCAAATGAGTATTGAGTGTTAATTTCCATGATGGGTTAACTACTTGATTAGAAAGGTTTGTACTCGAGTTAAGATGCTAGTTTTTCTAATTGGTTCCTTAAATTCCATGTGGATAATTAGAAAAGAACCATAAGTTGGGCCAAGGGATCAATTCATAGTTGGGAAGGAATCCCTAAATAAGCCCGTTGATGTATTTGAGACAATCAACTGATTGAACCCCGGGAATTGTTTAATCAAACCCTATCACATTTAAATTCCTTTCTTATTTTCTTTAATATAGTTGTAGAAAAATATTTTTAAAATCAAACTCTTCAAATAGTAATCCAATCAAATAATCAGTAATTAATGATCAATCCTTCTAGGCTCAATCCCTACTTACACTTACTGCAATTTGACTGGGTATACTTGTGATAAGCTACCTTGTTAGTAGTTGGACGTAGTTTATAAATGATATGTCATCTAGATTAACTAGATATGAGTATTTTTAGAAGCATGAAATTTTTGTTGCCGTTGACAGGGATAGGTTTTCGTCGATATCGATATAATTTGATTGGAATACTATATTAAAATTTTTTATTTTCTTGTATAGTTATTTCATCTATGTAAAATTCAAAAGGTTTTTGCATTTTTTAGTCATATTCTTATTTTTAGAAATACAAAAAAAAAATAAGATTTTTTATGGATAGTTTAAATAGCTAGTAGTACAAGTTTTCTTAATTTTGTTGTTTGTGTGTTTTAGTATCTTTCCTGTTTTTATTTTTAGTTGTTTTTGTTTCATCAAGAACATGAAAACGACCAAAATAGAATGATTCATGATAACTCTAGGAAACCAGAACTATATGTATCCTAAATTTTTTAGCTACATTACTAGTTTTGAACTTTCTTAGTGCTTTAGTATGTGTTTCATGTATTTTTACTTTTATGTATTAGAATGTACTAGTATGTGTTAATTTAGTCTTTTAGTACTTATCTAGATTATGGTATTAATTGTCATATTTTATTAGGTTCTTGTGTTTATAATTTGTGTCTTGTCTTTAAACCAATTCTGTTGGGAGTTACGCGCTCATTTGTCTATGTTCACCTTTTACTTTCAGTTTCTTTTCTGAGAATTTGATTCAAATGTTTAAGAGTTAATTTAAGTGTTTATTATAACTAATATTGTACTTTTGTGTTCTAGGGTCGCATGAAAAAAATGGTTTATCAATCATAAGTAGGACGAGGATTTTTGAAGCCATACAATGAAGTTGTGCTAAAGTTGAGTTTCATCACCACGATGACTAGTTTCAAGAAGGAAAATCAGTCACCGCAGTGAACAAACACCCAATGGCTACTGGATTCTTAACTGCACTCTGTAACCGCGGTGATGAATCCAAGAGTCAATAAAGGCCCAAAAATGGGGATATTTTGTGGCTGAAACTTCTCCCCCAACCTTATAACTATATATTGCACAGTTAAGCCTCTTTTTCACATAGTTAGAGTGTGTTAAAAGGTAGGTGTTAATGTATGCTAGCTTTCTCTTCCTTTCTCCTTCCCATTTGGGGAGGGTTTTCTTAGATTAGGATTTCTCTTTCTTGTAGATTTAAATTCCAAGTTAAAGATTGAAACTTTTAAATTGTAAGTACTTTATTTATGTTAAAACTCTTTTACTTAAGCTTTAATTTCATGTTCCTTTAGTTAATTAGTTTAATTGGCGTCATACAATTACTTCCTTTACATGATTTTTTAGTATAATTGCTAGATTAATTCATGGATTTTCTTAAAAAATTGCTTACTTAATGGTGATTTGTAGTCTAGATTAGTTAATTAGGGTAGATTAGTTTATGGATTTTACATACAATTGCTTTCATTACTTGTTTTCTTAGTTTAATGGGTAGATTACTTTATAGGCTTTATTTAATTATGCGTCGTTAGTGTTAATGAGTATTTGGATTAGTTAATTATTTCTTTAAAATGTTTTCCCTTTTTCATGCCTTCTTTAATTACTTTCATAAACATAATATACTCTCTAGTATTCATGTTTACTTGAAATTGCTCTGCTAGCCTTTAAATTCATTGTTTAGACTCTTAAATTCTAGTTTTAGTTAAAACTACTCTTTTAATCAATCACTTTAACTAATCATCTAATCAAATAATCGGTTATCACAATTAATCATTGTGGGTATGATCCCTACTTCCCTTTACTACTTGTTAACAATCGTATATTTGCGGGATGCCACCTAGTTAGTAGTAGAATTTACGTGTTTTATAAATGACATAACTAGGCCTTTTTAAAAGGCATTAAGTTTTTGGCGTTATTTTCGGGGATTTGTTTCCAGTGAATTGATACAATTTGGTTGGAATACTAGATTGAAGTCTTTTGTTTTCTTGTATAGTTATTTCGTCTATTTTAAAAACCAAAAATATTTTCATTTTACAGTTGTGTTCTTATTTTGAAAAATCCAAACATATTTTATTTGTGATAGATAGTTTAAATTAGGTAGTAGTCTAAACTTTCCTATTATCAATTTTCTTATTTGTGTGTTTTAGTTCTTTTTATTGTTTTTTGTATTGTGGTGTTTGTTGCTTCTAGAACATGGAATTTTCAAGCCATCCATACCCTTATAAGAGCTACTAAGAAAATTCCTACTCTTTCACCCGCTACAAGAGTCTTTATATGAACCAATGGATCCCTAATTCCTTCACCAACCAAAGTAAGAAGTTGAGGAGGGAAGATTAATGACATGTGGCAGCAAATTCAAGTAAACCAAGAGAACTAGCCCAACTCCGGGAAGAACAAGCCAAAATTCATGAAGAAAATGCTCAACTCCTTGGAGGAGCAAGCTCAACTCCTTAAGGAACATGCTCAATGTTGAGGAGAGATGGTTAGATTCTTTGAAGGCTAAGACACATCCACCTAGAGGTTAAAAGACCAACTTGCCTAAGTTCAAGAAATGATAGATAATAAAGACCAAGGGACTCCAACACTCAAATCAATAGATAAAGAACCAGCTTATAACTGAAGATAAAAAGGAAGAATACGTATTGAAGGAAATCGATTCCTACGAACCACTTGAATTTGAAGTCCCAACAACCAGGCCACTCAACACTTATGTATGAACATGAGCTTGTCCGGTTACAATAAAAGAGGTTCCATTTGGGGTATTTGGGGTATTTGTGGTATAAGATAGGTGTGAGAATTAGTTAACGAATCGTTAACCAGTCAATAAAGTCGGTTAGAATTTGGAAAAGGATCTTAAAAATTTTAACCAATTCCAAATCCAATTCGGTAGAAAATTCAATGAACAAAATTTGAATTCGGTAATCGATTTTGAATTCGATTAGCCAAATTGAACTTGTGCCAGTTGAGCCATTGACATTTGGTTAAACTCAAGTATACAAAAATATGTTGCTCAAATAAATTGTTCTAATTTTGTTTAATTTTCACCATATACTTCTTGATGTGTAGGGCTTTTATTGATTAATCTAATACAATATGAAAGAAATTATACCATGTAACTTAATATAATTCAATGACTAACAATACAATTACCTACAAAACTATATATCAAGTAAATTGCAAGTATTAATATTCTACATATCACAAGGCTACATAATGTCATTTATCTGTAATAGTTCAATAACTAAGCATGTGTAAGTGATTGCCGATATACTTGCAAGTATTAATATTCTACATATCACAAGGCTACATAATGTCATTTATCTGTAATAGTTCAATAACTAAGCATGTGTAAGTCATTGCCGATATACTTAGGTATGAAGATACATCATTTAATATATAAAAATATAAAAAATATTAAAGTAAATTAAAAATTTTATTAATAAAAATACATTTAAAGATATTTAATATGTGAAATGTGATATATATGCATATATATATATATCTTATTTTTAACTATTGAATTCAATAATCGGTCAACTAAATTTAAAAGACCTAAGGCCTATTTTCGAATTCATTAACGTAATCCAAGAATTTGGTTAACCAATTTTTGTCAAAATTTTTTAAAATTAACCGAATTGAATTTGAAATTGATTTCAAATTCAGTTAACTGAATACTTGATCACTCCTAATGAAAGATGTGACTCAAGAAGTGGAAGGCGAAGAAGGATACCTTCTAGAGGGGACCAGAAAGATACCAACCACTCAAGCCAAAATTCAATAAGTCCTTGGGAATTTTGGATATGTTAAGTCATGGAGCAAGTTTAACAAGGACTATAACATTGGTGGCAAACCTCGTGGCTATTGAGGGAGTATTTCTTTATCTTTTATTTGTTATGCTTTATTTTACTTTACTTGATTTTATTTAAGGACCCGGTGCATAATAAAGGCTTGTAGCCTTGTGATTAGTTTAGTTTATGATTTGTTGATTGGTCAATGATTTTTGACATATTTGGTCAAATTTGGTAATTCATGATATTGATTGATGGCAATATAGCATTTTTTGTGATCATTGTCATAATTGTTAGATGAACTTGAACTTAGTTTGCGACTTGATTAAGGTCAAAGTCTACCTGTTGAGCCATTAAACTTGCTAAGTTTTCAGTTGATTTTTGATTAGATGATATTGTTGAACCCCAATTATGATAATCATGTTTTGATGATGACCAAATCATACTAATGGTTTGCAATCAAGTGTGCAGAAGCAGGACAATTTGGACGCAAGGGAGCGTCAAACAAAGAAGAATCTGAAGCAGCCTCAGACGCTGAAGACCGTCCGACAGATTAAACCCATGATGAACAGACGATGAAGACTGTCCGAGAGAAGGAACCTGAAGCTAAAGAAGTTTCTGTCCTCAAGGATCGGACGCTGAAGACAGTCCGATAGACAGAGCTTTGGATGAAGCATAACGTCCGAATAGCTAAGTGGAATTGTCCAGAGTATCGGACGGAAGACCGGACGCAGAGGCCATGCATCGGACGTCCGAAAGGTCCAACGGCTAATTCGTTCGGACGCACACTCACAGCATCGGCCGTCCAAAAGACCAAACAGCTAGTTTCTTAGGAAACAGAAAATAGCAGTTAAATGAGCTGTTGGAAGCAATTTTTGGGCTTCTATAAGTACCCCCAAGTCTGTAAATGTAAAAATAGATAGTAGAACTACTATATTCAATGCAAACACTTGTAAGAGCTATTTGGGAGAAATAGGCTAAGAAGAAGTGGGTTGTATTGGTTTGGGTAGTATAGTTCTCTTGGCTCAACTAGAGGAAATTATTTTGAGCAAGAGTAGACTAGTGAGTGATCTTCAAGTGTGATCTTGACTATCTCTTTCTTGGCACATTACAAGCCTATAAAGTCCACTGATGACTTTTCTCTGACTTACAATTTTAGCTATATCTTCAATCAATATTACAAGCCAATAACGTTCATATGTTGACTAATTTCTCGTAGTAAATAGAGGTAGGGAATTGTTATTATCATTCTTATGTTGTGATGAGTCGACTAGAATCAAATTGGTCACAAGGTTGATATAGTCCCTAACATAGTCCTAAAATATAAAATGTCAAACTATCATTTTCTCAACCACATTTCTTCAAACCCTAAAAAAGTCCATATCACAAGTCTGTTAGGATTGAGAAACAAGACAAGCCATTCATTTTTCACAAAAACCGCATTCGATAAAGGAATAAATTAACACAATATGTCTTGTTCTAAAGGCTCATGACATTTTCCTCCAACAAAAGTTTTTATGATGCAATGTCATTTGAGTGCTTTGAAGTTATAAATTTAGCAAATAAAAAACAAAAGACTTTACACATTGAAAGAATTTGAACAATAAGCCCTACATTTAGTCATACAACTAGTGTATATCACTAGGGAAACTTTTAAATAGAATGTCTTTCATTTTACAAATAAATTTGGCAAAATTTTGATTTGAAAATTATGAGAAAGATTCGAAAAATCATAATAAGATAAGTCATGCACCTGTGGGGTATACTTGAGAATCGAGTGATTTACCCTCATTCTCTTTCCAACGAATTTGATATTTTGGTCGTATCATGATTCTCTTACTATGATTTTGAGTAAAAAAACAAAATCCAACCCTGTCTCTTATACGCATTTGTTTTATGTTCCCCCGCCAAGTTTAGGCATAGTTAACTAAAGAACGAGTAGAGTCTTGTATCAAGACCAATGATGATATTCTAGACTTCAGACTTTTTCAAGATAATTGGTGTCAAATGCATAATTTTATTTATGAGGTAAGAACTTCATTATTTTTCATTCCAACTTGCGTGTTCATTCTCAAGTTTCAAGGTTCTATTGGTTTCCTTTTCAAGGTTATGTTTCAAAAGAAAAAAAGAGTTAGAATTTTCTCCAATTATTTAAATTTCAAAGTCATTTCAATTATAATTTGGAAATTCAAACATGTCAATCTCAGAGTTGTTGCAATTCTTGTTTGGTAATTCAACTTTTAAATATTTACTCTGCTATTGCAATTCTAGTTCATTGGTTGAAACATTTTAAATTACATAAAATGTTTCAATTTCAAAGTAATTCATTTAGATGTTTCAAGTTAATAGTGGTTCAAATTTCATTATCATTTTAGTATCTGTCTAGTAATTTAAGCCTTCATATTTCACTGTCATTTTAATTTTGTCTGTCGAGAGGATTGTATCCCAAGAAGTTCATTGAATTTTCCATTAGAGGGATTCTATCCCAAGAAATTATTGTATTTATCGATCGGGAGGACTGTATCTCAAGAAGTTATTGCATTTTGTCTGTCAGGTTGACTGTAACCTAATTAGATATTACATTTTTCCGTTAGGATGACTGTATCAAAAGAATTTATTCCATATGTCCATTTGGAGGACATTATTCCAAAACCTCATAATTATCTCATCTGTCTGTCAGGAGGACTGCATCAGACAATCTCATAATTATTCCACTGCCCATGGGGAGTACTATATCATAAGAAGTTGTTGAGTTTGTCCATTCGGAGGATTGTATCCCAAACGCTCATAATTGTTACATTTGTCCAATTGGGGGACTCTATCCCTAAAAATCAAATTTATTGCATTTATCCGTTGGGAGGACTATATCCCAAGAAGATATTGCATACTTATCCTTTGGGAGGGTAGTATCCCAAGAAGTTATTTCATTTGTTTTTTGGGAGGATTGTATCCCATGAAATTATTGCATTTGTCTGGGAGGACTGTATCCCAAGAAATTATTGCATTTGTGTATCAGGAGGACTATATCATTGCATTTGTCCATCAAGAAAACTGTATCCCTGAGATTCTACAGAATGATGTCTTTTGATTTTTGGATTTCATGAGTACAATCTAGGCATTCGTGAGATCAGTCCCAACAGGTTATTTCATTAGTGTTTTATCAGTATAAACCCTACCTATCATTTTGTTTGTAAATTTTGTGAATACAATCCTCGTATATATTTGGGTTTCATGAGATCAAACCCAATAATTTGTAATTCTCTTGATCCCAACAACTAATGTCACTTTTGCATGATTTTGTGACCACAAATTTACTGTTCCATTTCTTCAATTTTGTGAGCACGAACCTTACAACTTAGTTAGTTCCTTAAGACTTCGTGATTACAAGTCATCAGGATGACAATTGTTTCGAAGGCCTCGTTCTTAAATAAAATCAAGTGAACATGGCTTGTCAATATTGGTCTATAACCAAAAGCATAGAATTGGTTTTTTTGGTTGTAATTTCATGTGATGTTTCTTTAATTGCGAGTGTAATAGTTAGCTTTTTCATGTAATAGATTAGAATATATATGTGGTAGTGGTAAAATCCTTCAGCTGTGGCAATTTTCCATCCTCCTCTTGTTTATATTTTAAAAAAAACCTTAACTTTATTCAATATGGAATTTTGTATCAGTTATTTTTCCTAGTTGGCGTCAATCAAAATCTAATATTTTACAATCTTTGTTTGGAATCTCTTCAAGCTCACGACAAAAAATTTTGATATGACTTTATTGTTACGTGCCAACTTGCGGTAAATTTTCAAAATTTTTACGTTTTTCAAGATAAAATCCTAATTTAATAAAAATTGTGTTTTTGGGGTAGAACTGCCTATATAATTTGTGCTTTCGAAAAGGCTCCAAAGGCAAAATGGCCTTTTTGCATTTAAGTGTCATTTTCTAATTGTTAATTTTCTCAAATTTAAGTTCATATTTTTGAACGTCTCATTGATTTATTTAACTTTTAGATCTATTTTGGGACACTGTTCAAAAAATAATGATTTTTTGTTCGAACATACAGATTTCAACAATAGCCGTTTTTTGTCATTTTGAAAGAAAAATTATGTTTTGTGATTTTTATGTATTTTTTATGATTATTATAGCATTTTTAGGAAATTTACATTTTTGTCAAAACCGCTATAACTTGCACTATCCACTAGAAATTAGGCCAATTTATCGAGCTTTGAACCAGTCACATTTGAGCTGCAATAATGTCATCTCGCCTTTAACTTTTGTCATTTATCAAATCATCACACTTACATATACCCAATTTTTCTTACTATCCCTTTTATCAAAAAAAATAAAAATCAACTGCACCTTTCTCTCTCTATCTTTTCAAATTTGTTTACATAAGTGTATCCCACTCTTCTCTTATCGGATCCTGCCCTGCTTTTTATATCTCTCCCTTGATTTTTCTCTTCTTCTTCTTCCTCCTCTTCTTCTTACTTCCACCAGTACCACTACAACACAGAAACCACGATCCACACTACCACATTTACAACATAGCCTTCTTTCACACACCAACACCCTCCCACTTCATCTCTTCCACCCACAATTCACACAAAAGCACACATTGCATGTACACAACATGTACAAACACACTATACACACAGTAAAAGAAAAATAAAACAAGAAAAAAGTTAAAGACATAAAAAAGAAAAAATGATAAGCATACAAAAAATGGAGAATGGAGGATTCATACTTGACTGCGGACTATCACCACCTTCAGTTTAATTTTGCATAAGTTTTTTATATTTTTTAAATTCTATTTGTTTTATAGTAGTACTATTTTTATTTTTGTGGATTTTGATTTCGATGTTGATTAATACATTATTGTTGTTGTTTTTGATAAATTAATAGTCTGTTTATTATAGTTTTGTGTTTTGAGTTTTTTTGGTGTTCGACTTGTGTTTTTTGGTTGAGATTTGGTATGTGGAGAAAGAAAGACCAAGCTATCCAAGCCACTTTTGACTTAATTTGAGATATTTTTTGCTAAATTTAAGACTAGAATCATGATCTACATGAACAATTGAGCGGGGTGAAGTTTTCCCTGTGATCGGATACCGAAATTTTTTTTTAAAGGTGGTCAGTGGTGATGCTGCTGCTACGAAGTGGCCTGGCAGCTGCCATGAATGGCTGCCCGAAGGAAAGGTTTGGTTGAGTAGAGAATAAGGGTTTTCGCGTTTAGATTTTTAATTTGGTCATTGTTTGTCTGGGTTGGTATTATTATTAGTTTAGAAATATTTATTTGGGCTTGGACTTTTGTTATTATACATTAGTTAGTAAATATAGAATTTTCGCCATAGTGTTTCGGTCTGGATTTGTGATGTGTATTGGGCCATTTTATTTCTTTATGGCCAGTTAGATATTTTAGCAATGTTATAGCTTTTGTTTGGGCTTTGTTTGTTGCTTTTGTATGTTGGGTTTTTTTTGGGGCCGAATTAATAAGAAAGGCTGAGAAATTATTTTGGGCTATGATTTAATTTGAGTTGATCCATTAAATTTCTTTATGGCACAACTATTTCTATTTTTTATATTTACATTTTGGTACCTCAACTTTTTAATATTTATATTTTGGTCCATAAAGTTTCTAGTATTTATATTTTGGTCCCTAAGCTATTGGATATTTATACTTATGACCCCTCAGCTTTCTAATAATTTTATATTATTTTCTGGACTTTTTGAAAAATTATATTTTTTAAGCCCAAAACTTTCACAAATTTTATTTGACCCCAAAACTTTGCAGATCTTGTAATAAGCCCTTAGAACTTTTGATTTTTTATATTAAGTTTCTTTTCTTAATAACTATTGATTTTGCTAGTTCTTGTATGTTAACCATTAATTGTTTTAAAACATTATAATTAAATCATTAAAGTTTATATTTGGTTTAATTAAGTGCTTAAAGTGAATATTTGGTTCAATTAAGTCCTTTTTCATTTCCATTATCGTTATTTAGATATTTTTTGACAAATTGGCATAATTTTGGTTAATGAAATTTCTCTTGGTTAGGTTTGTAATATTATTTAAATTGTTTATTTGTTATTTTAATAATGGTACCTAGGCTTATTTGTCCATAATTTGAGCCAAAAAGTAGTATGATTTTGTAGTTTTGGTAGCTTAAGTGGTATATCTAAATCCCTTTATGTGCTAAGTGTTACATATGATTTGCATGCTTATTGTTAAAATCCCTGTCCTTAGTTTTCTCTATTGTTATTATTTCTTTTATTATTTAATGTTATTTTCCACCTTTTAGAATTGTGATGATACATGTAAAAGGGGTTAAGGTTGTAATAGATAGGATATATTTGCTACGACTGCTTTGTTTGGTTTGACATGCTGGATATTATGTTCTCAATCATACACTTCTTCGCGGTTTCCATCAACCTTGGAAGAGTTAGCTGTATGTAGATAGATGTGGTATTCCTACTGTAAGATTGAGTCACATTGTTAGCTGTATGTAGATGGATATGGTATTCCAACTGTAAGATTGAGACCCATTGTGGGCTGATTGTACATTTTCTTTAGTTTTTTAAAAATGTTTTATGCTTTAGTTGTTTCTCGTGTACTTTCACTCCTGAAGGTATTAGTCTAGTCCCCTTTCTTGTACTTTTGTTTTCACTTTAATTAATAAAATTTTGGAGTGGCATCGCCTCACCAAAGAACCAATGGTTAGCCATTAAAAAAAAGAATGTAGCCTCTCATGCTCTCATTTGGATTAAACGTATCCCCATTAAGATTTCAATTTTCATGTATTGCCTTTTGAATGGGTTTTTACCCTTTCTGGATCTTCTTTTGTCTATGGGTTTTCAAATGGTATCCAATTGTCAGGTTTGCAATTCGGTCGAATCTCTTGATCATGTCTTTATTGATTACTCTTTTTGCTCATTCTATCTGGACTTCTTATGCTTCAATTTTTTGGAGTTCCCCAATTTCCAGGACAAGCAGTCTCACATATTATACAAGGATGGTGATTGGAGCATCCCTTAACCCTTCTTGATCTGAAATCATTGAAACTGCCTCGATGATCATATGTTGGGAATTTGGAAGACACGTAGTTGCTCCCTTTTGCAGACGGTGCATGTTTCTCTCTCACAGGTTTTGCATCCAATTAACTAGTTATTCATGCATATTTTCGATATTCATCCAACTTCCTCTTTCCCATTGGAAGATAGTAGACTTCTTCTTGTAGGTTTTCAGCTTAAGGTGGTCATCCCAAAGCCAAGGCAACCTATGGCTTTGTCTTGGACAGCTCCACCCCCAGGTACCTACAAATTGGATGTGGAAAGATCATCCTTGGGGAATCCAGGAAATACGGGTAGACCTGGAGTGATTCGTAACTATAATAGTGATGTGCTCTTTGGTTTTTTTGAATGTTATGGCATATGTACAAGCTTCATAGAGGCTGAATTCCGAGCACTTATTTTTGGATTAAAATGGTTTCATCAACACAATTTCTTTCCCCTCATTGTCCATTCGGATTCAAAGCTGCTCCTCGACGTTGTTCAAGGACAAGTTCAAGGGCCTTGGCATTTGGACTTATGTTTTCTTCAATTCCAAGCGTTAGCTACGTATGGCTGCCATTCCCTTCATCACCAGTTCCAGCAAACTAATGTAGTCACAAATTCTCTTCGAAAGAAGGCGAGTGCATCATGCACTTCTTTTGCTGCCAATGCAGTCCCTAGACATATTCATAGATCAGCGGTAATTAATGCTCTGGCATTCTCTTATATTCGATTGTGTAAAGGAACACGGTAGAGTCATGTATTTCTCCCATTAATGCAATAAAGTTCTCGATTTGGGGGAAAAATGATTAATAAAATAGGTAAATGGAGGGGCATTAGCCAAAACTTTCCAGGAAAGTACATGAATAGTAATTAAAGTTCTAATAAAAGTGGGATTCAAAATTCCCATTTGAACATTGGGAAACCATATGCTATCTAATCTCGCTAAACCAACAATAAAATTCGGGGTAGTTAAAGTAGTAAAGAAAAATTACAGTGATTATCCAAGCTAGCAAACTTAGCCAAAGAATTCGCCGTAGTGTTGGCTTGAAGAGTAAGGCTAATGTAAAAGAGGAAACCGTGAAGAATCTCAAAAACCTATCGAAGAATACAGTGCAATTTCCATGGGATGAGAGCGAGGCCATTCACCATGTTGTAAAGTGAGAGTTTGATTCTATTTCAATGTGAGTAATACCTTGTTCTCTAGAATATTGCAGTCCAACTAGTAATGCTAAAGTCTCCACTTCCATATTATATTTGGCACCTAAGAACTTAGCAAACCCAAAAATGATTTCACCCGTCGAATTCCTAAGAACCCCACCCTACCCAGCAAAATCGAGATTTCCTATTGAGGAACCATCAATGTTCTACTCCCATCCTTGGAGGCTTCCAAACAACCGCCCGGATAGGAGGTCCAAATGATAGAATTATGGTCTTGACAGAAATCAAGTGCAGTTGCTCAAAATTGATAAGAGGTGACATGAAGCTCATATCTCAAAGCATGGAAATAATTTGCTGGATAATTGTTGCTATTTTCATGAATTTTCCTTCAAATAACATTAAGTTCCTTGCACACAAAACATATCAGCAGACAGTGGCGGATGTAGGGGAAAAAGTTTGGTAAAAATATGTTTTATTTCATTTTTGCCACCACAAAATTTTTTAAACTTCTATAATTTTTTTTTCATTCTTAATATTAGACAATTTATTTGGGTCTACTTTACACATTTTATAACTATAATATCTCTATACTACTATAATATTTTAAAACCCTTCACGGTCAATTACCCACTAATCCCATTTTTTTCTCCGTCACTAATTTTATCAAATTTCATTGTGGGGAAGTACAACAAACGACAAAAAAAATTCTTTGGGGTTAAAAAGAAAAGTCATACCTTTTGGGGAAGAAAATATCGGAAGTCAACCAAATTTAACACAAATTTAAAGCAAAACTTTTTCTCGGTAATAATGAAGTAAAGCATTATTGTTTGCTAGAAGTTGCAAAATACTATTATTATTTCTTTTTGTAATTCTATATATATGATTTATCATCCATAGTCAAATGACTAATTTTATATAAATTATAAATAAATGAAAATTTTTTCTTTTTGTTTCATGGAATGACTTTTAATTATTTGTTGAATATAGAAGTTATTGCAATTGTTATGGTTTAAAATAAGAAAGTATACTTTTTATTAAAATTTTTATTGGTTTGTTATTCATCACAAAACATAATTACTTATATTTAACTAGATACAAAGAAAAATTTGTTAACCAATATCACAATATGAGAACATAGAGGGAATTGTATAAAGCTAATATGTACGATTTTTTTTCTTTTTGCAAATATAAGAAAGTTACTTACGTTTTGATTTTTTTAGTTGTCCGTTTATTTTTGTATTAAATAGCATTATTGATTCTTAAATTTACATTAAAAATACTTGTATATAATTAAATTTAGGTAGTAATAAAGTATAAAAGTTATATACAATTAAATTTGCCCCCGCTGACTTCTCGTTCTGCTACGCCATCCAAATGTGCTTGTCCTCTCCACGCAAAATATAATTGTTAGCATCCATTACCTTCTGTTTAAGATTGATAGGTTGACAACAAATGATGGAGACATTCCAGCCCTTTTAATTTGTGAAGACTTGATTTACCATTAAATTCGAGAATGGTAATATGTCATTTATGTCATCTGCAAGTGTACCAATTCCAAGCCAATTATCAAACCAGAACCACGAGTCTCCTTGATTGATTTGCTTCTGCATATATTTATTAGCAATCTCTTTAACCTCCAACATCCTCTGCCAAGTGTGTGAGGGTTTGTGAACTTCATTGTTTGTTTAAAGTCGCCTCATGAATTGTGCCCATTACGAAGAGGATGTATAAAATTGCCACCATAATTTAAGTGAAAAAGCATGGGTATACAAGATAAAAGCTTCGAACCCCTAACCATCTTCATGAGTTGACACTCATAATTTCTCCCATGCACGCCAATGCCTTTCCACGCCATAATTCAAGGTTCGCCGAAAGAAACAGGAAATGATCTGTTCCAAAGACTTCATGGCCCCCTTGGTAGGCTCCAAAACAACAAGACTGTGTATAGGAATCGATGCATGCACATGTTTAATCAAAACTAATTATCCTCCATAAGAGAGTAGTTCATGTTGCCACCCTTCTACTTTCTATTGCAACTTTTCTACCTAGTGCTGAAAATAAATATTTTTCTTTCTACCTTTGTAATGCCAGCATCCCAAATGATTCAAAGAAAGGGATTTACTATTCATGCCCGTTAGTCAGTCCAACAAATAGCTAGTTGAAAGTGAACAAGAATCCTGCAACGCCAAAGAACTTTTAGAATAGTTAACTTTTTTTTCCAGAACCATCTTGGAAAGTCTCTAAAAAAGTTAATAAAGCATGTAGAGATCATCTAGATGCTGCCTATCCCCCTTGTGAAAGTAAGCACATCATCCGCACACTAAATGAGTAATCCTCAGGCATCCTATTGGAACCACGAAGGATAGAGCCTTGCTGTCCACAACCAACTTCTTTAGTCCCCACAAAAACACTTTTGAGCAAAGCACAAATAGCAAGGACGATAATGGATCCCCCTTGTTTTAGACCCCTCGATACCTTGGAGAAACTGGAAGTAACCAACCCCATTAATTAGCATAGAAAAACAATTACCCTACAAGTTGTTAAGGATTGGGGTAACAAATTGAGTATGAAAGCCAAGTTTGAAAAACTTGTCCTCAAAAGGCTTTATCATGTCTAATTTGATCAGCATATTTTTTCCCGTAACCTTTTGGTCCAATGAAGAAATAAGCTCTTAGGCTAATAGCACATTGTCCAATAAAACCGTACATTTTATAAGGCGATATTGCTCTTGTGAGATGATCAAAGGTAGCAGATGAGAGAGTCTATTGGACAAAATTTTGTGAACAAAAGTGATATTTTGTTCACAATGTTTCATAATGGTATTGGGCGGAAGTCTGAGAAAGACTACAGGTTTTCAGATTTCGGAATCAAGGCCATGAGTATACTACCCACATTTTGAGGAATGGACACCTTAGAAAAGAACTCTTATATGTCTCTAAGAACATTGTCGGCTATAATACCCTGACAATGAGTATAAAATACACCCGTATATCCATCCAGCCCCGAAGCACTTTCCTTGGCTAGGCTAAAATTGCTTCCCGAACTTCATCCATGCTAACCGATTTGGGTAGACATTGATTGTGCTGCCTAGTGACAAGATGAGGGAATCTTGAGGTAGCATTCTCATCACATTAAAGTTGACTATCTCCTCCGTAAGCAAATATTGGAAAGTGAAAACCTTTCTTGCTCTATATCCTCCGTAGTATCAAGCCGATTGCCAAATACATCTTTGATTCTTTTAATAGAGAGATGAGATTTCTTGTGTTTTAGAGCACCATAGAAGAACTTGGTATTTCAATCACCCTCTGCTAATTAGTTGATTTTATATTTTTGCTTCCAAAATAGCTCCTTGTCCCTCAATCGAGGTAACAAATTAGCTTGAGCTCTTTGTAGATTTTCCTTAGTAACGTCATTCAAATTTGCTCCAAATTTAGCTTCGACATTATTAATCTCAATATCAGCTAACCTAATGTTATGAAAAATATTGCCGAATTGCTCCCTATTCCAAATTCGCAAACTTAAATTCAGACGCTACAATTTAGAGGATAAAACCCACGTACCAAAATCCGATACCGGGTGCTTCTACTTCTCTTCGACCGCAGCAAACATAAGAATCCTTATATATCCACATGTGCTTGAATTTAAATGGCCTAGGACCTTGCAAATCTGCTACTCCCACTTGAAAGAAAAGAGGTGCATGATCAGATGTGGCTAGGTTCAAGCAAAGAACTTTTGCTTTTGG
>JANKKI010000514.1:600000-776144 GCA_025175665.1 Cinchona pubescens | reverse complement strand
TTTATACTTGCTACTTAGCATTTAATCAAAAACACTAACAAAAATAAGACCTAATAAAGACATGAAGTTGAATGAAGTTAGACTAATGCTTTAAAACCGAATGGATTTGATTCGAAAAGTTAATGAGTCAAATATATTCAAAATTCAATTGAGTTTTGCCAAGAATGAAAATAAAAAGTTTCGAATTATAATTCATATGTATTTATTATTTCAGTCCACATACTCTTATGTGCTAAATATGTAAAAAATTATATAAGAAACTTAAAATTTTAAATATATAACCTAATTATTAGATGTGTATAAGAGACAGGTATACATTCAAAAGATAGAACTTTGACAAAGTTTGGATTAATAACAGTGAAAAACTTGATTCGGAATTATTAGCATAATTTTATTATTTATCGAGTTTAATCTAAAATTCGATAAAACTTATTTATTGAGTTTTTCATCAAGTTACCTATAATTTTACAGAGTTAAGTCAACTCGGCATGAATTGGCTGAGTTTTTTTGGATTTTTAAACTATGGTTAGGACCCAAAAAAGAAACCAATTAGCTAAAGAACACAGGTGAGATGAGGTTGTAAATTAAGACAAATTTTTGGGGTTATTATTGAAAATGATAAAATGTATTTTATTAAGTTCAAAATGTTGAATAAAACTTTTATTTGTCATAAAATATTTGGGAAACATATTTAAGCGTTTTCCTTTTTTTTAGTGGATGTCTAAAATATCCGCCTTTAATGAAATATATTTTATAGTTTTTAATTGGAAAACATATTTAAAACCCCCTTTTGATGCCTAAAATATCCACATCTTAATGTGATGTAATTTTCAATTCCCAATAAGGAAACATAATTAAATTACTCGTATGTATTCTACCTATTTTAAGAAACAGAAATACCTACTTTAGTATTACAATACCTATCCATAGATAAACTGCCTGTCTAGGCTTGCCATAAGGCAAGGGATCTAGATGTGTATAAGAGACAGACTGAAAGTATAATAGACAAATGGTAAGATTATACTATCAAATCACTAAAGGTTCGGGAAAATCCACTGTAGATGCTATAAAATATCTACCCTTAATGAAATATAATTCCCAATTTCTTATAGGAGACATAATTTTAAAGAGCATCTACAGTGGATTTTCCCGAACCTTTAGTGATTTGATAGTATAATCTTACCATTTGAACTACACTTTCTTGTCTTCCAACTACCTTTTTTTTTATNTTAAACACAATGTTATTAATTTGGTCTTAGTTTTGATTGCATTTTTTATGCCAAAAAAAAAAAAATCCACATCATATTTGTAGGGATATTTTTGGCAATGTAATGAAACTGTAAAATATATTCCTTGCTAACCAAACAACAGGTACAGGAATTTATACAATTTTTTCTGTCAAGATTCCTTCAGAGTTTCCAAACATAAAAAAAGAATATTTTTCATAGAATAACATTCTGAGAAATCACAATTTGTTGTTAATTTTACTTTCCTGCCAACCAAATGATTTCTAATGATTGGTAATCAACGCCTAATATACCCTTAACTAAATAATTTTATGCTAACATGTCCTTAATGAAGTATAATCTATCTATCTAAAATAATCCTCATTTAATTCTACCTGATTAATTTACTGTTTTTCTTATTTTTTGTTATGCCTAATATAAGGACAAGTAGTAGTTCCATTCATAACATGTCCTTAATGAAGAATAATTAACATATCTAAAATGCTCCATATTTAATCTAAAAAGAGTACTTTCTTTTTAATAATACAAATATAATTTTTATTATATATATTAGTGTTAATAATTTTGCCAAAAGAATTCAACTCCACCAAACATTTAATATAAAAGAAATTGAAGAATATACATCTTAAGAAATATTAGTTTAGAGTAGCTATTGATAAGGCAAAAAAATTTTCAACCCACTATACGATGCATGCCCAAAATATTATAAGATAATCATTGCAAGACCTACAAAAATACTATGTATAAATTGTAGGAATAAAAATATAGAGAAAATAAATAGGTAAGTAGTTTAAAAAACAATTAAATTGGTATAAATAAAATCATACTATTAAATATTTTGAATTTTTTACAGATATATATTGAGTTTAATAATTGAGAAGTACAATACAAGTTACACTATTTAATAAATAAGAAAAGATTGAGTTTATACACATCTAGATGTGTATAAAAGAACACAAAAAAAAAAAATTCAAACATTTTTATTAGTTTTAATTGTGTTTATATATTTAATACATGCAAATTTAATTTCATAGTAAAGTAATCAAAATATAATTTTCTAAAACTTCCAGTTTTGTTTTTCGTTTTTGTTTATTTATAAATTTATACTTTGAGAGGAAAAAAACTCAAAAGATTTATTTATTTCTTTTGTTTTGAAGACAACTATAATGTGGTGCCAAACCAATAATGCAGATATCAAAAGATAGATTTCAATTACGTGACATAGAAAATGTTTCCCAATAGAAAGTTTGCCGACTCCAGCTAAAAAAGTTTACAAATTATATTGTGCAAACTAGTGACACTGTTATTAATCTAAACTTTGTTTGAAAGTTCTATCTTTTGAATGTATACGTACAAATATTTCAGAAAAGAAAACATCATTACATATATGCAACTCTAAATTTTACATAGGAACATTAAGTCTCTCACTGAAGCATATAACACAAAGGACCCCTTCAAATTCTGTTTCTCCAATTGGAACCCTCAAACTTAAAGAAAATTACAACAGTAGAGCATGGTCAATTTAATAGACATACTAATTCTTTGGAGCAACATCCACTGCTATACATTAAGGTATATTACTCACACTAATTAATACACTAGGAGTCTAGGAGACATAATTTGTAAATACGTGATAAAAAAAATAGATAAATAAATACCCAATAAATTTAAACTCATGTAAATGTAATGCATTTTAGTATTATATTGGAGGTTCATGTGGTGTTGAATTAGTATTTATGGGGAAAGAATTTGAACTACTGTAAAGGAAGCAATTAGCATGAGTAATATACCTAAAAATTTCACATTTCATTTCGACGTCCAACCCAACATCTACATTAGCAAACTTGCCATGTCAAGAGAAGTCATTAACAAGTTTGTGTTTGTGTGTGTTGTAGACGCAATCCACACCACCGTTTAGATATTCTCCAGAGCATGGGAATCATTTCACAACAAAGCTTATCTCCACTTCAAAGGATTTAGATTGATGTCACTGTGTTAACATTTATCTGTCACCATGATTTGGACTTTTAGATCAACTAAAGCTCCAGTTACCACAATTCATGGACAAAAACTATATTAAAACAAGTATCAATAATTTATAGTGACAGAGGTGCACGTATAATTAAGTATAAGTGTCCTTGTAAGATCTGATGTGTATAAGAGACAGTTCTACTAAAGAACAATTTTGCGGGAGCAGACCAATTGTAAATGAAACTCTTCTTTCCATCATACGAAAACTCCTTCCCAACTAATTTAGTATCATAGCTATCTTATAATCTATTTAAAACTTATGACCAAATGCCCTTCTAATCACTGGTTGACTATCTTCCTAGAAAAGTGCAACCTGTTCAAATCTATTATAAGATGAAAAACGGTGGCTAGCAAGTAAGACTTGAACTTCTAATAGTCGGAAGAGAAGGGGGAAAAAACCTCAAGAGCCCCATTTCGTTTCTTGTTCAAATGAATCCATGCTTTCGAATTGTCAAAAGTTAAACAACATCAAAGTCAACCCATAAGAGTTAGGAATTACAAAATGCAAAAGGAGCAAACCACAATGTTGTAGTTACTTGCATATTGTACAACTAATTCCTTTTTTCTTTTTTCTTTTTTTAGGGGGGAATCAAGGCAAGAGCAACAAGAATCATCTCCAAATCAATGTAAAAGAAGAATGTTAATTGCACCAAATTAATATTGCAAATGTTGGCAAAAGCCATTACATAAAGGAAAACTTATTGATTCAATGCTACTGTAACAAAACAACACAATTAAGATAGATAACACAACATACAAGAACTTTTATTTTGTTCCCTTGATTTCCTCTCTGCTCTCCCTTTTTAGCTTCTCCAGGACTCAGCACAACAAGAAAACTTGAGAAAAGAAGGTTGTATTGTTACTACACTATTCAAATAAACATGCATATTTAAATTGAAGACCAAATCTATTTTCATGCACAAGTGCAATTTCTTTTATAAATACAAGCAAATCACTACCAATTAACCTTAATAAGACATAAATCCCTAAGATACTGAAACAGGACAATTCGGTTTTTCACCTATTTTCTTATCTCTTTGGCCCTTGCTAAAAATGCAAAGTGATGCCAAAAATATTTAAGAAAAGGGAATTTCATAAGCAAATGCAAAAACCCCATCAAGTAAACGATAAATGCCAAACCCGCAAATCTAACACAAAAAGTACCCCACTAACCCCTATATTTTTTTTCATTCATGTAACACATTTTCAAAGGAAACCCTAAGACTCTTAGCCAAGATGAGATACCACATTGAAACATTGAATTTCTAGCTTCTAGTAAATCTATATTACATGCAAATTCTTCCCCATTTCGACTCGAAAGACATAACAGTTAAGAATGCTGCTACTTAGAAAAATTTGTGATGGAAACTAATAAACAATTTCAAAAATACCACACAATCCACATTTTAGTTAATAGGTTAACAGCCTAGAAGCATCTATTGGATTCGGGTAATAGACAGGGTGTGGATATCAAACTTGCATTTGGTACATATCAAAATCATCACTAAATGTAAATGAACTGCAAACTTATACACATCTACCCATAGCATACAGAGAAGGTTGATACTGCCAGTAAGATAGAAAAACCAACAACTTTTCGATGTTTCCAGTGCATCAAAGTATCAATTTATAATTAAACAAAATCATAAACTTATCTGCTAATCGCTTTTGAGTTCAACTAGAAGGTATCTTAGCATGAAAAACTAACATTGAAGTAGAATGACAAATTCAATAGGAACATTCAGAAGTAGGATGCTTAAAATGATACCCAAAGGTTCTCTAACAATCAGAATACTCAGAAGCAAAGCCAAGGGAGGGGATGCCTAAAGAGGGGTGAAATAAGCTTCTTCAAAAATTTTTTTGGCATTTTTAACAACTTCAAGGCATCTAAGAGCCGTCTTTCTCATCTCCCAAGCCATCATTTTGCCAATTGGCTTCATTGCCCAGATCATAGCTAATTAAAAGGTGTTTGAAGAAAGGTAAACATGAGAGAGAAAAGGCCGCCAGGGGGGATGGGGTTCTCTAAACCTCAAAAAAAAAAAAAAAAAATGACGGAGAAGATGGAACAAATGGTAATTGGTTGTCTGGTATAGGGGTGATTTTTGAGAAAAGAAGACAGATGGAAAAAGTGACTGCTAATTGTTCCTTTACTTATCCCGAGCCCTACTCAAAGTTGTTGGCTTAAACGTAAAACTATTTAACACCAAAGAAAAATCTATGGAAAGTTTAAGCTCACATGAGCACAAAGGGAGAAAGACAAAAAAGATTGAGGTTGACAACCACCCCTCTTTATATATTTTGTTCAGAGTAATTGTTAATGTAGAGCAAACCTGACAACCTCAAGGAATAGCTGTAACAACACTACTGGCTTAGCATATGAATAACAATACCACTGGCTTCATAGGCTATGTGCATATGCAGCAAAGCTTTCTGAACAATCGAGTTCCATATGTAACAAAAAAAAATTGGTTAAAAAATCTTTACTTCGTTATAAGCAAATAGCACTCGTCATGGCATAAATTCTACTTCTTTCATTCCTAGCATGCCCCTGGAAAAGTAAAGAATTAATTAGTAAATTAGCAGACGTCAACCAAAAAATACACAGATGAAGACAGATGAGGCAAGAACTTCCACAAGAAGTTGTAGATCTAAAAATCATGCAACCAAGTGTACATCATTTATGCAGGACAATAGAAAAGCATAGAGATTTTTTTAAAAAAAAAAAGGAGCATACAAATGGGAAGAGAGCCAAACATTACTACTAAAAATAATTCACAAGACTGATAAATGGAATTTTTTAACTTTCCCTGGTCACTTACAAAGACGTAACATACTTCGAGCTTTCACACTTCCAAGAGAAAGAAGTAATGCGCATGGAATCTTACTGTGAGGCCTAATATCAATTGTGTATTTCTCCTTTTTTTTGTTAGTCACTTGTGAATCAATAGTTTCGGAAAGAATAATTTCACATCCAATGAGAACTATTTTTTATAAGACAACAGATTATAAGCATGCTATAATCATACGGGATGGATTATGTCAACACCATTAAAGAAGTAACTACAGTCGAATATGATTTTCAAGGTATAGAAATTTGAATTACAATTCCCACTGGCGATAAAGCTTTAAAATGCAAAGTAAAAGCTCAAAATTATTTGATCCATAATTCTTGAAAATAACAATCAATACGTAATCAAATTATACAAGAGGTATCTAAACTACAGTTTAGCATATTGTATACTCCCTTGATGTATTCCTTTGATCTTATACACAGACGCGCACACCACAGAGAAAGAAAGAAGTAGCTTTTCCGATTCTGTATCTTGCCAAGCAGCAAGATTACTTCATATATATTTTCACCCTCTAATTGCACTTGAAGCACTAAGAGTATACTAAAATAAGAGTGGAAATGGAGCGTATAGAAATAGCACTGTTACTAAGGCAACAATAACTTTTCGGACAAGGACAGGACATCAACAATGTAAACTTTTCAATTAGAATTAGAATTAGAATTTTACTTGTCTTTCAAGGTGTCAAATAGCATCATGCACCTACTTATATCTATAGTCACAAATGCACATACTCAGCACATGTCAAGAATGAAATTAGAAGTTCTCATGGATTTCTCTAACTTTCCTGCAATTTAAATAAATTTCCCTGCTCTAAAAAGTGTAATCTCTGTACATTCAAGGTCTAAAAAGGGCTACACAATTCCAAATTTACCTATTCTGTAAGAAAGTTTGTTTTCGTGAAGGTCTTCCCTAACTATATATCAGCTTAACCCACCAAAATCCTATTTTTAAGAATTTATCTTCCAAATATGTTCTAGATGGAATACAAAAGCATTCAATAGATATACATTAGTAAAAAGATACACTTTGTGATACATGTAAAAGACATAATTTGTACATCATGCATTTGATGGGTTAAAGGTAATCTTCTCTACAGGAAGCTCTAATGATGCTATTGGTGTTTTACTAAAAAACATGACGACTAAATACTATTTGCAAAAGCAAATAATCTTCTTTCCAAGTTCATCAAGAAGCTAGAAAGGTACAACAATGATTTTCTTAGCACTACAAGAGCCTCCACTAGTACTTGCAAACTTATTTGCCAAAAAAAAAAAATTAAGAAGTAAATTTAAAACCTGCTAATAAGAAGCATTTCACAAAAAACATTCACAATCATGTTTATGTATTGAACAAAAAAATATAAAAATCTTACATCATGAACAACAACACTAATTATAGATGCAGGGATAGCCAAGACAAAAACCACTTTAATCGGATATAACTTAAACAATTAGCTTTGTAACCAACCCCTCTACTAAATAACTAGAAAAGAAAAACCTAGAGTCGCCAAACATGGAAAGAAAAGGAAAATAGAGGAAAAAGAAAATTTTGATAAAGAAAAGTAATTTTTAGCATCCAACTTCTAACACATGCATTAGAAAAAGACTTCATTGCTTTTTAGGAATGCAGGCAATGGTTAACCATTAATTATTATTAACAAGTCTTTCATGTAATACAACCAAATATCTTGAAGATATCGAAATCAATACCAGAGACAAATTTTGCAGAATATTATTTATTGAACTTAGGACTGAAGTCAGTTGTGAATATCCATGCATAAGGTCAAGCAGAAAGACTTAAACAAATGGTACTAACGCGTAAAGAACTTCCGCATGTAGCAAATAGAAGGACACAACAATTCCACAGCTAAAATTGCTATACAGGTAGAAACACTTTAGCATAAATGTTACAGATTAAAGCCAATATGTGACAATGTCACACATAGGCTACCATCCAAGTATCTGTGTATAGCATAACTATAACTTAATTCAAGAGCAAAACCTTTATGCAAAGTATCTATGAACATGAGATTCAACAAATTAAAGACGGATATTTTCAATTATCAAGAAAGATGCTTAAAAGAGCACATGAATAGATTTTATAATGGCAGAAAATCTTACCATAAGAACATCATTCAATTTCCAGTCATATTCTCACCTAAACATCCAACTAGTTTCACAATTTGAAATATATCTCAAAACTCTTGGAATATTTTGAGAGTTCTTCAACAAGGCTCTTGGGGAGATGTGTTTCTTCAGCATACCCAAAAGGAGTAATGAAATATGTTTCAGGTAAGGGTGAACTCTAAAGATCCAAAAAACCAACAATTAATAAACAAATCCACAGTATCAATGTTCATGGTTTTCATGAACATTGATAGGAGAAAACTTCTGAATTATCTTAAGAACAGAAGGATCATTTTCTTTTCCCGAAATTAAACCCAATAGAATGGAAAAGTTAAAGGCATTTAATTGAAAGCCTTCTTGTCCATTTCTTCAAGATTAACAAATGCTTCATTGTATTTATTTCCCTTAAGAAGTCCTTGTACCATAACATTGTATGTGATGCTATCTGCCAAGCAACATTTTTTTCCATCTCCTCGAAAAATTCTTTAGCTTCAATTCTAGCAAACCTTCTAAACAAAAGCCCTTTATCATTGTATTATATGTTGCTATATCAGGATTTACTCCATTAAGAAAAAGACTACTGAAAAGTCCACAAGCAATAATAAGCCTTCCACTTTTACATTATCCATCAAGGATGATATAAGATCACAACTTTACACAAAGATGGACTCTACCGGCTTCATTGATCACATTAATTGCAATGCTGCATCAACAGGCCTATTCTTGTATAATCCATCCAACAACACAAAGCAAGTGTGAAAATCAGCTTCACACATGCAGCTTGTACCTCACTAAAATCTTTTCTTGCACTAATACACTTTCCCGCCTTAAATAACCCTTGCATGACAACATTATATATATTAGAATTAGGTTTCAAACCTTCTATGGTTGTTTTTTCCGAGTCTAATGCAATGAGCGGAGGCATTGAGATTTGGGTTATGACTGAGTATGGAGTTAAAGGATCTTGGTCTAAGCAGTTCACTGTGGAAAGATGGTGTACTTTGAAATTCTCTTTAGATATCAAGATGAGGGTTCCAAGAAACTGATGTCGTACAATTCTTACAACAAAAGAAAGCAATACTTCTCAAATTTCAAACCCTATTCGTTTCAAGTCTTTAATTATGTTGAGAGCCAGGAATCTGTAGAAGGTGGGAGGACTAGAGAAGGAGCATTTCGTGAAATTGTTGCATGATGATGATTGCGAAAAGGTGAACTCCTTTAAGGCATAATTTTTATTGAAGTTTGACTCTGAACCTATAGGTAACCATTTAGGATTGTTACAAAGCTTTATTTTCTTGAACTTTGGATATAGTGATGTTGTGTTACATGTTCTTCAAAGGTATTAAAGGTATTCGTACTAAATTTACTTCTAATGGCTCAACGTTTTATTTTATCTTCACAAACTTGATATATCACTGGGTACCTCTTAGTTTTATTAAATATATTGTGGTACAGTCATATCAAACAATGTGTTGGCTTTGAATATGGCAAACTCCAGAATTTGATTATGATAGCTGTTGTTACAACCCACTGGTGCTTTGTTTCAATGCAGTGCAGAGTTATTTTCTGTTGTATTTTTTTCAATGTCTGTCCTGTAAATTCCGGAATGCCTTATCTTTAATCGCTGTGAGTATGATACCACTGACTGATTTTATGAGCTTTGTGATGACATGGTGAAGACATCCTCTATTCTTATGTTAACGAGTCTTTGGATGGATGTTTTGCAGCTTCTTTCATATGGTTGGTAGGATATTGCTTTAGTTTAGGGATCAATTGGGAATCCAGCTGCATCTAAGATCTGCAAAACAACTTCCATGCCCTTCATTAAATAATGTTAAATTAGTCAAACAGATAGAAATCCATTCAAGAGTCTATGAACGATGAAAGGAGCTATAGATTGTGCTTATTTAGCTGTCAAACTCAATTGTTTGGTATTTGTTGTCAGAGTATATGATTTATTCACACTGAAATCAGGTATTATAATCTTCAAAATCCTGTTAAAAGTACAATTATGGAACAATCTAGAAAATGAGTTGTTCTGCTAGTGTATACTTGATTCTGCTAGACAGGTACAACAAGAAGTTCTGGAAATGATTATATTAGAATTCACTTATTGGTTTCTCTTGTTATCTTTTCCGCATCTGGTGAGGAACAAAATGGTGATGCATAAGCCCTACACTTTTTACCAGTCAAACTAATCATCTAGATGAGAAATTTCTATATCTATGCCTATTTTGAAATGTGTTCTATATCTATGTCTCTTAAACACATCTAGATGTGTATAAGAGACAGATGGAACTCGCATTCTCTGAATGCGAGTTCCAAATAATTTAAAAAAAAAAAAAAAAATTACGTTTGATTGACCTCGCATTCGGGGAATGCGAGGTCGGGCTCTACTAATCTTCTGTGAGGCTTCAAGCCTCGCAGAAGATCAGTCCCCAATTCCCCAAGTCCCCAAGAGACCCGCCCCCTCCTTCCTCCTCCCTCCTCCTCGCCCTCCTCCTTCCTCCTCCTCCTCATCCTCCTCCTCCTCGTGGTCCTCCTCCTCCCCACCACCATCTATTTCTTTGACTCTACAACAATCACCATCTCCATTACACCACCACCACCACCACCACCACCACCACCACCACCACAACCAACACAACCACCGCCACCACAACCCACCATGTAAATATTTCAGGTACATTTAATTTTAATTATGGAGTCCAATAATTTTAATTAATATATTTTTGTAATTTTGTTTAAATAATTAATTTTGTTAATGTAAATGTTTTATAAATATATTTTGTGTAGGTAGTTTATATTTTTTATGTTTTTGTATTTTAGTTTAATAATATGAATGCTTATGTCTATGCACATAATGATGTTTTAAGATTTTTAAGGTAAAATGATCTTTGGCTCGGGATATATGTTGTAGGTTTGATTTCTGTTGATTGCGGTGAAATTTGTGGTTATGATGTTTGTTAAACTGAAATTGTGGGATGTTATTGCATTTTTTGTAGTACTTGTCGGGCATATTACTTGTAACCCTTACGGGTTATTACATTGGTCGTAGCCCTTGTCGGGCATGTATTAGTTATACGTGTTGCTTATTTGTTGTGTTGTTTGTAACCCTAGATGGGTATAACAGGCAGTTAGAGGTCCTGACTTGTTGTATATTCTAAGACCAACTCACAAAAATTTTTTTTTAAAATATTCCGTATCGAAAAATGGGGTCTAAACATGTTCCATCCTTACAGAAAATGGCATTTGATAGACCCGTCACATTCTCCTTTATTGGGGAGGAGAAATAACCTATGAAGGCGGTACTATGTCCTACCGCCAATGATGAGCAAGAAACTATTCTGAATAAATCAACGGATTAGTTTTGTTGACTTAGTTGACAAGATATACGAATTCATGGAGGTTGATAGGGAGCAGATGAAATTGAATATTGTGTTTAGGCACATAGTTAGTCGTGGTGTTTACTCTGGCATTACATTGACAGATGATGATGGTGTGGAAGGTATTTTTGATTTGTTTGATACCGATCCAAATTTTTGTGCTGAATTGTTTATTGAGACGGAGGAAATTCCGCACGTACATGTAAGCAACAATGTAGGGGTGTATGGTATGGGGCCATATGGCCCTCTGCATGCATTCGACCAAAGACTCCAGTTTGCATATAAATGCGCAGACTGTCTTTGAACATCCGTGGTCGCTTGAGTTTTACAACCCAGCATGAAACCCAATAACCATGTCTCTATATACATATCTTGAGCATGCCTGGTAGAGAGGGTTTGTTAGCTAGGATAGTGGTAATAGTGACTCGTCATGGCATGCATTAGACGAGGATTACGGAGTACATATCAGACTCGGAAGACATATCGGATGATGATTCTGACGAGAATTTGGGGACAAATAACGATGAATGTCATACACAAGAGGATGTTCCTGCTTATCAACCTAGGGGGATGGCTTTTTTCAATGATCTTGGTAACTACGGTGAGTACGATCCCATGGACCGTAGTGATAAAGATGGGCTGATTTATTGGAATGAAGAAAAAAATGATATTCAGTTGCACATGTACTTTGAAAGCAAGGAGCAAGTTACTAAGGCAGTTACAATGTGGTCTATAGCTCAACAACGAGAATTCAAAGTCATAGAGAGCCGGAAGAGAACATGGGCTGCTAAATGCAAGACTGCGTCCTCCGGCAGATTAGCGGCTGGAGATTGTGATTGGAGTATCCGGGTACGTGGAAATGAATCTCTTAGATGTGTGGAAGGTCACAAAATGGGTAAAAGATCACGTATGTCTCTCACAAATCTCCGGTAACAACAATGAAATCTTACATCCACAGAATTGCTAACCAAATTATGCACTTAATTGAAAATGATCCGGCACAAGGTCAAACAAATTCTGCATATGTGAAGAACAGTTTGAAGGTTGACATCACTTACAAGAAAGCTTGGTATGCTCGCAGGAAAGCGATTGTGCTTTGACAGCTGGAAGTAAGGCATCTAATCCTCAACTCTTATACACATCTTCTGCAACGAACTTCTTGTTGTACCTGGGTAAATTACTTATTGCCGTCGCTTTGGATGCTAACAATCAAATTTTACCTGTTGCTTATGCAATTGTCGATGAGGAAACAATCCAAAGTTGGGGTTGGTTCATGGAGCAGTTGAGACACCATGTTGTACATGATTTGGAGACTGTTTGCATAATATCTGACCGGCATCGTAGCATTGTGCATGCTATGAGTGACGACTCCTTTATGGCGGGAACCATTTGCGTATCATAGATTCTGCGTCACGTTCGGAGTAATTTGATGGCTAAATTCAAGAATGTAGAAGTGAAGAAGTTGTGTTGGTCTCTTGGTGTCAAGTTACAGAGGCGAAAATGGAATTTGCACCAACATACGATACAGCTGCAACATCCAGAGGCGTGGAGATATCTGGTACATATTGGGCTATATATTGTCTGTGTGTCAACTAATTCTTCTAAGAGCTACAATAACGTGTTGCGGAGTTAGACTACTTCCGATAAAGGCTATAATTGATAGTACATTCCATCGGTGCGTACAAGTATTTGATGATAATAGTGCACGGGGTGCACACTGTCGCACGTCAATTACGCCAAAGAATTGGAAATGGTTGTTGTTAGCAGGCAAAAAAAGTGCAGGACACACAGTGATGGTTTTTGAAATGGTGTGTCTGTTGAACGCCGGGCAGGTCGGGTACGTGCGAGACGCATACGAAACGAGATGGATATTAGGGATCCCCAAGATCATAGGAGATGTACGAATTGTCATGAACGGGAACATAATCGCAGGAGTTGCCCTTCACGACAATAATGATTTGTCTTTGTATTTATTGGCCTACATACTCATTGTATTATATGATAGTAGTTTATTTACAATGTATTCGATGGACAAGCTCTGCTGTGTAATCAAAAAATATTTGTCTGATCATTGATTACTATCAAAAGATATCGTACAATCAGTAATTCTTTCCATGATTATTTGTTTAGGTATGGATGATCAGACAGCAGAGCTTGTCCATCCTGGACCATATGTACATGATATTATATCACCTATGACGCCGCATAGGGCAAGATCTATTTTTGACGGTCTTATCGATGATTCCACATTACAGGTTAAGCGTTGTGATGGGACTTTTTGGGATCACATGCCTATACCGTTGTAATATGGCATTATATGCTTGCTTGGCAGGTTTCGAGGGCGTCGCATCTTTAGGACGCATTTCAGTGGATCATGCTTTGATCACCAGTCTTGTTGAGCGCTGGCGACCCGAGACACATTCTTTTCATCTGCCCATTGGAGAGGCCACTATCACGTTACAGGATGTAGAGGTCCTGTGGGGTTTACACATTGACGGCCCGCCCGTGACGGGTAGAGACACTACTCATTCCGCAGATGCTTGGAGCCAACTATGCATGGAGTTATTGGGTTTCATGCCTGCCAGATCAGACATTGACGGTGGTCGTTTGAAAGTGGGATGTTTGTCCGCCGCATTAGATCGTCCGCTTCCCGATGATGCGACTGATGACATGTGTCGGCAGATGGCACGTACATACTTACTTGTACTGATTGGAGGCATTTTATTTTCGGATAATTCAGGCAATAAAGTGCCACTATTGTATCTTGAGTTGCTTAGGGACTTGGAGACTGTGGGCCTTTATAGTTGGGGATCAGCTGTTTTAGGCACACTGTATCGCAGCTTCTGTAATGCCACTTCACCAACAGCTAGAACTATTTGCGGTCCAAGACTATTAGTACGGTATATTCTCGTTGTTTAAATATACCCTGTCTAATCTGTCTCTTATACACATCTAGATGTGTATAAGAGACAGCTATAAGAGACAGGGATAGGACGCAGTGTCGGCATACGCTCCCAAATTAACGAAATTCGCAGGAGCATCGCGAGCATATGGCCATCAACACATAGGACAGGTCTACACCTGTCTCTTATACACATCTAGATGTGTATAAGAGACAGATCAAGCAGCTCATCAGAAAATGGCTGCCATATTCGCAATGCTCCTCGGCATGTTTTATCTATTTTTCGAGATCAGTTACATACTTTGCGACCCAATGAGGTACATCAGTCGATTTCATTTCTTGTGCACATTGTCGTCCTCGAATTTCGTTAATTTACTAACTTTTTTAGACTTCTTTGGTATTAGTTTATATGGCAGCCATTTTCTGATGAGCTGCTTGATATGCTCCATGAAATCGACTGCTTCCCCATTATTGCACTACTGGTCGTGACATATGGCGTGCAGTTACTTATTTGATATGTTGAGAGATCGTGGAATGTTATCTCCCTCATCGGGTTATGCGACAGTTCGGTTTGCACCAACCCATACCAGATCAGAGATTGATGGGTAATTCAAGCTGCAGAAATATCTATAACAGTCTGTGTGCGGAGGCCGAAGAACACTGACGAGGAGATTCGACACACGCACAATATATAGATATTTGGGCGCAAGTACATACAGTTGAGTTTGGTCTCACATGTATTGATACTACACATGCATCGGGTGATGTACATGCAATGGTACCGAGCTAGAGGACGGTGATGTACATATAACGACATCCTACTCAACGCTAGCCACTGAATCAGAAGGCTACCTAACCCCGTGCTCTTATACACATCTCCACAGGAGTGCGCATTGGCGAAAGTACGTGTGAAGTATCGCCCTCAAATGGTATGTTAACATGAGGGGATTCGGCATCTCATGATTGGAACTTTTTGGATACACAGTAGACCCACATAGAGTAGATGTGTATAAGAGGCAGGACGGGCAACACGGGATGTACTCAGATATCTCCACGCGTCGAGTTCTATCTCTTATACACCATGTAGATGCCGTATAAGATGTTAACATACCATTTGAGGGCGATACTTCACACGTACTTTCGCCAATGCGCACTCCTGTGGGACCATATCTTTCGGACAGTCGTCCACTGTGCCTGATCCAACATACTGGTCCAACCGTTTCAGATGAAGAACATGAACACGAACAAAGCATACCTTCGCAGGCGGAAACTGCTCACCATACTCAACAGCAAGACACTCCTTTATTTTATGTCCGTCGATCAAAAACATGAGGGTGCCTAAACCTAGAGACTGCGGTACGGGCGGCAGATTTGGACATCATGCACATTGACATTTGTTTTTACTTATCGCAATATAGTGTGATTCATGTATGTTATTCGTATTTTTGTTTTTTAGCTCTTGTCGGTTCTGGATCAGGCACAGTGGAGACCTGTATCTTATACACAGCCCTTGTCGGGCTTTTATGGATGTAAAGGAGTGTCTTGTCTGGTGGTTTTTATTGTTATTAGGTTTGTATTTATGTTTTTTAGCCCTTGTCGGGCTTTTATGGATGTTTGTTGCCCTTGTTGGGTTTGGTTGTTGGCAGGGAGAATTGTCGTAAAATAGGGGATGTTAATAAGAGACAGCCATGCTAGTTGATGTATAAGAGAATAAATTAACGGGTTTACACATTTCATTCGCGTACTATTTCGTTACTGTTATAGTTTATGATTTAAATATAATGGTTTACTATTTCTAAATATCCTACAACTTCGTTAATGTTATAGTTTATAATTTACGATTTCAACTATTTAAATGATTTTATCTTACAGTCAAATCCTTCATTTCTCTATTTTTTTAATAGTGCAATCCATTCGTAATATACATAGTCAAATTTCTGAAATCATTCATTTTTTCTATTTTTGTAATAGTGCACGATTTCCATTCGCAATATACATAGTCAAATTTGCTAAATTCTACAAAACAATATATATATAGTCAAATTAGCTATAACCAAAAATAAAAAATAAAAAAACATAAATTCATTACAACGGAATTTTTTACTTAAAAAAAAAAAATTTATTTGACTGACCTCGCATTCCCTAAATGCGAGGTCATTAAGATAGACCTCGCATTCCCTGAATGCGAGGTCAGTCAAATAATTTTTTTTTTTTTTAAGTAAAATTTCTGGAACTCGCATTCGGAGAATGCGAGTTCTACTCCTTCGGAACAGCAATTTCAAATAAGCACCCAAATAGAACAAAGTTAGAAAATTGGCATATTTTTAGAATTTTCTCTCATCTACTTCTATTAGATGAGAGAAAACTTCTATAAGCTGAATTAGACTTTTTAAACATACTACAAGAGGTAAGTGATGAGGCATAAAAATTGATTAAGAGCCAGTAAGTTCAAGTACCTCTTGTTGTATGTTTATGAAGTCTAATCTGTATAAGTAATACTTGGACCAGATATTATGTCAGAAATATTTAGTGAACTTCACTCATGTTGAAAGAATCCAGTGGTATAACCAAGTGGGTTACTTAACAGTAAGAAAGAAAATATACTTGGGATTGTGGGAGTTTCTGAAACACCTAAAATGAATTTCACTAGACATACCTCCTAAAATCGATCATGCCTCAACCACCCATAACTTTTCTTAATGAATTTTTGGTCAATTCACCTACCAGTACCTGCGAAGCCAAAAAGAATAAACAGCAAGGAAGATGTTGATACATAGGACAAAGAAAGAAACTTCATTTAATCTGTTTTTCTCTGTCTTCATGTTGAACTCACTTTCTTCAATTATCTATGGAATATGGTGGTAATGTTTTAGAAACACTGACTTGTTTCTGTGTTGTATGTCAGCTGTTGTATTGGGATTCATAGGTGATCTTTTGGGAATACTTAATAAAACTTTGCTATGTTTTCATTCTTTCTTCAAATCTCAGTTGCATTGTTGCAGTATTATCAAAAAGATTACTGCTATTTTGAGTGTTCTCAAAAATTCAATGCTGATGCAGAAAAGTGAAATGAGCCATCAGAATGCTATTTTTCTTGCATTTGTTCACGGTTTTAGTCGAGTTATTCTGGAATCTCATTCAATGGTCATTGGAACAGTTTGCAGCAGGGAATTCCATTCAAAAACAACCGAAGAATGCTAACTGAAGACTGCTTGAACTTCTTGCAAATATTTTTGTAGTTTGTGCAGTGTTTCTTAGAAAACGAATGAAAACGTGGATGTTTTGGCTAAAGTTGTTTGTACTACGTCTATGCAAGATGGCTGTTCTTCATATTTTTGAATAACTTGATCTGTATACTTATCCTTAGAACGAGATAGATGATCCTCTATTCTGGTTGGCAAAGATTCTGATTGAGAAAAGTAATCTTTTTCCGAAATTTAAATTTTCTTGTTTAGTTCATATTTTGCTATTCAGAAAAGTAGAAACTTTCCTCAAAATAAAAAAAGTGGTTGCAAAATATTAGAATTCGAAATACCAACATTTTTTTTTGTTTTCTTTTTACTTTTTTCAGGATTTTAATATTGATAGTACCCGTGAGACCTTTTAACCCCTTTCCTCTCCTCTCCTCTCCTTTGATTTTCACGTCAACTCAGCATTGGCGATTCTCTTATCCAACAACATCCATATCTCTATTCCTCTCTTATACAGCCCTTCTCTTCGAGAGTACCCGTCAAGGCAATTGTTGAAGCCGCTCAAGGGGAAATGTCCGTATGATGAGTCTAAGAAAATCTCTATACTGGGTTGTTATACCTCCAGTTAATATAGATTGTAATGCATATGGGTTGGTATGAATGGTTGATTATGATACCTGTTTTCTTGTCCTTTTCCCGAATCGGTCTTCTAAGAGTCGAGAATCTCATCCTCCTCCCTTCTCGTGGTTTATGGTGCCTTTTAAAAATGGTATCAGAGCCATGACTTTGAATTTTTCTTGTTGATATTTTATGGTAGTAGAGATTGAGTAGGTTCCCCAATACAACCGCCATGAATTCCGAACAAGAATTTGCTAGACAACATCTTTGGTTAAATAGAAATCACAGTAGAAAATAACAGATAAAGAATTTAATATTAAGAGATATGATAGTAAGTGTTAAAGACCAGACTTTTTATTTAGCTTATTGCATAAGAGAAATACAATATTTAAAAGACAGATTTCCAGTTAGATTAGCTTATGCTCTAGATGTTTTTAATTTAGAAATAAAATATTATAGACAAGCCTTAAAGAAAATACTAAGAACAAAAACCATATAAATGACAGATATAGAAAGAAGAATAATTCCCAAAGCCATTTTAGGAGGAGGAACTGAAGTACATGGTGAAAGACTTACACAAGAAATTTTATATTATGATGTCAAAAATGATGGTAATTTAATTAGTTGTTCTTTGTATGAAACTTTTTATATAATTAAAAATCAGAAATTTGGATATATTTATAAGATTCATTTAACAGACTTAACAGATTTATTTTTTACGTTGCCAAGACAAACAAATTATAATAAAATTTTAGATGTGAAATTAGACAATGCATCTCTTACTTAAGTATCCAACATAAGAAAGAAATATTTAGAATTATTAAACTCTTTGAATTCATTTTAATCTGTATGATAGTTTTAGAAAAATAGAAAAATGGAGTAAACCACTTAGAGAATTTTTATTATCAATTACATCAGAAGTAGTAGACAAAAATTATAATATAGAATTTTTTACAACAACAAATGATTTTGTAATATTTACATCTATACCTGAAGATAATAGTAATTACACTGGTTATAATGCTTTAGATTATTTTGATTCAGATGAATATTCAGATACAGATTAAAATGAATTCAATAGAGTTAAATAGCTGGAAGTTTTGTTTAATAGATTCCTGATATGAGTACACAAAGATCAATAGAACAAACTATTACATATTTAGAAACTTGCGTAGGAGGCATACAAATATATTTAAGAAGAGTTTCAGAAACTGGCATCCCAGAAATAAATCTTGAAATAATATTTAAAGAAGGATTGATAATCAGTATGTTAGATTATATAAGACAATATAAAAAAGAGCTTCCTAAACAATAGAAAAAAATATTTAGAAAGTTATGATAACTATTATTTTTCTAGACTTTAAAAAATCAGAATAAAGAAATAAAAAGTATAAGACTAAATTTAGATTATTTAAAAATAGTAATAGAAAAACTAGAAAAGAAAAAATAAAATAAAATTCTTAATTTAGAAAAAATTGAAAATAATTTAGAAAAAATAGGAAAACAAGTAGACAAAATTATAAAAGTTCAGCAGATAGAATAATGGAAAACAATTTAGATTACAAACTAGCAATAGAAGAAACTAAAAAATATTTAAAAGACCCAATAGAATTTTCAACATTTGAAAATTACCAGGTACACCAGCAGATAAACAAATAGTAAGACCGAATAATACTATAATAGCATTATTAATAGCAACACAAATTAAAATTGACAAGATAGAACAAAAAGTAGTAAAAATAGAAGAATATTTAAAAGAATTAACCTCACATAAAGAAGTAGATGAATTAGCAGAAGCAATTAATAAAATGAACTTAGGAACAAAAGGAATGTATAAAGATTAGACAACAACCTATTTGGACATTTTTACAATAAAAAAATGTTTGGTTTCTGAACAGGTAATTATGAATCTTTGAGAAAGATTTGAGACAATAGCCGCAGAAACTAGAAGAAATAGGGAAGAAAATAGTACAGTAAGTACAATAGTAAATAGAATTCAAAGATTCATAAGGCCAAACAGAATCCAAACTGAAGAATTAATAAATTTAGGAGAAATAATTGATATAGATAGGGATATAGAAACTTTTAGAAATAACAGGATAAACATAATTAATTCTAATGCATTATATGAAGTATCAGAGACCAAACTAGACTTTACATACATTATCTAGAAGTTTAAGTTAGATGTTTAGAATGAGACACAGTTCATTTACATTTAGTAACCCCATCTCATAGACAAAGATTATTAGAAGGAAATTTTAGATTAACTCATTTAGGATTAATTGTAATAGGAATAAAAGCTTTGCATAGAACAAATTTAGGAGGAAAAGTGTTATTATTAATAATGGATACTAGAATAAATAATGCACATAAAGCAATAATAGGAGGAACAGAAATAGATATGCAGACAGGAGGAGGAATATTTTATTGTTGTCCTAATTATATGTTATATACTAGAGAATTTGCAGAACATATTCAAATAAAAATAATGACTAGAGGATATCAAGACTTTGAAGGTAAAAAATTGTTATTATGTACAACATTCTTAGGAAAATTGACTCAAAGTAATACACCTAGATACAAAGTAAATATAAAAAATACTGTAGAAATGTTAGGAAATAGAGGAATAAAACTTTACCACCATGTAATAACAGTAGATAATACAGATCAATCAGGATTACCATGGGAATTAGATAGATTAGTAAATAGACCAGAAAAAATAATAGTACCACAAGAGACCATTTTTTATGAAGATAGTATAGGAAGAAAATCTATAAGATTCACTGATTACATAGAAGCCAGCACAAGTAACAATAATGAAGAAGATGAATAAAGAAATATTAGAAATCTTAAAAATTTTAGAAAAAGATATAGATTTTTATTTAGAAACTCTTATACACATCTAGATTGGGAATAATTAGACAGATTCTGATGTTCTAAACAAAGAAAATAGAAAAATTAATTGTACAGATGTAAAGAAGAATTTGATGTCTCTTATACACATCTAGATGTGTATAAGAGACAGATATTATCATTTCTTTCATATAATGATAAGACAATAAAAAATGGTCTCTTGATGTGTATAATAGAAAATAATATGAATTTAGAAGAATATAAATTAGAAATAGAAAATGATATGAATTTAGAAGCATATGAATTAAAAGATGAAGAAATAATTAGCTTAATTTCAAAAGAAGATACAAGTAGTACAGTATATGAATCTAGTATAATAGAAACAAGAGAAATGATTTTAGAATTAATGGAAGCAAGTAGCAGTAGTAATCATCAGCCAATACCAGACTCAGGAGTAAGAACAGAAACACCCTCAAATTTTTCTAGAAATAGACCTATATATTCTACTAGAAATATGCCTAGAAAAAGAATAAACCCAACAGAAATAGGAAATATTTACACACCATCTTTACAGATAATTCCATATAAACCTATTGGACGAAGAGACCCTATGGAAGCCCCATACACTCATCAGTATGAAGGACAACCATTTATATTAAATATAGCTAATATAGATCCTCAAAGATGGAATAATTACTTAGACTCTTGGAAAAATGCTATCGCTAGTGATTTTATAAAACACTTTGATACTAAAGATGCAGAAGTAATGTTAAGATATTTAGAATGATATTTAGGAGAATCAGTCATAATTATAAGGCTATGTGGCAAGAATGGAAGGATAAAAGTCCAATAGAATTAGCTGAACTAATTTCTTTAGAACCAAATCCTTTTAATTTTGGAAATACAATACATCAAATCATAATAGGAGAAGATCCAAATTTTGGAAACACAGAACAACAAAAGAATGCATTAATTAAATTAGAACAATTAAATTTAAAATTTTTTTTATTACATAAAACCCTTTTTAGCAGAATATATATATTATGCCTCACTTAGTGGAAATACTTGGAATTAGCTTCTTGGTCTAAGGGATTAATAATTCTAAATATTTCTTTCTTATTAGAAATAAGTAAAAGGTTTAAAGAAGAAATAGTAGAAAAGAAAATGGAAACAAGAATAGGAATTCTTTAGGCCAAAGAGTAATGTTCATAATAAAAATATTAGTAGAAAAATGTACTAATAGACAAATAAGTAGACAATTAAAGAATGAAACAAGTTTTTGTAGTCAAATTTATACTCCTCAACATTATGATAAACAACACAGAAAAACCTAGATACAAAAATAAGAAATATCCAAAACAAACACTAAAAAGAAAAAATTATTACACAAAAAGATCACAAGTTAGGAAACCTTACTTAAACAAAGATAAACATGTTAGAAAATATGACCCTGATAGAACATATAGGAAAAAGTTTTATTGTTATACATGCAGTAGTCCAGACCATCTAAGTTTAGCATGTCCTAGAAGAATAAATATGACAAATAAAAAGGCCATATTAGTAAATAATACAGACCAAGACTACTTAGACGTCGACGAAACTCTTAGCGACACAGAAACTATTTATTCTATTGTTAGTTTTGAAGAATTATTAGAAGAACAAAATCTAGAAGAGAAAAATGAAATAATAGATCAATTTGTAGAACCAGTAGAACCAGAAGAACCAGACTTAGAAGAATTTATACAAGAGTTAAAAGGAATTAATTTTATGTTTAAAGCAAAAATTAAAATAACAGATATAGATTGTGACCATAATTGGCAAAGGAACTAAAGGATTAGATTCTAAGCCATGTTTATTTTGTGATTGGTACCCAACTCGTAATAAACGAAGTCAATGTAATTTATGTTTTAATGAAGCATGCATAAGTTGTGTAGAAAAATATACAGATTTTAAATTCCAGGAAATACAAAACATAAGAAATTTTCAGATAAATGAAAACGCTTTTGATAGAATAACTCAACTAGAACAAAGTGTGGCTAACTTAGAAAAAGAAATTTTTTAAAAAAAAAAGGAAAAACTAGAAGAAAATATAGAAGAAAACATAAATTTAGCCAATTTAGAACAGCAATAAAATTTTGTAACCAAGACAAAAAATTAATTCTATAAAATTAGAAGTTGCATTCAAACACTATAGTAAAATAACATGAACAAGTGCAATTATAGATACAGGATGTACAACCATAATTGTAGATCCAAAACTGGTAGACACAACTAAAATATTAAAATTTAAAGAACCAATAAAGGCAACTCAAATGGATGGAAGCATAAATGAACCTATAATCATTATGCAAAAATTTGTAATATTGAGTTATCTTCAAAAGCGACTAGATTCATATATTGAGCTGTCTCTTATACACATCTATGTATATAAGTCAAAAACATTTTAGAAAAACATGGGGTAGGTATAATTATAGGACTAAAATTCTTATTAGATTTAGATGGAAGAATTATTTTGACAAAAGAATATGTACAAATTTTTAAAAATGTAACTACAAGTCCTTGTAATCCAACATCACTTCCACCTATCCATCCAGACTAAATAAAACAAATAGAAGATAAAAAAATCTAGTAACAAAATAGAAGAAAAATGTATAGAATGTCAAAAAGGAAAAGAATGTTGTTGTAATAATATAATAGTTTTAGAACAAGATTATTTAGAAGCTAATGAATTAAATAAATATTTAATAGATAGAATTAATCTTAAAAATTTATTACATTTAAAGACAAAAACAAAAATAGAATCACAGATAGATACTTTATCATTTATAGGAGAAGACCCTATAATTCTATAATAATTATGGGATAAAAATAAAATTTATTGTGAAATAAAAGTTAAAAATTCAGATTATATAATAAAAACTGCAAAAATAGAAGCCAGTCCCCAAGACATAGAAGAATTTAAGATGCACATTAAAGAATTATTAAATTTAAAAGTAATAAGAACATCAGAATCGCCTCATAGATCAGCATCATTTATAGTTAGAAAACACAGTGAAATAATCAGGAAAAAAAGCAGAATGGTAATAAATTATTAAAGATTAAATGATGATCCTATAGACGATAGTTACGATATTCCAGACAAAATATTTTTGATAAATAGTGTCTACAAGGTAAAAAGATTTTTAGTAAATTTGATTGTAAGTCAGATTTTGGCAAATCAAAATACACCCAGATAGTATAAAATGGATTGCCTTTACATGCCCATTAGGATTATTTGAGTGGTTAGTAATGCCATTTGGATTAAAGAATGCACTCAGTATCTAGATCTAGAAAAATGGATAAAATTTTCATAGAATAGTGGCCCAATTTATATTAGTATACATAGATGACATCTTAGTTTTTTCAAAAAATGAATAGGAACATGTAGGACACCTTAACACAGTTTTTAGAGTTTTTTATCAACATGGTATAATAATAAGCAAAAAGAAAGTAGAATTATTTAAAACTCATATAAAGTTCTTAGGAGTAGAAATAGGAAATGGACAAATGAAACTACAAGAACATATAGCTAAAAAAGTACTAGAAATGCCAGACAAATTAGAAAATTTAAAGGAATTACAAAAATTTCTAGGTCTAATAAATTAACCAAGACCATTTCTTAAAAATATAGGAAAAATTGCAGGACCTTTATAGTCAAAGACGGGAAAAAATGGCCAAAGATTTTTTAATATAGAAGATATAAATTTAGTAAAGAAAATAAAAATATGATAAAAAATATACCCCCAACCACATAAATATTCTCCAAAAGACCAAGAAAAATTATGTAGATATGCTAGTGGCACCTATAGAGAAAAAGGATACAAAACTAGTTTAGATTGTGAAATATTAGCCATAATATATGCATTAGATACTTTTAAATTATTTATAATTTCAAAGAAAGAATTTATAATTAGAACTGACTGTGAAGCAATAGTCAAATACTCTCAAAATATGAAAGAAAAAAGTAGGCATAAGAGATGGCAAAAATTTTCATTAGTAGTAGCTGAATATAATATTAATTTTGAACATATAAAAGGAAAAGACAATAAACTAGCAGATGAATTATCTAGAAAATTTATAGTTTTAATAATTAATAATTCTAATGTTTGTTAATTTTTATAGGCCTGGATCAGACCCAAGAGCCCAGCTCAGGGCCCCCAGACCAAGTTTTATTTCATATCCAATTTCAAGACTCATTGTTGAATCTGCCAAAGTTCTTGAATCCAAACAATCTCATCGACATTTATAAGTTTAGATAATCCATTTCATTTTCCTAGCATATTAATACAGACTTCTAGTGGCACAGAAAAAAGATTTGATTTTAATGGACATAGTTTATCTGCCATGCCACCTCATAATAGTTTTAGAATATTAGATCTTTATAGAAGTATAAATGAACAACAAAAGGTAATTTTAGATAATTTATGGATTTCATATCAAAGAAAAAATAGTGGACATTTTACTAATTCTTTAAATGCTTTATCTACTTATTTTAATGGACTAAATGACCTCTCTAAGTTTGAGTGTTATGCAGTTTTCCATGCCACTCCAGGCAAAGCAGGATTATATAAGACATGGGTTGAAGTCCTCACTGCAATAAGAGGAGTAAAAAAATCCAAAATATAAGGGTTTCAAGACAATTACAGAAGGACTTGAAGCTTGTAGATTTTACTTAGGAAATCAGTTTCATATCTCAGATCAAATTAATACCATACCCATTATTCAGACAGATGAAGGTAATCAAATTAATTTTTGTTGTGATCACTGTGAGACCCTTATAAAAAATTTTAAAATAATAAATGAAAAGTATAGAAATTTAGACCAAGAATTTTATGATAATAAGACAAAATTGTTTGAATTAGAACAAAAAGTACAAGTTTTAACTTTAGAAAAAGAAGATTGGAAAAATAGATATTTAAATACAAAAAATTTAACCAAGGCCAGTGTTTTCGGTAAAGGAACACCTAATCTGGTTCAAACGGCAGCCGGTAAAGACAAAACAAGTACGTTGATAGTTGATGATTTACTAAAAATCACACAGACCAATACAGGGTGTAAGCCTGTATCTAGTCCCTTACAAACGGATAAGGGTAAAGACAAAATCAATAATCCGTTGATGGTTGGAAGTTTACCAAAAACTTCTGAAAAAGAGGAATCCTCATCCTCAGAAACAAAACGAGGAATTAAACTAAGAAAAAATAACATCTAGATGTGTATAAGAGACAGGACATTACCAAGACTATTCTACACATCTTCTTGGAGAATTCAAAAATCTCCCAAAAATTCCACTTAGTGGAATAATGACTCAGACAAAAGGACAAGCATTAGAAGACAAAACAATTGAAGACTCAAAGACTGAGACGGACTCCACTAAAGAAGACCAACAGGAGCCATGTGATCTGGAAGACCAAGTGTCATCCACTGATGGAGTAGACAGTATCGGCTACCAAAATGTGGAGACCACACTTTAGACAGCTTTAAAACAATTATTGTACTATGTAAGAAACTTTAGACAACTGGTAGCAATTATTGTACTATACAAACAGCTTTAAGAAAAGTTGAAGACATGTAAGAAATCTCTTTTATTGTATAGAAAATTTAGGATAGTTAAAATCCGGAATTGAAGTCCGGAACTTCATCTATAAATAGATTCATTCATCATTTGTATAGATATCGAGGAAAATACTTAGAATAGGGATCAAAATCTTTCAGCTAGCTCTCCTTGCAACAATCTTCTCAATATGAATCAATTTCATTTTATATTCTCTCAATCAAATCTCTTCAAGACTTCTCTTAAAAGCTTATTTTTCATTTTTTCTTTAATTTAAGAAGAAGAAGGCCAGGGGGAGAGACCGAAAGGTCTTGAACCCATAAAAATTCAACAAGTTAAATTCAAAGGACAAACTCAGACAAGAACAGGACTCTAGGCACCATGAGGTATGTTGGCAATTTCTAGATGAAATTTTCTTTCTATGGTTAAAATCTGGGATACAATAAACCTTGTATAGAATTTCTAGACAAAATGCTAGGGCCTCGTGAGTACCCGTCAAGGCAATTGTTGAAGCCGCTCAAGGGGAAATGCCCGTATGATGAGTCTAAGAAAATCTCTATACTAGGGTTGTTATACCTCCAGATACTATAGATTGTAATGCATATGGGTTGGTATGAATGGTTGATTATGATGCCTGTTTTTTTGTCCTTTTCCCGAGTCTGTCTAAATACACTATAGAGTGTCACATCTTATACACATCTTTATGGTGCCTATTAAAAACAGAATTCATCATCGGTTGAAAAAGATTTGGCTTTTTAAGTTTTAGATGAGATGTGTATAAGAGACAGTCATATTCATCTTCTTTTTACCTTTATTTCGTTGGCCCTAAATTAATATGGTGAAAACAGATGAATATGATATGTATATAATATTTTTAGAATATATTTTATACACAATAGTTTCTTATGGTTGAATGATCGATTAGATCTTTAAATGATTAAAGAGAGGGTGTAAGGGATTAGATTGTTAAATGATTGATTGGAATCTTCAAAGTTTTTGTTGAGTTTGATGAATGATTTGAATTCCTTAGTCAATGGTTATTAACACCCATTTATTAGTTTGTTCATTTGTTTTAATTTTTTTTTTCTGCATTTTGTTTTTCGTTAGTGCCAATCTGTATCTTCCATGATTCTAAGATATTAAGATTGGTACTTCAGAGAAAAGTAGTGTTACTACTAAATTAGTGATTGCTTGATAAAGGTTCCAAGAGATGTTGGTCTTCGGTAACATCTGTTTACTTCTTCTTTTCAGTTTAACTACTACTCAAAAATTAGGATTTAATAGTATTCGATTAAGGCCCTTTTCAAAATTAAAAAATGAAAAATATAAAGTAGGAATATTTTTGGTAATTCAGTGAAAATGTGAAATATATTCGGCTTTACTTTATTCTAAGTTAAACATTGGATTAGGAATCTATACAAGTTTCCTCTTAAGATTCTTATAAGTATCCAAATATGATAAATGAATATTTGTTTGGATAATTATATTTTGAAAAATAAAATTCCTGGTTAATTTTATTTTCTTACCAACAAAACAAGCCCGAATGCGATTTAAACGCCCATTGTTTCAAATATTTCTATATAATAATATTTTTTTGGGAAAAATGTTAAAGAGACACATCTATATGTCTGTAAATTTACAGCTAAGGGATTTATAAGAAAGAAAGATTTTTCCCACTCATATCATAAACTAAGTGTAACAGCAAATTTTGCCAAATTTCACCAACTACACGAGTATTCCTGTCACACTCGGTAGAAACACAAAAACGGGATTCAAAAATTCTTTTCAATCTCTGTGTCTCCCAAAAAAATGGACTTGTTATCATGCTCTACAATTTCAGCATTTATCCTGTTGTTGATTTTCTTGCAGTCAGACAAAAATCTAATTGATGATTTTCTTGCTGTCAGACAAAATTCTAATTCTCCTCCATCCTGCAGCTCTTGCTTCGAAAAGGTTAATATATTGCACCTAGATTTTTCATTGTTGAGTCTATGCAAGTTTGGTTTGATGAAGCCCACACGTGCACTAATTTTCCCCGCCAATCCCTTGCTAACACAACACAACTAAGCCAGTCCTGTGTTTTGCTTTCTCCTCTTATACACATCTAGATGTGTATAAGAGACTAGCTGTGTATAAGAGACATGGTCACGAAGGTTTCTTTTTGGAGCTGCCATAGAGAATACATGGTTGCCTCGATGTGCTCAATTCTCTGGGTGTTGTTAGTAATCTCCACCATCTACGAAAGTTCCATCTTTCTTCCTTGATTTCATCCCATTAAATTGAAACAATTTCCATGCCTTTTCTACTGTGTTGCAAAATAAAAGGCAGTGTTCAATTGTTTCATTTTCTTCGCAATATTTTTTTAACAATGCATCTCCTTTCTTTGTTCTCTTGTGTATCAATTCATTGGTAGGTAGGATATGACTCGAACACTTCCAGAGAAAAAGCTTTATTTTGTACTTTATATTAATCTGTGACAAAAAACCCCACATCTTTTTATCCCTCCCATTGGAATTTGTTTCTCGTTCTTGGTGTGCTAGTTTCTTTTGGTCTTCTTCCTCTTTACATCTATGTATACCTATTTGACTGTGTATTGTCCTGAGATGGTTTGAGGCCAGATCTTTTTATCTTTGTTTCTGTACAGCTCAAGGGAATTTGCAGCGCTCCCCTAGCTTCCTCCTGATCAAAGGTTGCTTGACTTTCTCTTCATCCCACTGCTTGTCACTGATCAACGCATTGACAGTGTTGTATTGGCAGTTGCTTGGCTTCCTTGTCCAGATTAATCCCTTTTTATTCCCTAGTACCCATGTGGCAGTCCATAGCTGTGTGCACTTCCCATCACCAATTCTCACTCTGGTTTATTTATGCATATATTTAACAGAACTAAAGATACTCTTCCAAAACCAAGGAGACAATGGTTTGCAATTTGCTTGAAAAATGTTAGTTTTAGAGAAATACTTTCTCTTAATGACTTTACTAGGTAACAAATTTGGTTTTATAATGAATCTCCAAATTTGCTTTGCTGGTAGGCTTGTATCATGGTTCAAAATCACGGTCGCGATAATTGTCGCGGAATATATCGTTTGGTTACGTATGGGACTATATGCAGATTTAATAAAAAAGTGAAATACTAGTATCAAATATATTAACCTTAAGCAATACTATCAAATATATCAACTAGGGCTCTGTTCTTATTATCCCCGAAGTACACCAGCAACTTCTCACCTTTTACTGAATATTCGACTTGGACAACCCTTTTCTTTACTCGTCCTTTTGTTGAAAATTTCAATCGCTAGATCCGTCATTCTCACTCCATTTAACTGACTCATCTCTCCTTCTCTCCTCAGCTATGATGTTATTTATGATATGCGAGTCTTTGCACCAATCTTCTCCCACCCTCTACCTCAAGTTCTCTCTCTATTGGGTGTAGAAAGATACTGAGAAGAATGTTGGATGTACCTTTAAAGCACCACAAAATAATAAGAGAAGTTAAGAAGATCAAACAAATATTTAAATTTAAGAATAGATTTATGACAAACTCCAATATCACAAAATAATAGATTATTTCCAATATACTAAGAAAAGCTTGACTTATTTCGTAACCAATTCCACAAAAAGAATTACATCAAGTAAAGAATAAATGTGTTAGACATAATTAATTTTATGATTCATTTATGCACATATTTATTTATAAATTAAAATGTATGCTAATTTGTTTGGGATATATTAAGTTCAAAAATCCAAATAATCTTTGGAAGTACTAATATTTAATGTGGAGATATATATATAGCTGAAAGTTTAGTTTTGATAAGTTTTAAGCCATTAACCAATAAAAATAATTCTTTTCATGTGTTTTAAAAATTAATTAAAAAATTAGAAAGTTATATGACACTTGCTCAAGATTTCTCAACACTTTCAAATAGCATGACATATCCAATAGAAAAAAAAAATAACATGACATATGAAGATAACATGAAAATTTTTTGTGTGGATTGAATCCATAGCATAATGTCGTGAATCGGATCCATGGCATAATGTCATGAACCCCGTGCTCCATAAATTTTCACATCACCCTCCTGAAGTGAGGAGAGTGATGTCGAAACTTGTGAACTACGGGATTCATAACATTATACTATGAATCAGAACCATATAAAAATTTGTCAGATAATATATAATACTGAGGTTATTACTCAATACAAAACCGAATCTACTCACAAAACTAATTGGCAGTCCAGATTGTTCTTTTTTTTTTTAATTGTTACCACCGAAACTAACTTGGTTGGATGAGCTGTTATGCTTTGGGTTACAACATCGATTAGCCTCTTTCATCACTCCCTTGATGGTGTTGTCACTGCTGTGTATGTGTACCTCCAATTTCCTCTCGTTCCTACTCTTTCTTGGCTTTCCTTAAGGAGGGTTGTGCCTCTCGGTTACTCTCTTCCTCTCTGACCTCGATCCTTTCGCACCCCCGATAGATCTTCTAACCTATAGGTATGTATGACTCATCTGAACATCTTGTATTTTGAAGCCACTTATGAATTATTTGCTGCTTCATCTTGTTATAAATTAGGCAGGTTTGTTACATCTTATCAATTTCGTCATTTCCATTTAATATGCACGCATTGTGCTTCTACTATTGTTAAATCAATTGATCAAATCAGAGTGAGGTGGTGCTATCGGTTTTCTTATTGTTATTTACTTTTTATTGGTTTTTTGGCTTATTTAAATTAGGTATTAGTTTTTTGCTCTTACAAGTGGTATCATAGTGTTAGACTGCAGTTTTAAAATTGTGTTAGAGTACTCAAATTTTGAAAATTAGACCACGAGAGGTTGGGATGGGTTACTCGTTTTGGCAATTAGGGTATAATGAAATTGATCCTAGTTGGACAGTAATTTAAAAAGAGAGATCCTGTCGTGATGATTGCTTTGGTGTTGGACAAAGATCTAAAAAAATAAGATCGCGCGTTACACAACGATTGAAAAAAAGTCATGTCAAATTATCAGTTGTGGAGCTTGATCAAGGGACACCAAGAAATCCAAGTGGTGAGAAAAATTTCAAGATTTTGTAGAGAAAAAAATATTTAAAGAAACTGTGATTGATATTTTTAAAAATATTATTGAAGGGAATAGTTTGATGGATGAAGTCCATGTATTAAAAAATGAATTGATTAATATGAATCTCCCAATTCTTTGATAAAAAAGAATTAGTGGAGAAATTATGTTTGAAATATAAGATTCGTCCACGGAAGATGGAGATAAAGAAGTGCAAGACAAATCACAAGTTAGAATTGCACACAGTTTATACGGCAATAGAATTTTGCATGAAGATTGTGATCCAAGATGGCGTTGGACTGGATTGTGTCGAACCGAATTTCATGAAGACTTGGTTTAAGAGAAGCTATGTTAGCATATTAAACCAAACCTATTTAGTTTAGGAGTTTTAGTGTAATTAAATTTTAATTATTGAGTTTGTAAGGAATTTATTCCCTAGTTAGTGGGTGTCGTTGTTAGATTATAAGTTGATTTAGTATAGGATTACAGCCCAATTGTGTTAGCCAAATCAGGTAAAGATTTAGATTAGCTGGTACATATTTAAAAATGTTAGTGATTCATTGTTTACTTGAAGAAAATTGAGTATTCAAAGTATATTAAATAATATTTTCTCTTTCCAAATACCGTCGTCTTACACTAATTTACTCAAAGTGTCTTCCATTTAATACGCATGTATAATGCTTCTAATATTGTTAAATCAATTGATCGGAATCAATTGATCAAAATCAGAGTGATGTGGTACATTGGTTTTCTTGTTGTTATTTACTGGTTATTAGTTTCTTGACTTATTTAAATTAAATATTAGTTTTTTGCTCTTACATGATAGTTGAACTTGTAACTGAAATGTGAGGCTTAAGCGTAGGGTATTTATGGATTGAGTTTTTGCGTTGATGGAAATTTAGTTTCTAATTTTCGGATTTTTGGGTAAAAAAAAATAAAACCTATTTTAACCCAACTAATATAGCAATCTAAGTAAATGTAACCCAAGTATTAGTTGGACAGGTTACTCAGGTTTTTGAATTATTTGGGTTAAAAATCTAAAGTAGTAAAAAAAATATTAAAAAAAAATCTAAGGTTGCAAGATTATTCATAAAAATATACGTTTAGTTAAAAATAAAATGATTAGGTCAATAATTAAAAGAAAAATAAAAATACAATATGATAAATTAGATGTTATTTCAAGAATGAAAAGGAAAAATATAAATTAGATTAAATAATTAGGACATAAATAAAGACTTTAAAAATATATAATTAAACTTTATTGGGTTATTGGTTTATTGGGTTGGGTTAGGATGAATTTTAAAAAATAAAACTTAATTCAACCCAACCAAATTTAGGAAACCCAATCCAAATAAGTCGAAACCGATAATTATACCTATTTAACTCCATATTCATTTAAGCTAGGTTGGATTTTCAAATTGGGTTAGGTTTTTAATACCCCTACCTGAGCGGAAATATTTGTGAGTGAGACCTGTATTTTGCATTTATTAGGAAATAAAAGTTATAATTTTAAAAAAATTTCTTTCCGCCCCACAATCATATAGGCTAAAATAGCAACTAAATTTTGTTTTGTTTTTTTTTTTAATAAAGAATCGGGACTGATTACAAATTGCTTGCAATTTAAAGAACTCAAACTCAATGTCCAACTCACATAAAAAATTTAGGAAAAACTTAAACCATTAAAATCTGTATACATAAGTACAAAATCAACTTATGTTAAATTTAATGCATACTCTTTTTTTGTCCTTACTAATATAATTTCTTAAAGATGTGTTTGAGTTGGAATTAATGTTAAAAATATTTTATGGGCAAAGTGGATTTCAATATTAGAAACCTATTTTTAAAATTAAAAAAGTAAAACCGTTTCAATTCCACCGGTCACTATATTGTCGTGTTGATTTAATTCCCTTCTCAGCTACTACTTTCATATCTTAAATCAGGCAATGTCAAAGAGATTCATAAATCACAAATGAATATGTGCAACCAGATGAATACTTCAAGTAAGACAATAGCAACATGTAATTATATTTTTACTTTAAGATTTTAGATTTTTAGACCATTATAAGTTTGTAAGTTTGACGTCAAGTAAAAATAATAGAGAACTTGATTCTCTGCAAGTTCTTATTAAATTTAGTTTATTTTTTGATACGAAAAGGTTAGCCTATACGATTGGTAGTTCATGAAAAGTGAAAATACCATCATAGGTTGGCTACTTCAATTGCTAGTATCACTCATTGAAGATAAACATCCATTTCCTTTATTATGATTTTTTAGTTTTTATGTAGTTTTTTAATGAATCCAAAATTTGATATAATTTTTTTCTTTAAATTGTTGTAATTAAATGTGGAATTGAATATTAGAGTTCTGAAAACTACAAACCTATAAACTCACTCTAGATAACTGTGATTGATTTGATACTATTATATTTTTAGTACTTACAAGTTAAAATATAATAGTATCAAATCAGTAAGTATATAGAAATTTAAATGTAAGAAATACCACTTCTATATTATATTTGATTTGTATTTAAAAAGGACCTAACATTTAAGGCTGATCTTATTTTAGAAATTTTTTTTTTAAATATATTTTTCAAAAAAAATCCATGTATTCACTAACACGAATACATATGATTTTTATAAACAGTCATATAAATCATTCTCATAATTCAATATCAGTTATAGAAAAATTTTACGGTTTTTTTTAGGGAATCATTCCCTTATACTTTAAGGGTTTGTACAGTACAACACTATGTACTTTAAAAATTTGTGTTGTACAAGTCTTTAAATCCAAGGAAAAACTTGTACTGTACAAGTCTTTAAAATCAAGGGAATGATTCCATCAACGGGACTGTAGAATTCCCCATCAATTACATTTCAAATAAGAATTTAAACTGCACAAATTTCCTTTATTGCACACACATTGAGTGTGCGCCAAAAACTAGTGTTTATGACTTTTGCCAAATTACTACAATGATGGGTTTATTACAAATCACTTGTTCAAAACTACACACAACTAATGCCAAACTACAGTTCTTAACTTTTTATAGTACTATGTGATTAAGAAAACAATTTTGACAGTGATAAATTGTGAAAAGATGTCAAGAAAAAGAATAATATGTAAAGGCTTCTCAACTTTCCATTACTGCATAGGAGGTATTTATACAAGTATATGGGTGGAACTATGGATACGATTTGAAATCAAATATTTACAAGATAAATGAATTCAAATTAAATACCAAACTAGTCATCTAATATAATCAATTTAACTAATTAATATAATATTTATCGTAGTGAGTTTAATTTCAAATATTCAAATATTGAAATTAAACTAACTGTTGATAAGACTCCCCTTCAAGTTGGAACGTGTAAGTTGGACATACCTAACTTAGATTTCAAGAATTGAAATTAAATGCACCGAAGAGATTATGAATATGTCAGCAATTTGATTAATGGATAATACTTTGGTTGGTTGAATCATCAGAACCGCATTGTGACTTTTCTCGAGTAATAAATATTACATCTCTATATATTCGGTGCGTTTGTGAAAACAGATTTTGCTGTAATATGTAATGACGCTTAGTTGTCACAATAAAGCAGAACATGTGCAGTTCAAGGACAATCTAGATCATAAAAGAGAGGAGAGCCAAACAAGTTAACAAGTAGGATAAGAAACAAATGCTTGCTAATTGTTAAACCCATTGATATTTATTTTACATGGAGATAATTTGTTCACTCAAGTCCATATTAGTTTCATTTGCCATTGTTCACACAAATTTTGAAGTATGGAAAAATACTGAAATCAGGAACAAATAAAATAAGAATCAATTTGATTAATTTAAAGGTACGCAACTCTGATTTTGTATATTTCCTTTTTTACAAAAAAAAAGAAAGAAAATACTCCCTTGATTCTTGTTCCTCTAGATTGCGGATTTAAGGATGATGGATCTTCTTGTGACAATTTAGTGACCGGAAAAAGATTTGTCTTGGAACACTTGTAGCAAAAAACTGGAGTAGATCTTGAGGAAAGACGTCTCTTGATCTACACAAAAGTTGAAGATTTGAACACTTGACACAAACAACTTGAAGATTAATCACTTGAAGACTTGGAACGAAGACCTTGCAAGATTTCGAGGACTTGATGGTCGAAGAACTTGCAGAGCTTCAAGGACTTGAGAGACTTGACGTATGCCGTAAAAATCTCTAATATTCCTCCCATCGTCTAAGGGAGGGTACCTCTATTTATAGGTAAAAATAGGGTTTCCTACCCCTAATGGGTTACTTGGAACTTAAGTCACCCATCACTTAAAATAAAATATTGGGCCAGCCCAGGACATAGTCCAAAACACTTTAATGGACTTTAGTCAATTTAATTTACTTGATTGAACTCGAATCCAAGAAAATCAAATTATCACATCCTATGCATTATTGGGCCTTGCCTTGAATTTGTCATTTAAATTAATTAATCAAAACAATTATTTAATTATTGTCTTATTCAATTAATAATAATTTAAAATTTTAATGTCTACAAATGCCCCCACTTCAAGGCTCGATTGAGAATCCATCATCAAGAATCGAACCTGGACTTGAAGTATATGCATGTGTGCGGAACACCCCTTTTTTTCTTGTATATGGATTGACCTAAATTGGAGATTGCATTTCACAATAACAGCCTTAATAAGTCCACCGTAAGAGATCATGTTCCAAATTGCATGGTTGATGGTCCATGATATACCAAATGCACCAAATCCAGGGCCCGAAATTCCAATTCCGTTCACATCTAGCTAGTTAACTCGGCCTGGACAACCCATAACCTCCTTCTTTCATCTAATTTATGTTATTATTATTAATATTATTATTATTATATATTTTAATAAGAGCAACTAACAGAACATTCCATCTTCAATTCCAATCAAAAAAATTTCCCAAAACGGAGTAACTCAACCTTGGAAGAAACTACCAAATTATTTACCTTCCATTAAAGAACAATACCAACTTAATTCACTGATTTGTAACTTCTATTTAACTGCAATTCCCAGTGTCCAATTTCCTCACATTACGGTTTTGAGGACTCATTGCAGCGAGCATAAAGAAGCTTCAACCTCCAAACTTCGTTTAACAAGCCAAAACAAAAATGTCCCAGTTCAATACGAGCCCATATTCAAACGTTACAGGAATTTCGGTTTTGTGTTAGTGCACACCAACTGTTTGTCAAATTTACCAAGAGAATTTGCACTTGAAGAAATCATTCCCCAAGTTAATTTTAGGGAGGATTTTGCATATTCAATTGGTTCAAGAGCTCTAGCCACTGATTTTTTTCAACTAGCAGATCCTTACCGTGATTTTTTTTTTTTTGGCTACTTTGGCCACTTGAAACCCCAACATCCATAAGAAATCCAAGCTCTAATTATCGACACCTGCAAATGTTACTATCCTTTTGCTCATAAGGCATCCGAACATAATATCTTGTTGAAGTACATCACTTTTGTTGTTAAATCATCAAAGAGCAATTAACTGTAACCTCATTCTGCTTTCTAACTTTTACTTTACTATTCCAATTCACTCTCTTTGTTATAGGAACTTTTGGCAACATGCAAATTAAGGATAGCGAAACTCCTGAACAATGCCTCCAACTTCTTGATGACAAGCGAGGCTCAAGTGAGTGTCTCACGACTTATCTCTACACACACTGCCACCTGCCATAGGTGACTTGGCAATAAAGATTGATCCTTTAGATGCGTCATCTCATCTTCCTGAGTGGTCAACCAAATTTGCGAAAGGAGTGATTGGTCCTTCTTCTTCTCTTACAAGCAAGGAAGTGCACGTGTTACTGTCTCACTGTCATGATGGAGAACAAAGCACCAACAAGTTTCTGCTTCCCTTTGCTCGAACCAATTTGGACAAAACTGCTTGGGATGCTCCGTCTTCTAATTTCGGCGAAACTTGTTACACAACGTGCTATTGGGAGTGGGCCGAAGATGTCCTCTCAGGACATAGGAAGGTGCTCCTAGATGCCAAGATCTATGACGCCGTTCATGCATCTTTGTTCACATATGACTATTGCGAGAACTTCTTGCATGCTCTTATACACACTTTGATGTCACACGACGAATACTCTGCATTCATCTACTGGCGAATTATCCATCTCACTTTGGGACTTGCGCAAGCTTGCACGTGGCCCTCCAATCCATGGCACGTTTTATGATGAAGTAGTTCCTTCAGCTGACGAACTTTGTGGCACTAGCGTCAACGGGAAATCTCGATTACCGGCAAGCTGCATTCATCTATTCTCTGCCTTTCATAAACTCACAAAAAGAACGAAAGATGTTCGAATTGCTGATTGGATTCAATTTTGGTTTAAAGGCCAAAGTAGATATCAACCGCCCCCGCTTAGAGTCAGTAGGTGAAGAATTTCATCAAAGCCACGGACAACTCACAATCCAAGTGGAATCATTGACAATGACTAAGCGTTCAAGATTAATAATAAAGCCGAACAATTCCTTGACTTGGGAGTTGACGAGACTTCGAGAGATGAGACATACCTTGCTGCATTTATGTCTTGCTGGATCTGCAAATTCCTTCTGCCACATCACAAAATTGGCCACATCCGTCCCAGCGTATTTAAAGTGGCGAGTTTGATGACTTGCGGACAAAAATTTTCCCTTGCTGTACCGGTGTTGATCAAGCATCTATAATAGCTTAAACGAAGTTGTCCATTCTTCCAAGTTACGGGAATCCATTGCTATTTTTCCAATCCATTATTTGTATGAATGGATAGCTCACTATTTTGACGCCTACCATATTCATGGAAAATTTAATTATGGAGCCTTGATGACTAAATTTGGTGGTGAGAAAATGGCCAAATTCTTCACCTCTTCGATGCGAGAAGTCTCCTCCTAAAGATGAACCCATCAATTCTTCCTAGCTTATGCTTGGCTCAAGAGAAGGATCGTGTCTTGGTCGACAATGGAGATTTATCATCTTCATGAATAGACTACTTTATTAGCACTCGTTCATGTTACTTGACTCTTCACTTGAATAATGTTCATATTGTTGAGCCGTATAATCCTTGTAGGTTTAGCCAACAGTTATACACATGTCTGTTCCTTACGACAAAAGAAAAGCTCCCTTGGATTATTCATTGGTGGACATAATGCAATTGTGGGAATCCTCCATTCGTGCCTGGCAACACAATCTAAGATAACTCTACCGGCTCAAAAAGGAAGCTTTTTTGTTACAAAATATTATCATCATTGGTGGTCAAGTAGATCGAATGAAGCTCCTAAACACACCATCAAGATTAATTTCAAGAAGAGAAAAAGCATCGAGTCATGTGCACATCTGATGTCTAAGAGAGATGTGGCTATTCATTCTTCACATCGAGCACAAGTCGACCAAAAGAAGTAGTTCTCAAAGCCATTCATCTGTGCCTTTTGAGACAAGAAATGGAGATACTTTAGACACCTCAATCAAGACCCTCAATGATGCAAGAGAGACGATTACCAAAGATTCGCACAAAGAAACTGAGGCAACCCCTACTCAAAATTCAAAGGCCAACTTGACGGAAAAAGAGGTGAATGCACCAAATGAGGAACAACCGTCAAAAGCACATCTAGCTGTGTCAGCAAATGCAGGAAAAACACCACTAGTCATTTTCTCTTATAGGCTCTTAATGCGACAATTGGAGACTCATCATGCCACAACACTCGTGACAAGGAGGAGTCAAGTGAAAGTACATCTTCCGTGATCGCCCTTGGAATCGACCCAAGAAAGGCAATAAAGGAAACAATGCACGAGACTTGGATATGGCTATCATCGATTCAGAAGAACTTATTCGAGGCATACCAAGCTCAACAATACCATTGGAGCAACTTGCTCAATATGTTGTTATTTCATTTAACACCTTTTGCCCTCATGCTCCTTTTTTTTTCGTAATGTTGATATTGACCCTATACTTGTCCTCTCATTTCATTTTTTTTCTTTTATTCTCTATTTTCAGTTTGATGATCATGAGCAACGAGTGGACCTTGTAGACGATACTCTTGAAGAAATGGAGGTTTCAGTGACCGGGCCTAGCAAATTTGATATTTTCAGCAATGTTGTTCATACTTCTTCGAATGCCAATCTTACCAAGAACCTTGATGATGGGGGAAATGATGACGCGAACAGTCAAGCTATGATTCAAATGGAAAAAAAGATGTGCCAGGCACCATCATGACACGGAGGACTCCATCCATTCAAACTACTTTACTAAAGCAGCCAATCAAGACCTTTAAACCCCCAACTAGGCCATTGCCATCAACTGTATCCGAGTTTCATTCGGAAGAAGTTATGAGTCATCCTTTCAACAATGAACAACATTGCTGTTATAAGAGGAATTTAAGCAGCAGATTTCAAAGATTCCTTAGAAGACATGTCCTCTCTAAACAAACATGCAACAAGGTTTCTTGAAGAGATGGGGAGCAAAACGGACATCTCGGCTTTGCAAGGTCTAATCAAGATATTCTTTGAGAATATAGAGACATACAACTCTGTCAAGGCATCATTTGATGGAAAGATGACTCAAGAATCTTATGAAGGACTTCTTTCAACTACCTAACAAAACTTGCACACCATTGAGATGCAAGAACAAGATAAGGTAAAGAGTGTAGAAGACTTGGAATTACAAATAACACAACTTGGGAACAAGGAAGCAGAGTTGAAAGAGCACACTTGAACACCTATGTGCTCAGAGGGAGGAAAAAACTATGGTTCTTAATCAAAGCAGAGAATGCCTTAAGAAAGCTCAAGTTGAAGTCGCCGGACTGAGAGAATTCTCTGCTTCTCAGATAGAGAACACCCCACGCCTATCTGAAGAAGATGTGAAGGTTTTAGGCAAAATGGAACGTCTGCTTGAAGAGGATCAAAATGAACTTTCAAGCTTTCAATTTTTTGGATAGCTCTTTTATTTATTTATTTATTTTTCCAGCAATTTTATTTTGGACAAGTAGGAAAGGATTAGTCTTGACATATTTCCACTTTGGCATTGTTGATGTAATAAAGAGCATTTACATGGAATAAAAATGTCCTTTCGTTCAAATTCACATGTGTCTCTTTTTTTTCAGCAACTTTGTTGACAACTCACATACCAACTAGCCTAAGCCAAAATGGAATTTTGATGTTGATGTGACTGAACTTGAAAGTAACTTTCAAGTTGCCTTCGTATCCCAAAAGGAGGCCAACCATTATGCTTGATTTTGAATCAAGTCATCACGTAGTTCAAAGGATTTTAATGTCGTCCACAGTTTTAACTCATGCGGGCCACGAGTTTTTTTTTTTTTGAATGCCATTCACAGTTTATACTCATGTGGGCGAGGAGTTGTTTGCTGAGTCAACCTTCAAGCATGAAACCCCTTTAAGAACTTCCCGTTGATTGGGCCAATCTTAATGCCATCCTTATCTACCAGTTTGTACGCACCATGAGAGTAAACTTCTTGAACCACATGAGGCCCATCCCATTTTGAGGTGAATTTGTTTCCCATGCGACGATTGGTGACAATTGGCCTTCTTATTGCAAGAACAAAGTCTCCAACTTGAAAAGTTCACGGCCACACTTTCTTGTTGAATGCCTTGGACATTCGAGCTTGGTAACACTCAAATTGCTATTGAGCTTGCAATTTCTTCTCATCAAGAGCTTCTACTTCTTCCAGTCACAAACGAGCATTATCTTCAGCCGTGAGACCTTCTTGAATTGAAATTCAAGAGTCAAAGATGGTATTTGACACTCCAACGGTAAAACCGCTTCAACTCCATAGACAAGCGAATACGGCGTGGCTTGTGTTGGTGTCCTGAAAGTTGTCCTATAGGCCCAAAGCGCTTCACCGATCCTGTCATGCCAATCTTTCTTGGATTTAGATACCACTTTCTTTAGTAAATTGCATAAGGTTTTGTTGAAAGCTTCTGCCAAGCAATTCACTGGTGCATTGTACATTGAAGAATTATGCTGCTTGAATTTGAATTGGGCACACAATTGGTTCATCAAACTATTGTAGAATGGCTTTCCATTATCTGTGATGATGTATCGAGGAACACCATACCTAAAGATAATAGAGGTCTTGATGAAAGCGACAACATTCTCCTTCTTTACTTCTTTTAACGGAATAGCTTCTACCCACTTAGAGAACTAATCTGTCGCCGCCAAGATGTAAAGATGGCCTAGCGAAGATTTAGGTAATGGACCAATCACATCTAGACCCCATGCATCAAAAGGACCGTGAAGCTACAGTAAGATGTAACAGCTCTGGCGGTTGATGAATCAAATTGCATGAAGTTGACAAGCCTCACATCTTCTTGCATAATTTAGGCAGTCTCTTATCATAGTCGGCCAGTAGTAGCCCATTCTCTTAATTCGAAAGTGAAGTTTTGGGCCAAATTGATGTGTCCCACAGATACCTGAGTGCGCTTCCTCCATCGCCTCAATAGTCTCTGCCCCATGCAAACAACATTGGAAGTTTCCTTTATAAGATCGACGATACAATGTATCTTTGTAAAGCACAAATTTGGGGGATCGACGCTGAATTTCAGTTCGATGTCGGAGATCTTTCGGTAACTTTTCATGCTTCAATAATCCATTAATGGTTGTCTCCAATCATTTTCATCAATTTCAGAAATCGAGATTGCACTTGCCTCCTTTATGAAGTACTCTGGTAAAGATGGGACAATCCATTTGCAGCAAACGGCAACATTGACTTTTTCATCATCAGATAATGCTAGGGTTGTTGCTAGGTTTGCCAGAGCATCTGCCATGCGATTTTCTTTTCTAGGAACATGCTCTAAAGAAATACTGTTGAATCGTCCCACCAATTGGGTAGCATAATGAAAGTAGGGAAGCAAGTCATCTTTCTTCACATCATATTGCTTCAATACTTGACTTATTACTAATTTAGAGTCTCCGAACACCTCAAGCTCCAGAATATTCATTTCTACTGCCATTTGAAGCCCGATGATCAAGGCTTGATATTTAGCTACATTGTTAGAGCATAACTAAGTCAGCACCACCGAAAATGGAAGAATAAATCTTTCTGGCGAAACAAACACAATTCCTGTCACCGCTCTAGTTAATCTAGCTGCACCATCAAAGAACATCATCCAAGGCGGTAGAACCTCTATGAAAAAAATGTCCTCATCAAGAAAATCATCAGAGAGTTCCCATTCAGCAGGAATAGAGTGGTCAGCGAGAAAATCAGCTAATGCCTGTCCTTTAACAGCTTTCTGAGGCACGTAAATGATTTCGTAAACTCATTGATTGAATATGACAGACCACCGTGCAAGACGTCCAGAAAGTACAGGCTTTGACATAACAAACTTTATTGGATCTGCTCGCGAGAGTAAATGAACAGTATATGCCTCAAAATAATGCTTTAACTTCTTAATTGCATAGAACAAGGCTAAGCATATCTTTTCGACAGGGGAATATGTGAAAGCATTCTCGGTTAGTGAACGACTTAGGTAATACAATGCTCTTTCCTTTCCTTCTTCATTCTCTTGTGCCAAGAGTGCACCTACAGACTTTTCATGTGCCGAAATATATAGGAATAAAGGTTTTCCTGGAATAGGAGCTCCAAATACAGGTGGGTTCAAAAGGTACTTCTTGATGCTCTCAAAGGCATTTTGGCAAGATTTGTCCCATCTAAACTTGGCATCTTTTCTTAACAAATGATTGAATGGTTGACAACGACCAACGAGATTAGAGATAAATGTTCGAATGAATGCTAGAATCCAAGAAACTGAGGCTAATACCACGGCTGTCGAACAACAAATCCAAGAAATTTTCCAGAAGAAACGCCGAATGCACATTTGACAGGATTCATCTTTAAATTGTACCACCTCAATTGCTCGAACACAATTCAAAAATCCTCTAAATGATTTGCCTTTTTCATAGATTTGACAACCAAGTCATCTACGTAACACTCGACCTTCTTATGCAACATGTCATCTAAAGATATTCTGCATGGCCCTTTGGTATGTGGCACCTGCATTTTTTAAACCAAAGGGCATCACCTTATAACAGTATATTCCCTTAGGAGTGCGAAAAGCTGTATATTCTTCATCCTTTGGTGCCATTCTGATTTGATTATACCCAGACGATCCATCCATGAAAGACAAGACTTCATACCCCGTGGTAGCGTCAACCATGAGCTCAATGATAGGTAAAGGAAAGTCATCTTTTGGGCATGCTTTATTTAAGTCTCAAAAGTCAACGCAAATGCGAATTTGACCATTCTTCTTCTGAACAGGCACGATATTCAATATCAACTCTCATGTTGGATATTTAACTTCACGAATGAATTCAGCTTCGATGAGCTTATTTACTTCGACTTCAATACGAGTGATCATGTCAGGTCGAAATATCCGTTGTGCTTGTTTTATCGGTCGAGCACCATGTTTAATTCCAAGGCAATGAACTGCAACCTTTGGGTCTAATCTGGGCATTTCTTTATACGTCCATGCAAAAACATCTCTGTATTCCAAGAGCAGGTTAAAGTAGTCCTTCTCTTCATTGGAATTCAAAAGTGCACTAATAAAGATTGGACACGGGTCATCTAGAGTTCCCAAATTTAATTCTTTGAGATCATCGATTGTTGCTTGTCCTCCGTCTTCTAGTTGCGGAGGTGCATCTTCAATCCCATATCTTTGACTAATAGTAAGATCTTCTTCCACTGAGATATGACGTAAGGTTACCACTTCTTCGTCATTATCTTCACCAACAAGGCCAGTGTGAACAATTGTCCGCCGCTTGAGTATCAAAGAACCTTCAGTAAGAAGTACTTTTCCATGTTTGTTGGCGTTTCATGCATGACGGGACAACACTTCGGATTTCTTTATTATCCTCATCTTTTAGAAAACTTTCACTATCAGAGTCACGGCATCTTTTCCTTAGTAATGTGGACTTTCTTGCCCCTAGTCGATCAAATACAAAACCTAGTCTGTTAAAAACTGACTTGCGAGAGCCATTACTGCTGCCACTTTGAAGTTGCGAATGGGGTCCCAATCTTTTAAATATCGAAGAACGTGAAAATGGTTCCCCAATGCGATCAAAGGTGGATACTCGAGCTTGTGACTTCTTTTGCACGTTAGTGTCATTGTTTTCTTCTTCCACAGCAATGTGTTGGGTATTGTGTACATTTTTGACTTCTTGATAGATATCCTTACGGGCTCATTCGGTATAAATCCCACTCCCGATCTAGGAGTATCGACATGGTATCCTTGTTCCTTCAACTTTTTTTGGGTTTCATTGAGTCCATGAATTCTTTCGCCAGTTACCTCCGGCATTAGTTCACCTAATTTCGCAGGGCTCGAGAAATAATATCCAGACTTCTCAAGTAATTTGTAAGCCTTAGCATCAAAATTTCCTTGAACACTTCTGTTGGGAGGTGAACCCGTTGTAATGGCTGCGATTTTTGTGAGGGGACTTACACAATTTTGTTCGATCACTTGAGGAACCTTCTCTTGAATGAAGAGAGATTGCCCTTCTTTTCGTTTTGATCGAGATACGTACCGAAAGACATGAGGAACTATTGTAGATTCGACTTTCTCGTTTCCTTTTTGAGGTGTTGAGGCAATTATAATACCTACGAGCTTCTCCACACATCCATCCAAGATAATAGATACTCCGTCTAACCTTTCTTTTATGTCGCCACTTCGAATCTGGCGTTCTTTAGAAGGGAAGACCTCTTGTTTATTGTTGTAGTCGACATACAATTTTGCGTCAGTAAAATGTGACTCTGCTTCTGTGAATGGTTTGATGTCAGCACAAACCTTCTCCGCAATTCCATTTCTGTCTCATGTATTTAAAACATTGGTGAAGAGTCGATGGTACCACCCTATTTTCATGCACCCAAGGCCTCCCTAGCAACATATTGTAGGACGTCCTTGCATCTATCACATGGAAGAGAGCACTAGCCTTTAATTCACCTATGATCAAGTCTAGACGAATCATCCCAATTGCTCGTTGGCCTTCTTGATTAAAGCCCTGGATCGTTAAGCGACTTGCAGACAGGTCATCAAATGAAACACCAAGCTTTTTCATAGTCGACTTTGGCATGATGTTGACAGCAGAACCACCATCGATGAGTATGCGATTTACCTTTTGCTCCTTGACCAACTCGAAATGAAAAGAGGACGATTATGTGACATTGGTCCTATCAAAAGATCTTCGTCGGTGAAAGTAATGATTGCACAATCTACTTTTGGACAACTACTCTTTGGAATAGGTTCTTCAAAAGTACTATTTTTACCGTCACATTCTTGAAGAACGTCTACAAGCAAGCGCCTAGCCTCTTGATAATCGGAAGCTCGAATAAGCTATGAATAATTGATTCTAGTGAAAATCGATCCAATTCCACGGAAGAGCCATTATCTTTTGTCGGCTTTGCCAGAACCTCAACTTCTTTGGTCACATCCTTGTCCTCAATTTCTATTGAAGACGTCATATTGACATTTTCTATTTGATCTTCCTTCAAGAACCCTTTTGAAAAATATTCTCCAAGTGTGATTGGCATATGCCCTCTTTGAGCATTCTGATCACCTTTCTTCAAAGAGGTCTTACTACGAACCATAGAATGTTGGCGCCGAGGTAGCCAAATTTTTTGGAGTTGTCTACAAAGAAGGTGTTTGTTCTGAGTAGGACTTCGTCGTCCTTTCCTTCTCTTGGTGACCAGAATCCATTCTCCATCTTCTTGGGCATTTGGATCAAAATTTCTTTCACATTTATCTCTTGACCTCTCTATACTTAGGCAAACTTGAACCGGTCTAAGGCTCCGGAACTGTAATAGAGTTGTTGCCATATACGAAGTGGGAAATATTGTAGGACTATTCATTCGTGGAGTGTCAAGTCTCTTGGGTAAAAAAATGGCATTTGCAAGGTTCGATCCTGCTACATCTTCTATGTCGAGGATAATTCTTCCCTCCCTAGCCAATCTCATAATTTTGTCTTTAAGGACGAAACATTTTTCTACTGGATGGCTGACTATCCGATGGTACTTGCAATACTTCGGATCATTAACCTTCCCCACCTCTTCGATGCGTTTCGCCTGTAACTCAATCACTTCTTTTCAAAGAAATTGCCCAGATGTCGGATACATCTGAGTCAGGAAAAGGATATTGCTTTTCTTCCATCTCCTTCAAAGTTACTCATTGTCTATTGAATGGGGGTCGCAGCTCACTATTCTTATTAACTTTGTCCTTGTCATTTGAGGGGATTCTAATTGGAGTCGTATTCACCGTCATAGCCTCTTTGTTATTTCCGTTCTTTATAAACTTTTCTATTTTCTTCACTTCTTTCTTCTCATTTTTTTGCTCTTCAAATTGGGACATTCATGCCATGATTAGTAATGCTTAACTCCAAGTCATGCGCTTTAGTCGCCAATTTATAAAAAGTCGCAGGTTGGATCCCCTGAAGAATATAGGATAGCCCCCAATGCATACCTTGTATGCATATTTCAATAGCAGAAGTCTCGGATAGTTTGTCTTTACAAGTAAGGCACAGATAGCGCCAACGATCAATGTAGTCAATAACTGCTTCATTCTTCTACTGCCTTGCATTAGTAAGTTCCGTCATACTAACAGTTTGGCGCGTGCTATAGAAACGGTTCAAAAACTCGCGCTCCATTTGTTTCCAGCTGTCAATTAAATCAGGCTCTAAGTCCGTATACTAGTCAAAAGCATTACCCTTCAAGGATCTAACAAACTGCTTTACAAGAAGGTCGCCTTCAGTGCCAGCATTATTACACGTTTCTATGAAGTGTGCAATATGTTGTTTCGGGTTACTTTTTTCATCGAACTGCTGGAATTTTGGAGGTTGGTAATTAAATGGTGAGCATCCTTAGACTATCGATCTTTTTTGTGTAAGGTTTAGAATGAAGAATAGATGATTGCGATGGGCCACCAAATTGAGCTCTCACGGAATTAAATATCATGTCCTGAAGTTGTTTGACTGAAAGAGAGGCAACAGACATAGGTTGTTGATCATCTAGAAAAGAACCGGATTTGTGGGGATTCTCTTCAACATTTTTACCTTTAACGATCGAGTTGTCACTATTTTTGTGGCTAGATTCTCCCCCACTGAGAATTTCTAACTTGTTCATCAACTTTGCAATCTGCAAATCTTTCTCTTCAACGATCTTTTTCAAGTCATCAATCGTCTTGGACATGTCGCTCACTTGTTCTTCCAAGTGTGAAGCATTCGTCACCATGGATGTCATAACATTAGATTGTTCAAAAGTGATGCCTTTAGAGTTGGTCCTACGCAGATCTCCATTTGGTGCCTTGGAACTTGGAAGATTAACTGCAAACGAATCTGAAACATTGCCCACAGAAGAGGATTATAAGTCTGTCCATCACACATACCATGGAAGCCTTCCTTTGTAGTGAATTGGCCAGATGCAAGTGGTTCCAATGAGGTTGCATAGCGCCGTTCACTTGTATTCGTACTTGCAATTTTTTGTTGGACTATCTTAGTAGCGAGCGCTTTAACTTTAGCAGGGGTCATTGGTCCAGAGTATAACTCTGCGGAAGAAGTCTCGGACGAGATGTTATCCTGGGCAGACTGATTTCCTTGTGCAGCCATGAAACTTTAAGGGAAGAGATGAAAGGCAGAGTTCGTCCCACTGGGCGTGCCAAAAATTTGTTCACACAAATTTTGAAGTATGGAAAAATACTGAAATTAGGAACAAATAAAATAAGAATCAATTTGATTAATTTAAAGGTACGCAACTCTGATTTTGTATATTTCCTTTTTTACAAAAAAAAGAAAATACTCCCGTCGAATCCTCTAGATTGCGGATCTAAGGATGATGGATCTTCTTGTGACAATTTCTTGACCGAAAAAAGATTTGTCGAACAAATGCCCAAGCTTGTAGCGGAAAATTTGAGTAGATCTTGAGGAAAGACGTCTCTTGATCTACACAAAAGTTGAAGATTTGAACACTTGACACTAACAACTTGAAGATTAATCACTTGAAGACTTGGAACGAAGACCTTGCAGGATTTTGAGGACTTGATGGTCGAAGAACTTGCAGAGCTTCAAGGACTTGAGAGACTTGACGTATGCCGTAAAAATCTCTAATGTTCCTCCCATTGTCTAAGGGAGGGTACCTCTATTTATAGGTAAAAATAGGGTTTCCTACCCCTAATGGGTTACTTGGGACTTAAGTCACTCATCACTTAAAATAAAATATTGGGCCAGCCCAGGACATAGTCCAAAACACTTTAATGGACTTTAGTCAATTTAATTTACTTGATTGAACCCAAATCCAAGAAAATCAAATTATCACATCCTATGCATTATTGGGCCTTGCCTTGAATTTGTCATTTAAATTAATTAATCAAAACAATTATTTAATTATTGTCTTAATTAAATAATAATTTAAAATTTTAATGTCTACAGCCATTTTTGAGTTCACTCGCATTTTATATATGCTTTTGTTTTTGCAAAAATTCTAAGCAATTTAGATAAATCTTATAGCGAAGAGACCTGTTCAATCATCGAAACTGATGATCACTTGCAAATATAGACCCCGGGAAAAGTCATGCTGCTGCAGATCATCATCAAATCTACTTGAGGATTTCTATTTTGAAATTGTGGCGTCTTGCAACTTGAAAGCACAACCCAAACCTCCTTATGTAGAAATCCTTATGATTTTAAAAAAAAAAATGGGGCAAATGGAAGAAAAGGAAAGCCACTGATTTAGGTAATTAGGAGGATTCCACATTTCCACTTCATCAAATCCCCAACTCCAATTTCTCGTAATAACAAGATATGAGAAAACAACATTGAAGGCACTGCAGAAAAGAACCATGTAAAAAGAACCTAGTATCAACTGTACTAAATGCTAACTCTTCAATACACACACCAAAACAAGATTGTCATCTTTGCTCCATTATCAGAACTCCATTATCAGAACTAGAAATCGATAATTATGTGAGAAGATGAGAATCAGCTAAAAAATATAAATCTCAAAAGTACAATTAAGATTTATTTTATCTCTAGTCAATTTAAAATATTCAAAAACAAATATAGAACTACAAAGGGAAAAATATGCTGTATAACTTTTGCTTTTTTTTATTATTTGTATAAGCTAACGATTGAGATCAGCAATTCAAAAGCAAGAAACAAGAAATTTAATCAACTAGACAAGTGAGAAATGTAATTGACATGAATTCATCAATTGTGTGTGACACTGAATTGATGGTAATAAATACACAAAATTAATTAGCATAATTTGAAAAAAAAATGAATTTAACATGCATTCATTAAATAATTTGCTGAGACAATGATTAATAGGGAACAAACCTAGAAGAAAATTGAACGCTAGAAGAAAAACAAAGAATAAAAAAATGTAAGAGGCCAGAGAGGAAAGCACCATAAAATTCAAGATTCCGATAATGGAGGAAAATCTCCAATGATCGGAAATTAAACTAACATTATAATCAGGTGAATTAAATCAAAGCAGCTCCTCGTTGCCGTTGATGCGGCTGTGGGAACGTCCAAATTTTAGTATTTAAATTTTGCCTTTAATTAAATATTGAATTCAATATTTCCCAAAATGAATAAACTATTATAAGCAATTTGAATGCTTATACTTGTACAACTACTATGGAAAGAAATTTTGTGATGATCCAAGGATAAGCTAAATTTCTTTCGAGTACATTTATAAAAAGTAATAAAGTGACAAAATCACGAAGTGCCATTAGATTCGGAATGAACGAAATTTAGTTGAATATCTAAAATCAAAATAAATAATTCATTATGATTTTATCACATAAAATTATTTTGATAAGTAATTTTAAATTTATAACTTTGTAAATCATTTTTCATTTCTTTAATCCAATTTGAGAGAAGGAAGAAGAAGCGAATTGAGGGTTTAGGTTTAGGTTTAGGCTCAGTCGTAGGGGTGTAAACGAGGCGAATCGAGCACGAATAGTGCCCTACTCGAACTCGAACTCGAAATTTTTTCTGATACTCGAACTCGAGCTCGAGTTCGAAAACTTTGACATAGTTCGAGCTCGCTCGATATTAAGTAAAACGAGCTCGAACTCGAGTAGTTCGACTTTTTCGTAGGTAAAATATGTAATTTTTTTAAAAAAGTATGGATATTTTAGTAATTTTACATATAATAAAAAAATTAAAAAAAATTATATAATGCTCGAAAAGCTCGACGAGCACTCGAGCATATTATACATATGCTCGAGATCGGCTCGTCAAGAGTTTCGAACTCGAGCAGGCTCGACTCGAGCTCGACTCGAGTTTTTGACCGAGCTGCTCGCGAGCTGCTCGTGAGCAGCTCGGTTCGTTTACAGCCCTAGGCTCAGGGTAAGTAAGAGATATGAAATAAAGTATTGTCCTTTTCACCCACATAATTATTATCTTTTTTCTGTTCCCTCCCCAGTTGCAGTGTTTTTACCGGTTACCCTTTTGTCATTTTCTCGTTCTCTAGGAACCAATACTTTCGGAATCAAAATCAACAGTGGGCCTCCTTTGCTTAACAAAATTTGTCTGACAATAATTCCATCCATCCAGTGGACAAGATGCAACCATCAATTGATAAAAGGTTGAGATTTATTTTCTCTAGTAGAAGAAAATATTCTTTTCTCCATTGCATATGGATCCCATATTTATGGTATTCTAGACTTTTAGCCAGTAATATATGCAATTTTTAAAAACTTCCAAAGCTCTTTCAAATCTTTAGCTTTTCTGTGCTTTGGTTGAATCAAAATGATTGATTCACTTGTTAGGATTGTCCTTAATCATTTTTTTTTTAAATTATAAAGGAATAGATAAGAATGCAAAATGAGCAAGTTTAAGCATGTTCATTCCTTATTAGTTTTTTATTCATTTTAAACCGCATAACTATGAATTGATATATAAGCAAATTTATTTAAAGAAACTTTCTGCATAAATAAAAAGGAAAAAAAAAGTCTAATTTTTAACCCCTAAAGTTTCGGTTATTATCCATTTTAGCCCCTAAAGTTTCAAGAAAAATATATTTGGACCTTAAACTTTTCAATTTTTACCAATTTAGTACAAATATGAAATTCTGTCAAATACAAACGGAAAAATTCACACGTGACTGTTAAATCTGGATTCCAAACATGAATCAAGTAAATTAAATTGACCCAAAGTATGGGTCATGATCTATTTTGATTCCCAAAATTTCAAACAAAATGTTAAATATGTCATGAGTTATAATACTTTCCAACCGATTTTAACCAATTTAACCATATTTTCAATTTTCTCTCTAATTATCAATGCCTAAACATTCAGCATTCTTGTCTATATTATTAAAAAAAATACTTCATCATCCTCATCATTACTTATATCATAATCAGGTTAGTTAAAAAAATTCGTCCTACAGAACCATTATATTCATTATTACCATTACTATTTGTGACATCATCATCCCATTACAACCCATTATTAGAAGGGCATCGAATAACAACCCTGTAGCCCCTCCAACTTTTAGGTTTGTATGTTTTGGCCATCCAACTATTAAATATATCCTTTTATCCATTGTACTTTTCGAAGTGCATTTTTTTAGCCATTTCGTTTAATATCAATGTTAAATCTAACATAACAAGGGATAAATTTGTCATTTTATGCATTTACCAAAATCACACAATTCCTTTCCTCTTCTCCCATCCGTATCTCCTCCCTCATCTATACCTCCACCACTACTTCCATCTCCATCTCCACCTCTACCTCTCCCATCAACCATCCTCATCATCTAATGCAGTTCCCCTTCCCCACTTACAAATCCTTCACTTTCCCATCCCCCTCCTCTCATCCTTAGATTCATCCCTGTCCCTTCTTCATCCCTAACCCTCTCATCCTCCTTCCTCCCACACAACCATCTCTTTCCTCCAAAAATTCCACCCCGCCCCCGATTCAACTCCTGCCCTCCTCACGCGCGAATCTCGGCCCATCCACTATAGATCATGTCCCCCCTTCCCCTAGATCCTTTCCTTCCCCTTCTTTGTTCTCCTACCGCCTCTGGTAATCCCACCCCGCCACCCTCCTATACAAACCCATTTTCCACTTTTCATGTTTTGATATGTGTTTGTTTCTTACCATTATTTTTGTTTGGGAAATTAAATAATTTAAACCTCATTTGAGTGGTTTGGGATTTGGATTATTATTATTTTTTTTTTTTAAAAAAAATGAGGGATAAAAAATGAAGAACACATATTTAGGTTGTCTTGTGTTTGTTTGATTTGGTGTGTCGTGTATGTGTGTTTGATTTTTTAGTGTGTGTACTATGTGTGTTTTTATGATGGAGGAAAAGAAAAATTAGTATGTAGTGTAAAAATAACCCATTTGACCTTTGTGCTGATAGATTTGATAGAAAATTTTGATAGAATGTTCAAAAATATACACTTTTAGAAGTTTAGTGGGTAAATTAATACTTGTAATGGTTGGATAGCCAAAAGAATACAAACATAAGAGTTTAATAAGGGCTGTAGGGTTTTTTGCACTTATTAGAATCACCATTCCTATATTCAGAATCAGCACTCCCATTTTTAGAACCAACACTTCTATATTCAGAACCACCACTCTTATTATATGGATTTTTTAAAATATTTTAATCTAACTCCTGAATGCTAATTTCATGAAAAGACTCCTCCTTAATGTTAATTATAATTAAAACTATATTTGTGAGTAGGACTCTTATGCAGCCCACCCTCTTGCATTAGTTGAAAGATAGTCTTCCAATTAATTTCTTAAGAAGCATTCTCGAATGTAACAACCTCACAAAATTAGAAGATAATAACTACATAACTATGCTAACCTATATTAAAATATCAAAGAATGAAGTAGGGAAAAAAATTAATGTTAACATTTCTCACCTCCAACAACTGTTTTCTATATGTCTAAAAATTATAAATAGGAGTCTTTTCTAAAACAAATAAATACATTTGATACAATATATACTACGGTACTTCTATCCCTAATTAAATTCATATATTATTACTGTTGGTCCCAAAGCAACCTAAGAGAGGGGTGAATTAAGTTTCAAAAAAAATTACTTTGCAAAATATGCACTTATTAAATCTTTTGCACTAACAAGTAGATTGATAGAGATAAAAATAATTAAGCTTAAGAAGTATAGGAAAGGTAAAGAAATAGATTAAACAAACAACACTTCCAAGCTACCAAGCTTGAAGTGTTCATCCACTAGAATGCTCCTCAAATATGGTGATCCAATAATCTCAAATGTACACAAATTAGGACAATCCTTGCTCACACTAATTCTCTTTAGTTAAGCCAATAATTTTACTCTCAACCTCAGTTTTGTACAAGATTATCACTCCACTCAATATTTTGAATAGCACTTCTAAAGTACACACTAATACAATTTTGTTCAATGGCTAATTTGCACTCAAATTGCTTTTCTTCTTGCTTGTATTCAATGTGTAAAATGCATTTTACAATATCATCAGAGTTGGTATTTATAGGAGCAATTGAAATTGGGTTATAACCACATTCCAACGGCTCAATAATAAATGCTCAAAACTAGCCGTTATGGGTTTCGAATGTCCGATATTTTTGTTGTGCGTCTGATCCAGCATCCGATCATACTTCGGATGGTATATCTCGACCGAGAGGTTTAATGCTTTATCAGGGAATTTATCTCTTCAGACAGTCTTTTTCGTCCGATGTAAACTTCTTTCGGATGGTTGAATGCATTCGTTGTAGAGCTTTAAATTCTTGATTCTACTTCACTCTTTCGGACGGAAAAATACGTCCAAGGAATATTCTTTCGAACGCACCTGTGCGTCTGTTGTAGGTGCATGAAAAAATTGTTCTCTGTCTATTCATTCGGACAGTGAATTGCGTCCGTTGTAATCTCTATCGGACGATCCTGTTCATCCGAGAAATGTAGTACTGTTCAGACGGTGTACTGCGTCCGAAAGCTCTGTTTCCAGCAAACAAAATAGCAGACCTACACAGCTTGGTTTAAGAGGTAAATGCGATATGTCATCATCAAAATAAGGTTTGTAGATCATCAATCTCTCCCTTTTTTATAATGACAAACCATGAATCAACAAATACAAACAATAGATACAATTATTTAATAGATACAAGTGCCTACTCCCCCTTTTGACATTATCAAAACGAGCTCCCCCTCATGTATGCAATGAAAAATAAAAGCTAACCAAATCAGGTAAGAGGTACAAATTAACAATGATGTCAACCAAATAAACAAGAAGTAAAACTACAAATAGGAAGTACGAATAAACAAGAAAAACTAAGTTGAGTCATATTTCTTCTTGGAGTGTTCTTCAAGCTTGCGTTTCTTGGTGGGTACATCGTCATCGGTAACTTCACTGTCATGAGCATCAGTATCTCGTCGTTGCATGATGTAGTTAAAAGTGTTGTCAACGTCCTCGTCCTCGTCCTCGTCATCATCGGCACCAGGAGCAATGGATTTGTCAAGATTGGCGGTGCCAATACGGTCCTCGTGATCGTTCTCCTCACGGAATGGAATGATCATTATCATTTGTGCCATCGTCATCGATTTTAGAAGAAGATTCGAGAGTGTACTGGGACTGGATATTGGCGAACTGGACTTGAGCGGAAGCAGACATGCCCAAGCTAATCACCTCTTGAAGAATTATTTGACAAGTTTCAAGGCGTTTCAAATTGCGATTGGTGCGACGCTGAAAGAGTTCATTTGATCGCTCAAAGAAGTGAGAAGGCAGCAAATATGAGAAAGAGAAGGTTCGGAAGCAGAGGTATGGGAATCATAGCATGGTGGAGGTGTTTGAGGAGGAGGTGGGCTTGGTAATTCAGCCGAACTACATTAAATCTTGTGTGTCACTCATATTTTATGTTGTGGCTTATTTTTCATTAAATTGTTGTGTTCTTGATTTCTCATTAGTTGTGTTTATTCCGCGTTTGATCCCAACAGTTTTAACTTTAAAATCTCTCCTAGAAATCAAAGTTTATTTCAAAAATTTTAAGCCATTCTTCCTAAGTAAATAAGGTTCTGATCCTGGTGGCTACAATCAAACTCTGGTATCTAGTTATGAAAGTAGTATAGTATTATAATAGTCATGGTTCCAGTCCAATTAGAAAACAGTAACTTTAGCAAATGAGTTCCACTGATTGTTTGAATTGTAATAATGGGTGATTAGCACGCGTTCATGTGTGGTAGATTGATTGTTGCCCACCAAATAATTGGAAAGCTACTGAAAGTGTATGGCCGGTCAAAAAAGTTACCTTTGTGGTTCCTCCTTGGCTTTTTGAATAGAGAGCTCTATTTCCATTTCCATACCACACTAATCAGAAGACAGGGAAGGAGTGCCAGAGTAGAGAGAATTTAAAGAAGCTCGGAATGAAGATAAGGAATTGAGCACTACCGAAACACAACAACATCAACAAGAAAACAAATAAAAACCCCCTCAGGCTGGACACACTATACTCAATACTGATGCTACAATTCATCATCTAAAAAAAACATAGTTGGAATACAGTTAAAGATCCATTGGGGGGAGATAGTATTGGAGGAAGCGTAGGCGATCAACGCAACAAGAATTTATGCACAGCAAGAAGGATGGAGGACAAATGAGGTGCAGTCAGATTGCAAAGCACTGGTGAATAAAATCAATATTTAGGATACTGGGGTCTCAAAATTGCCACTGTTCTAGAAGACATTTCAAAGAGTTGATTCTCCTAGAAGACATTTCAAAGAGTTGATTCTCCTATTTAATCGGTGCTATTTTTCTTTCATAAAAAGATTAGGAAATAAGATTGGTTATACTATTTGCAAAAATTTGCAATTCTTGTCAACATTTAAGAACAATGTTATGTGGTACAATGTGTTCATCGTGTGGATTGAGAGATTAGCAACAGATGATATTGGGCAATTCCGCAGTTGCCAACTTTTTGTAATGTTCTGTTGTAAGTTTAAAGTATCTAAAAAGTTGTTGTTTGGTAGAATGTTAAAAATAAAAAATAAAAGGCAAAGAAACAAGCAAAACGAGGAAAATTCTAGAATCAGAAGGGAATGCCGGGTCTGTTTGGTAGAATGTAAAATGTTTCCGCATGAAAAAGGACCTTTTTTTTGGTACAATTTTCTAGTGTCTGGATAACAAAATCAAAATCGTTTCAAAAATAATATTTTGATTTTTTTGATTTTTGATTTTATCAACACAAGTTAAAAAGACTTGTACCAATTATAATAAATACTTCACAAGTGATTGTGATCAACCAAAAACTTGATTTTGTTTAAAATTAAATTATACGATAATATAGTTGTACAGAACACATAATGATAGCCCATTATGAAAAGAAAAAGGGTTAATTGCATTTTGCCCTCCTAAACCATCATGCTTTTGCACTTTACACCCTGAAATACTAATTTTGGCAATCAACCACCTCTAACTTTTAAATTTTCACACGTTGCACCAATTACTCAATGGTTAATTGAAAATGACTCTTGTGATCTTAAAGGTGAGGAAAATATAGGAATCGAAAATTGAGGCCCACGGCATTGATTGTAGGAAATTAAACCAAAGTATAAATTAATTAGGAGTTTTATTATTAGAGTAATTTGTTTATTAGTTTCTAGTTGATTACTTATCTGAATAGGATTTGTTTCCTTATTTTTATTTGCCAGTCAAGTTGGCCAAATCCTTGTGGGGATCTATTGGCTCTAATCAACCTATAAATATGTGTTTCTATTGTTGTCTTCTCAATTAGAGAAATAAAATTTCAGATTACCTCCACTTGAATTTGCTTAGTAATTAAGAATTTTGCTTCTTATTTGTGTTATTCTTGCTGGTTGTTCAATAAAGCCTTACGGCTTTCATTCTTTTGCTTTGTTTTTTCTGCTGCATCGCTAATCCTCAAACAAAATCTTTTAGTCTTAAATCAAATCAAATTGTTTACTTCATTTGATTAAAATATTTTTTTATATTTTTAGTCCTTTCAAATTGGTATCAGAGTTAGGTTTGTTTGAAAAGTCATGGAAGAAAATAATAATAATGTCATCTATGTAGTTCCAAAACTCACAAGAAAAAAAGATTACAATTTTTGGAGAACTCAGATGAAGACCCATATTCATGCACATACTTTATATGGGTATGTTCTTCAACCAATTGAAGAAAACGCCAACGCCAATACAAAATGGAAGGCGAGTTTGGTGTTGTGTCAAATTTCTCAAGCAGTTGATGTATCAATTTTTGGCAAAATTGCAAACGCCAAAACCGCAAAACAGGCATGGGATAATTTGGCAAAGACATACCGTGGAGTTGACCGAGTCCAACAAAATAATTTATTGATGTTGAAGAGAAGATTTGAACTTATCACCATGAAAAAATTGAAAACGATTGAATCTTATTTTTTCAGGGTGACGGATATCAAGAACGAGATGGCTTTAAATAACCATGATCTCAGTAATGAGATGTTTGCTGAGAAAATTCTCAATACACTACCTATGAAATTTGATCATGTGGTAGCGGTGATTCAAGAAACAAAAGATTTGTCAATTTTGAGCCCTAAAGATTCACCACATCTGCAGGGTTCGGTGATTCTTCACAAAGAGAGAATTAACGGGAAGATGGATGATGGTGCAGAAAAAGAAACGGTTGAAAAGGCGTTGCAAGTGGAAACTAAAGGCAAAAGCGAAGGGTGAAAATTCAAACCAGTGGAATCAAACCTTCCGAGGACGTGGAAGAGGTCGTGAAGGCAAAGGTAATTTTAAAGGCTGTGGTAGAAGTGATCTTTATTATCAGCAAAAGAAATAATAATCATAGTCTGAATAATGAGCAAAATTATAATGTTGATAGATGTAAAATTCAATGCCATAACTGTCAAAAATTTGGTCATTACAAATTTGAATATTGGTCAAATAAATCTGATAATAAAGATGTGCATGCTAAAGTGGTTGAAAATAATGGTGAAAAATATGAAACTATTTTGTTTTCTAGTTTTGGATCTAAGGAAAATAAAAAGAATAATTGGTTCATAGATTCTGGTTGTAGTAATCATATGTGTGGAAATAAGGATATGTTTTCTGAATTATGCGATGAGTCTTTCAGATCTTATGTCAAATTTGGAAATAATGAGAAGGTACTTGTTCTTGGTAAAGAAAAAATTGGTATTACTTTGAAGAATGAATATGCTAATTTCATATCTGATGTTTATTATGTACCAAATCTTTATCATAATTTGTTGAGTTTTGGACATTTTTGTAAAAAAGGGTATGATTTGCATTTTAAATATGGTGTTGGAACTATTAATGATGATCGATTGGAACTAATTGCAAAAGTAAATATGAATCACAATCGTTTATGGTCTATTTCTTTAAATTGTGGTGATTTACCTTACTTTAGTTCCGTGAATTTTGATGATACTTGGTTGTGGCACATGCGTTTTGGTATCATTTGAATTTTGATAATCTAAGTTTTCTTGTTAGGAGAAAGATGGTTTATGGTTTGCCTAACATTAATTTTTTAAATAAGCACTGTGAGTCTTGTATTTTAAGAAAGAAACATAGAGATTTTTTTTCTAAAGGCAAGGTTTGGAGGGCTAAGAAACCTTTGGAATTAATTCATTTAGATTTTTGTTCAGTTGAGATTTATTCAAATGGTGGTAGCAGATATTTTGTTACTTTTATTTATGATTTTAGCAAGAAAACTTGGGTTTATTTTTTGAAAAATAAATCTGATGCATGTGATGTTTTCAAAAGTTTTAAAGTGTATGTGGAAAAACAAAGTGGATACTTAATTAAAACTTTGAGAACTGATAGAGGCACTATATTTACTGCTGTGATAATTTTTTGGAGAAACATGGTATTAGACATAAATGATTACTAGATACACTGCTCAACTAAATGGTGTAGTTGAGAGAAAAAATAGAACTGTGATAGATATGGTAAAATCCATGATGCAAGCTAAAAGTATGCCTAAAGGTTTTTGGGCAGAAGCTATTTCTTGTGCAATTTATGTGTCTAACAGGTGTCCTACACAATGTATAATAGGAAGACACCACAATAGGTTTGGACTGGTAAGAAACCAAATATTTCTCATTTAAAGTAATTGTATTTGGTTGTCTTTCTTTTGCTCATGTTCCAGATGCAATAAGAAAGAAGTTGGATGACAAAATAGAAAAATATGTGTTTATTGGCTATGGTCATGAGATGAAGGGATATAAGTTGTTTAATCTGGATACTGGGAAGATGATTGTTAGTAGTGATGTCACATTCGATGAGCAAAGTTCTTGAGATTGGTCCAAGAAAAAGTCAAATTCTTCACCAGCACTTCCATTAATGCCAACAGTTATGAAGGAAGAGTGTGACAAACAGCCATCTAGTTGACAACCTACTCCTAGAGAGTCATCTAGTTGCTCACAACGATAACGACATTTGCAAGCCTGCTTGCAAGATTATGTTAATAATGACAATGATTTATCTGATGAGAATGTTGTAAATTTTGCTTTGTTTGCAAATTGTGATCCAATCTCTTTTGAGGAGGCTTCCAAGATGATCATTGGAGCCAAGCAATGGATGAGGAAATTCAAGCTATTGAGAAGAATAACACATGGGATGAGTTGACAAATCTACTAGCTGAAAAGAAGGCAATTGGAGTCAAATGGGTGTACAAGACGAAGTACAAGCCAACTGGAGAGGTGGATCGTTTCAAAGCGAGATTGGTAGTCAAAGGATACAAACAAAAGATAGGTATTGACTACTTTGAAGTCTTTGCACCTGTTGCAAGACTTGATACTATTAGGAATTATTTCTGTTGCTGCAAATAATTCTTGAAAAATTCATCAAAAGGATGTGAAAGTCTACTTTTTTAAATGGTGTCCTTGAAGAGGAGATGTATGTTGAGCAACCTACAGGTTACATCAAAAGAGGCCAAGAAAATAAAGTTACAAATTGAAGAAAGCACTTTATGGTTTGAAGCAAGCTCCACGAACTTGGTATACTCGTGTTGATTCTTATTTTGTTGAGCATGGTTTTGTTAGATGTCCATATGAGCATACATCGTATATTAAATTTAATCCCTGTGGTGATATTCTTATTGTATGCTTATATGTGGATGATCTAATTTTTACTAGCAATAATCCCAAGTTAATTTGTGAGTTTAGGGAGGCTATGATAAGTCATTTTGAGATGACTGATTTGAAATTAATGCCATATTTTATTGGCATTGAGGTTACTCAAACAGATAGTGGAATATTTATTTCACAAAATAAGTATGCTGGTGATATTTTAAAGAAGTTCAAGATGGATACTGCTAAACCAATTATGACTCCTATTGAAGAAAAGTTGAAATTTGCAAAAAATGGCACTGGTGAGTTCATGGATGCAACAAATTTTAGAAGGTTGGTTGGGAGTCTAAGATACTTGACTTCTACATGGCCCGACATTACTTATGGTGTTGGGTTAATTAGTAGATTTATGGAGTCTCTGAGTCAGTTACATTTGCAAGCAGCCAAAATGATCTTGAGATATATTAAAGGTACATAATCTGATGGTATTTTTTATTCATATCCTAATGATTCTAAACTTGTTGGACATACAAATAGCGATTGGGCTGGTAACATGATACAAAAAAAAAGTACTTCCGGGTATGCTTTTCATTTGGGAAGTGGTGCGTTTTCTTGATCATGCAAGAAGCAACAAGTTGTGGCATTGTCCACAGCTGAAGCCAAATACATAGCGGCGGCAAATAGTGTTACACAAGCACTATGGTTGAGAAGGATGTTTGAATTTTTGCAACACAAACAAAATGGACCTATCAAGATTTTGTGTGATAGTAAGTTTGCAATTGAATTGTCAAAGAATCCGGTGTTTGATGGACGGAGCGAGCACATTGATATCAAATATCACTTCATACACAATTAGATGTGTATAAAGAGATTCAGTCTTTGCATATTGTAAGACTGATGATCAAGTGGCGAATATTTTCACAAAATCATTGAAAGTGGAGTCATTCATGAAATTGAAGAAGATTCTTAGAAGAGTCAAATTTGAAGACTTTGGTTTAAGGGAAACAATGTAAGAAATCAAACCAAAGTATAATTTAATTAGGAGTTTTATTGTTAAAGTAATTCATGATTATTAGTTTCTAGTTTATTACTTAGTTGAATAGGATTTGTTTCCTTATTTTTATTTGCCAGTCAAGTTGGCCAATTCCTTGTGAGAATCTATTGGCTCTAATCAACCTATAAATATGTGTGTCTACTGCCGTAGAGAAATAAAATTTCAGATTACCTCCACTTGAGTTTGCATAGTAATTAAGAATTTGGCTGTTATTCTTGCTGGTTGTTCAATAAAGCCTTACGGCTTTCATTCTTTTGCTTTGTTTTTTCTGCTGCATCGCTAGTCGTCAAACAAAAATCTCTTAGTCTTAAATCAAATCAGATTGTTTATTTCAATTGATTGAAATAATTTTTTTTATTTATTTTGGTCCTTTCATTGATTTCAATTATCAAATAATAATTTCCTATTGTCGCCTCTATTCCAGCGTAACTAACCAGAGATACAACATATAATTTAACAATTTTCACAAACTATTTTACTATCAAATTTCTCTAGTTGAGTTGGCAAATTTAATTATGATTGGTTACAAAATCTGAAGGTACAGAGAAAGAACTACAGTCTACCTATCTCCAAACCCATGAGTTTCATTAATCTAAATTTGAACCCAAATTTGGATCCGGATTCATTTTCGAGAATTCAAGAATATTATACTAGTACATGATGTGTGGTTGAAGAGATATTTTCAAAAATTAAGTGTCTCTTATTTTCATTCAGTCATTTTACAAGATAAGTAATTGGTGTAATATAAGAAAATTTAGAAGTTAGAGGTGATTAATTATCAAAATTGGTACTTTAACGTGCAAAGTGTAAAAACAAGATAGTTTAAGAGTACAAAGTGTAATTTACCCAAAATAAACGAACGAAAAAGATATTAAATCTAATGTTTAGTAATTGAAATTATAAAGACATCAATTTGATTTTTATTAATTTAGAACTATTTCATAAAATAACTCATGTTCAACAACTTTGTTTCTAGCAGAGGAATGAAAATAATTTTCAGTGTTCGACGCCAAAATGAAACTTTCGAAAAAAATTTCCAGCCATACCAAACAGAGCCGTAATAGGTAATTTAGTTGATGCTAGATTGTGCTGTGTTTTCCATCCTTCCTTGACGCCTATCACCAAGACAAATTATTTAATCAAATAACACCGAGTTAAAATGATGAAATGGTAATTGTTAGGTTTGAATCAATTTTGTAAAATTTCTCCCATACAAGGTCTGTAACATTTGAAAAACTAGAATGAAGCTCCTTTACTTTTCTATGAACTAAAGGTTACCTGATATTAATAACACCCAAAAAAAAAAAAACACACACACATTTCATCAGGTAGAATTGCAAAACCTTTAAGTTGTGTTTAGATCGATGAACTAAAGAAAATAAAATTACAATCCACTTGAAATTTATAAAATTAAAATAAATGAATTTCAAATCTAATCAAATCAGAAAGTTATTTAAATTTTTTTTAGTTCACACTCTTTAATTTAAATGAATTTAAAATTCACTCCCAAAATAAAAAATTTTATTTAAAATTTTCTCCAAATCCGAGTTTGAAATGAAATATGCGGGGAAAATAACACCAAGCAAAATAACATAGCTTTAGAAGGTACTTTTGTCTCTGCCTGTGGTGAAAATAACACCTATTGCAAGTTCTCCAGCCGAGTGTAATTCTTGTTAATACAGCAGTATTTGCTATCTAACGATGGCTGTAATCTCGCACCCTTTCCAATTTTTAACTCGCCACCGGAATGTTGGATGCATATATACAGCAGAAATCACTCACGTCTGATGATGTATCAGGCAAGCATTCTTGTCGCTTATTTGTTGAGATTTCGTTGACCATTAGATGAGCTGTTTTTTACTTGATAAGAAGGAAGATGACATTCAGAAAATAAGCGGGAGTAGTCATTTTATTAAAGATAGAAAACTCCGCTTAATTTTATGATAAATACTTAATTAGACTCGATTTTTAATTTCATTTATAGATCCTATAATATAGATTAAATTTTAAAAAATCTATGACATCAACTCGACTGATATAAGTAAGATTTTTTAAAATTTAATCCTGACCACAAAATCTACAGGTAATGCCAAAAACCAAAGTATTTTCCTAATTTTGTTACCTGTTTCTCACTAATTTATTTAGTAAGCCGTTTATGTCATTATCCCAAACTTCTTAATATTTTGGAACAAAATTATTTTTATTATTTTAATAATTTTATTTTTTTTCTCTTCTTACTAGTTTATTTATTTTTTCTCTCATAGTTTTCTTTTTATCTTTTTACTCAATCTTTCTTACTATCACTAAACTATTAATAGTATAATATGAATTTTATGAGTTTTATTGATGCTATAATTAACAAAAACAAACTACAAAAAGATAAAATAATTTGTCAAAAAAATTAAAATATATACTCTAAGTATGCAAGAAAAAATTTTGGTACCATATCATTTGTATGTTATATTTTGGTTAAATTTATCATAACTCTAAAAACCCTAATATTATACAATTGCGTAATATTTTCTTGCTTTATTTTGTTGAATATTAACCATAAATAAAATATTGTACACATTTTTTCATTCTACAAATTTATTTGTATACTAAAATAAATTTTTTAATTTCTTCTAACTCAAAAAATTTTATTTTTTATTTGTTAATCTTATTAGTAATAGTTAATCACAAACTTTATATTACAACAAGATACATTTATTGTTTTAAAGTATAATTAATCTATAAATTAAATTATTTAGACACATATGCAAAGTTTAGAACTTTAATTAATTAATTAATTAATTATTAAAAGTAATGTAGTTGGTTAGTAGTAGTTGGAGAGAATACTAAAAAAAAGAAAAAGAAAAATAATATAGACAAAATAAATAAAAGGGAAAAAGAAGAAGAAAAAATAAAAACAATAATAACGAAAGTAATACGGATAATTTTGTTCCAAAATATAAAAGAGACAATAAAGTACTTATTAAATAAATTAAGAGGGCAAACTGCTATTGAAATGTAAGTTCAGGAGGGTTTTCTGCATTTAACCCTTTTCTTTATTTAGGCATAAAACGCTAAACAAATAAAAGAAAAAAAGACTAATTTTGTCTCTTATCTTTAGAAGTCGTTTAATTAATTCCTTATCTATCAAAAAGATAATTTAGTCTCTTAACCTTAAAAAAATTAACTAATTTAAATTTTGTGACGGCAAATGTAAATAAATTAACGGAGTCGTTGATAATACGTCTATTGTAGATTAATGACCACCTAATTATTACTTGATTTGGTCTTAATTTGTTCATGATTTTCATTATAAGTCTTAAATTGGTTAAAATTTTAAAAAATAAGGGACTAAATTAGTCTGTTATAATAGATAAAAAACTAAATTGATCAATATTCAAAGATAAAGGACTAAATTTAACTTTTTTCTCAAATAAAAAACCGAAATAACCTAACTATAAGATCAAGGGTTAATTTCATTTTACTCCGTTAATATTTAGGTTACTATCACTTTAATCCTAATTTTACTTTTTAGGCGCTAAGATCCTTTGACAAACGGTATCAAATCTAACAGTGTTAGATTTTTTAGTTAAAATGATCTTTCTACCATCAAATTTTCATAAAAGATTGATGAATCTTGTAACAAAACGAGTGAAAAAAAAAAAGGAAAATGAATTTGTGAAAATGTGAAAAAAAAATGAGATAATGATATTTGTAGAATGATAACATTTTATTTAAACTAATTTATAGGGTATTTTTGTTAAATGAGCAACAAAATTGATTTGAATACAGTGGAAAGATTTAAATACCTAAAAAATAATGTTAGAAACTAAAGTGATTATGATCATAAATGTTAAGGGAATAAAGTATAATTAACCCTGTTCACACAAATTTTGAAGTATGGAAAAATACTGAAATCAGGAACAAACAAAATAAGGATCAATTTGATTAATTTAAAGGTACGCAACTCTGATTTTGTATATTTCCTTTTTTTACAAAAAAAAAAAAGAAAAGAAAATACTCCCTTGATTCTTGCTCCTCTAGATTGCGGATCTAAGGATGATAGATCTTTGTGTTCAAGTTGCGACAATTTAGTGACCGTAAAAAGATTTGTCGAACACTTGTAGCGGAAAACTTGAGTAGATCTTGAGGAAAGACGTCTCTTGATCTACACAAAAGCTGAAGATTTGAGCACTTGACACGAACAACTTGAAGATTAATCACTTGAAGACTTGGAACGAAGACCTTGCAGGATTTCGAGGACTTGATGGTCGAAGAACTTGCAGAGCTTCAAGGACTTGAGAGACTTGATGTATGCGTAAAAATCTCTAATGTTTCTTCCTTGCCTAAGGAAGGGTACCTCTATTTATAAGTAAAAATAGAGTTTCCTACCCCTAATAGGTTACTTGGAACTCAAGTCACCCATCACTTAAAATAAAATATTGGGCCGGTCCAGGACATAGTCCAAAACACTTTAATGGACTTAAGTCAATTTAATTTACTTGATTGAACCCAAATCCAAGAAAATCAAATTATCACATCCTATGCATTATTGGGCCTTGCCTTGAATTTGTCATTTAAATTAATTAATCAAAATAATTATTTAATTATTGTCTTAATTAATAATAATTTAAATTTTTAATGTCTACAAATGCCCCAAATTCAAGGCTCGGTTGAGAATCCATCATCAAGAATCGAACCTGAACTTGAAGTATATGCATGTGTGCGAAACACCCCTTTTTTTCTTGTATATGGCTCGACCTAAATTGGAGATTGCATTTCACAATGACAGCCTTAATAAGTCCACCGTAAGAGACCATGTTCCAAATTGCATGGTTGATGGTCCATGATATACCAAATGCACCAAATCCAGGCCCTGAACTTCCAATTCCGTTCACAATTGGAGAACTACTCCACTGGACCTTTCTTCCTTTGTTATCATATTTAATACAATCATTTGCCAAATTTGCCTAGAAAACTTCTAACCAAATACAAATACTAGATTCCCTTTCCTATTTCAGTCTAATAAAATAAAGATGCACTTACTTTGACTAAACTTCTAAAACCAAAACCAACAAAACTTTCCTTTTCTTCTAGTCTGCATTCAGTGAACGACGGCATTTGCTAGTTAACTCGGCCTGGACAACCCATAACCTCCTTCTTTTATTTAATTTATTTTATTATTTTTTTTAATAAGAGCAACTAACAGAACATTCCATCTTCAATTCCAATCAAAAAAAAAAAAAATTTTCCCAAAACAAAGTAACTCAACCTTGGAAGAAACTACCAAATTATTTACCTTCCATTAAAGAACAATACCAACTTAATTCACTGATTTGTAACTTCTATTTAACTGCAATTCCCAGTGTCCAATTTCCTCACATTACGGTTTTGAGGACTCATTGCAGCGAGCATGAAGAAGCTTCAACCTCCAAACTTCGTTTAACAAGCCAAGTTATAGGTAATTTCTCAATTCTTCATTCGGCTCGTATTGAACTGGGACATCTTTTTTTCTTCAACTTGAATCGTTTAAACAATCAAATAATAGTGATGATAACCCTTTCTATGTGTTGTTTGCTTGTTGAAAAAAAAAATTCTGGTCCTCCAAAAGAGTATTCGAACGTTACAGGAATTTCGGTTTTGTGTTAGTGCACACCAACTGTTCGTCAAATTTACCAAGAGAACTTGCACTTGAAGAAATCATTCCCCTAGTTAATTTTAGGGAGGATTTTGCATCTTCAATTGGTTCAAGAGCTCTAGCCACTGATTGTTTTCAACTATGATCCTTACCGTGATTTTTTTTTTGGCTACTTTGGCAACTTGAAACCCCAACATCCACAAGAAATCCAAGCTCTAATTATCGACACCTGCAAACGTTACTATCCTTTTGCGCATAAGGCATCCGGACATAATATCTTGTTGAAGCACATCACTTTTGTTGTTAAATCATCAAGGAGCAATTAACTGTAACCTCATTCTGCTTTCTAACTTTTACTTACTATTCCAATTCACTCTCTTTGTTATAGGAACTTTTGGCAACATGCAAATTAAGGATAGCGAAACTCCTGAACAATGCCTCCAACTTCTTGATGGCAAGCGAGGCTCGAGTGCTCACGACTGGAATTATCTCTACACACACTGCCACCTGCCATAGGTGACTTGGCAATAAAGATTGATCCTTTAGATACATCATCTCATCTTCCCGACTGGTCGACCAAATCAGCGAAAGGAGTGATTGGCCCTTCTTCTTCTCTTACAAGCAAGGAAGTGCACGTGTTACTGTCTCACAACCAAGATGGAGAGCAAAGCACCAACAAGTTTTTGCTTCCCTTTGCTCGAACCAATTTGGACAAAACTGCTTGGGATGCTCCGTCTTCTAATTTCGGCAAAACTTGTTACACAACGTGCTATTGGGAGTGGGCCGAAGATGTCCTCTCAACACTAAGGACAGCTCCTAGATGCCAATATCTATGACGCCGTTCATGCATCTTTGTTCACATACGACTATTGCGACAACACCTTGCATGCCTTCCTTGAACTTTGGTGTCACACGACGAATACTCTGCATTCATCTACTGGCGAATTATCCATCTCACTTTGGGACTTGCGCAAGCTTGGTGGCCTTCCAATAAAGTCCACCATGCACTTTTTATGATGAAGTTGTTCCTTCAGCTGATGAACTTTGTGGCACTAGCGTCGACGGGAAATCTCGATTACCAACAAGCTACATTCATCTATTCTCTGCCTTTCATAAACTCACAAAAAGAACGAAAGATGTTCGGATTGCTGACTGGATTCAATTTTGGTTTAAAGGCCAAAGTAGATATCAACCGCCCCGCTTAGAGTCAAGGCGAAGAATTTCATCAAAGCCACGGACAACTCACAATCCAAGTGGAATCATTGACAATGACTACGCATTCAAGATTAATAATAAAGCCGAACAATCCCTTGACTTGGGAGTTGACGAGACTTCGAGAGATGAGACATACCTTGCTGCATTTTTGTCTTGCTGGATCTGCAAATTCCTTCTGCCACGTCACAAAATTGGCCACATCCGTCCCAGCGTATTTAAAATGGCGAGTTTGATGGCTTGCGGACAAAAATTTTCCCTTGTTGTACCGGTGTTATCAAGCATCTATAATGGCGTTAAACGAAGTTGTCCATTCTTCCAAGTTGCGGGAATCCACTGCTATTTTTCCAATCCATTATTTGTATGGATGGATAGCTCATTATTTTGACGCCAACCATATGCATGGAAAATTTAATTATGGAGCCTTGATGACTAAATTTGGTGGTGAGAAAATGGCCAAATTCTTCACTGCTGATGACGCGAGAAGTCTCCTCCTAAAGATGAACCCATCAATTCTTCCTAGCTTATGCTTGGCTCAAGAGAAGAATCGTGTCTTGGTCGACAATGGAGATTTATCATCTTCATGGATAGACTACTTTATTAGCACTCGTTCATGTTACTTGACTCTTCGCTTGAACAATGTTCATATTGTTGAGCCGTATAATCCTTGCAGGTTTAGCCGCCAGTTTGGGGTTTTTCAGGATGTTCCTTACGACTTGAAAGAAAAGCTCCCTCCTTATTCATTGGTGGACATAATGCAATTGTGAGAATCTTCCACTCGTGTGGCAACACAATCTAAGATGCAACTCTACCGACTCAAAATAGAAGCTTCTTTGTTACAAAAGATTATCATCATTGGTGGTCAAGTAGATCGAATGAAGCTCCTAAACACACCATCAAGATTAATTTGAAAAAGAGAAAAAGCATCTAGTCATGTGCACATTTGACGTCTAAGAGTGATGTGGCTATTCATTCTTCACATGAGCACAAGTCGACCAAAAGAACTAGTTCTCAAAACCATTCTTCTGTGCCAAGAGTGCACCTACAGACTTTTCATGTGCCGAAATATATAGGATTAAAGGTTTTCCTGGAATAGGAGCTCCAAGTACAGGTGGGTTCAAAAGGTACTTCTTGATGTTCTCAAAGGCATTTTGGCAAGACTTGTCCCATTTAAACTTGGCATCTTTCCTTAGCAGATGATTGAATGGTTGACAACGACCAGCGAGATTAGAGATAAATCTTCCAATGAATGCTAGATTCCCTTGAAGGCTCCTTAGTTCTTGCAAATTTCTCGGCGCAGACATCCGTTGTAAGTGTATAGCATTAATCTTGCTTGGATCCACCTCTATACCACGGTGTCGAACAACAAATCCAAGAAATTTTCCAGAAGAAATGCCGAATGCACATTTGAGAGGATTCATCTTTAAATTGTACCTCCTCAATTGCCCGAACACAATTCGAAGAACCTCTAAATGATTTGCCTTTTTCATAGATTTGACAACCAAGTCATCTACGTAACACTCGACCTTCTTATGCAACATGTCATCAAAGATATTCTGCATGGCCCTTTGGTATGTGGCACCTGCCTTTTTTAAACCAAAAGGCATCACCTTATAACAGTATATCCCCTTAGGAGTGCGAAAAGCTGTACATTCTTCATCCTATGGTGCCATTCTGATTTGATTATACCCAGACGATCCATCCATGAAAGACAAGACTTCATACCCCGTGGTAGCGTCAACCATGAGCTCAATGATAGGTAAAGGAAAGTCATCTTTTGGGCATGCTTTATTTAAGTCTCGAAAGTCAACGCAAATGCGAGAAATTTGACCATTCTTCTTCTTAACAGGCACGATATTCGATATCCATGTTGGATATTTAACTTCACGAATGAATCCAGCTTCGATGAGCTTATTTACTTCGACTTCAATACGAGTGATCATGTCAGGTCGAAACATCTGTTGTGCTTGTTTTACCGGTCGAGCACCATGTTTAATTCCAAGGCAATGAACTGCAACCTTTGGATTTAATCCGGGTATTTCCTTATACGTCCATGCAAAAACATCTCTGTATTCCAAGAGCAGGTCAAAGTAGTCCTTCTCTTCATTCGAATTCAAAAGTGCACTAATAAAGATTGGACATGGGTCATCTAGAGTTCCCAAATTTAATTCTTTGAGATCATCAATTGTTGCTTGTCCCCCGTCTTCTAGTTGTGGAGGTGCATCTTCAATCCCACATCTTTGACTAACAGTAAGATCTTCTTCCACTGAGATATGACGTATGGTTATCACTTCTTCTTCATTATCTTCACCAACAGGGCCAGTGTGAACAATTATCCGTCTGCCGCTTGAGTATCAAAGTGTATTCAGTAAGAATTTCCCATGTTTGTTGGCGTTTCAAGAAGATGATGGGACAACACTTCGGATTTCTTTATTATCCTCATCCTTTAGAAAACTTTCACTATCAGAGTCACGGCATCTTTTCCTTAGTAATGTGGACTTTCTTGCCCCCAATCGATCAAATACAGAACCTAGTATGTTAAAAACTGACTTGCGAGAGCCATTGCTGCTGCCACTTTGAAGTTGTGAATGGGGCCCCAATCTTTTAAACATCGAAGAACGTGAAGATGGCTCCCCAATGCGATCAAAGACGGATACTCGAGCTTGTGACTTCTTTTGCACGTTAGTGTCATTGTTTCCTTCTTCCATAGCAATGTGTTGGGTATTGGCTGCATTTCTTCTCTTCTTGATAGATATCCTTATGGGCTCATTCGGTATAAATCCCACTCCCGATCTAGGAGTATCGACATGGTATCCTTGTTCCTTCAACTTTTTTTGGGTTTCATTTAGATAGAGTCCATGAATTCTTTCATCAGTTACCTCCGGCACTAGTTCACCTAATTTCGTAGGGCTCGAGAAATTATATCTAGACTTCTCAAGTAATTTGTAAGCCTTGGCATCAAAATTTCCTTGAACACTTCTGTTGGGAGGTGAACCCGTCGTAATGGCTGCGATTTTTGTGAGGGGACTTACACAATTTTGTTCGATCACTTGAGGAACCTTCTCTTGAACGAAGAGAGATTGCCCTTCTTTTTGTTTTGATCGAGGTACGTACCGAAAGACATGAGAAACTATTGTAGATTCGACTTTCTCTTTTCCTTTTTGAGGTGTTGAGGCAATTATAATACCTGCGAGCTTCTACACACATCCATCCAAGATAACAGATACTCCGTCTAACCTTTCTTTTGTTTCGCCACTTCGAATCTGGCGTTCTTTAGAAGTGAAGACCTCTTGTTTATTATTGCAGTTGACATACAATTTTGCGTCAGCAAAATGTGACTCTGCTTCTGTGAATGGTTTGATGTATCAGCACAAACCTTCTCCGCAATTCCATTTCTCATGTATTTAAAACATTGGTGAAGAGTCGATGGTACCACCCTATTTTCATGCACCCAAGGCCTTCCAAGCAACATATTGTAGGACGTCCTTGCATCTATCACATGGAATAGAGTACTAACCTTTAATTCACCTATGATCAAATCTAGACGAATCATCCCAATTGCTCGATGGTATTCTTGACAGGATCTTCCTGGATCGTTATACTTGCAGACAAGTCATCGAGTGAAACACCAAGCTTTTTCATAGTCGACTTTGGCATGATGTTGACAGCAGAACCACCATCGATGAGTATGCAATTTACCTTTTGCTCTTTGACGCAACCCGAAATGAAAAGGGGATGATTATGTGACATCGGTCCTAGCAAAAGATCTTCGTCGGTGAAAGTAATGGTTGCACAATCTACTTTTGGACAACTATTCTTTGGAATAGGTTCTTCAAAAGTACTATTTTTATCGTCACATTCTTGATAGAACGTCTACAAGCAAGCGCCTAGCCTCTTGCGGAAGCTTGAATAAGCTATGAATAATTGATTCTAGTGAAAATAGATCCAATTTCATGGAAAAGCCATTATCTTTTGTCGGCTTTTCCAGAACCTCAACTTCTTTGGTCACATCCTTGTCCTCAATTTCTATTGAAGACGTCATATTGACATTTTCTATTTGGTCTTCCTTCATGAACCCTTTTGGAAAATATTCTCCAAGTGTGATTGGCATATGCCTTCTTTGAGCATTCTGATCACCTTTCTTTAAAGAGGTCTTACTACGAACCATAGAATGTTGGCGCCAAGGTAGCCAAAATTTTTGGAGTTGTCTACAAAGAAGGTGTTTGTTCTGAGTAGGACTTCGTCGTCCTTTCCTTCTCTTGGTGACAAGAATCCATTCTCCATCTTCTTGGGCATTTGGATCAAAATTTCTTTCACATTTATCTCTTGACCTCTCTATACCTAGGCAAACTTGAACCGGTCTAAGGCTGTGCCCGAACTATAATAGAGTTGTTGCCATATGTTAAGGAAATATTGTAGGACTATTCATTCGTGGAGTGTCAAGTCTCTTGGGTAAAAAAATGGCATTTACAAGGTTGATCCTGCTACATCTTCTATGTCGAGGATAATCCTTCCCTCCCTAGCCAATCTCATAATTTTGTCTTTACGAACGAAATATTTTTCTACTGGATGGCTGACTATCCGATGGTACTTGCAATACTTTGGATCATTAACCTTCCCCACCTCTTCGATGCGTTTCGGCTCAGGTATTCAATCAGCTTCTAATTTGCAGCAAATGCTTCCAATATAGATGATCCGACCTGAGTCGGGAAAAGGATATTGCTTTTCTTCCATCTCCTTCAAAGTTACTCGTTGTCTACTGAATGGGGGTCACGGCTCACTATTCTTATTAACTTTGTCCTTGTCATTTGAGGGGATTCTAATTGGAGTCATATTCACTGTCATAACTTCTTTGTTATTTCCGTTCTTTATAAACTTTTCTATGTCGTTTCTTCACGTCTTTCTTCTCATTTTTTTGCTCTTCAATTGGGACATTCATGCCATGATTAGTAATGCTTAACTCCAAGTCATGCGCTTTAGTTGCCAATTTATCGAAAGTCGCAGGTTGGATCCCCTGAAGAATATAGGATAGCCCCCAATGCATACCTTATATGCACATTTCAATAGCAGAAGTTTCGGATAGTTTGTCTTTGCAGTTAAGGCACAGAGTGCGCCAACGATCAATGTAGTCAATAACTGCTTCATTCTTCCACTGCCTTGCATTAGTAAGTTCCGTCATACTAACAGTTTGGCGCGTGCTATAGAAACAATTCAAAAATTCGCGCTCCATTTGTTCCCAGCTGTCAATTAACTCAGGCTCTAAGTCCGTATACCAGTCAAAAGCATTACCCTTCAAGGATCTAACAAACTGCTTTACAAGAAGGTCGCCTTCAGTGCCAGCATTATTACACGTTTCTATGAAGTGTGCAATATGTTGTTTCGGGTTACCTTTTCCATCAAGAACTGCTGGAATTTTGGAGGTTGATAATTAAATGGTGTCATTTGACTATCGATCCTTTTTGTGTAAGGTTTAGAATGAAGAATAGATGATTGCGATGGGCCACCAAATTGAGCTCTCACGGAATTAACTATCATGTCCTGAAGTTGTTTGACTGAAAGAGAGGCTACAGACATAGGTTGTTGATCATCTTGAAAAGAACCGGATTTGTGGGGATTCTCTTCAACATTTTTACCTTTAACGATCGAGTTGTCACTATTTTTGTGGCTAGATTCTCCCCCACTGAGAATTTCTAACTTGTTCATCAACTTTGCAATCTGCAAATCTTTCTCTTCAACGATCTTTTTCAAGTCATCAATCGTCTTGGACATGCCACTTACTGGTTCTTCCAAGTGTGAAGCATTGGTCACCATGGATGTCATAACATTAGATTGTTCAAAAGTGATACCTTTAGAGTTGGTCCTACGCAGATCTCTATTTGGTGCCTTGGAACTTGGAAGATTAACATGAAGCAAACGAATCTGAAACATTGCCCACAGAAGAGGATCCATCACACATACCATGGAAGCCTTCCTTTGTAGTGAATGCAAGTGGTTCTAATGAGGTTGCATAGCGCCGTTCACTTGTATTTGTACTTGCAATTTTTTGTTGGACTATCTTAGTAGCGAGCGCTTTAACTTTAGCGCAGGTCATTGGTCCAGAGTATAACTCTGCAGAAGAAGTCTCGAACGAGATGTTATCCTGGGCAAACTGATTTCCTTGTGCAGCCACGAAACTTTAAGGGAATAGATGCAGGGCAGAGTTGGTCCCACTGGGCGTGCCAAAAATTTGTTCACACAAATTTTGAAGTAGGGAAAAATACTGAAATCAAGAACAAACAAAATAAGGATCAATTTGATTAATTTAAAGGTACGCAACTCTGATTTTGTATATTTCCTTTTTTTACAAAAAATAAAAAGAAAAGAAAATACTCCCTTGATTCTTGCTCCTCTAGATTGCGGATCTAAGGATGATAGATCTTTTTGCGAGGACAATTTAGTGACCGTAAAAAGATTTGTCGAACACTTGTAGCGGAAAACTTGAGTAGATCTTGAGGAAAGACGTCTCTTGATCTGCATAAGAGACAAGATTTGAGCACTTGACACGAACAACTTGAAGATTAATCACTTGAAGACTTGGAACGAAGACCTTGCAGGATTTCGAGGACTTGATGGTCGAAGAACTTGCAGAGCTTCAAGGACTTGAGAGACTTGATGTATGCGTAAAAATCTCTAATGTTTCTTCCTTGCCTAAGGAATAAGGAAACATTACAATTATTTAATTATTGTCTTAATTAATAATAATTTAAAATTTTAATGTCTACAAACCCTAAGTTCAACCTTAAAGTTTATTCAGTTAAACTTCTTCAATCAAAATGAAGCAAATTTCAAATTGATTCCTGAAAACACAATTTTAATTGCTTTATTACGGATTAAAAACTCCGCCAATAGTAAATTTCAAATTGAATCAGTTTAAGTTTGCGGGAACACTAAAAAAATCAAACAATCCCGCCCAATAATTCAAAACAGTCACAGTGCAAATTTAAAGTTTGGATTGAGACTTCAATTCAGAAATCGTACTTTTTCTGATATATCAAATATGAAGGAGACAACTGTGATTTGAGCGGGTTCAAGTTGTCAAATTGGAACATTTTAAAAATTAAATACCTGCTGCAAGAGATAGATCCTGGAGAATGGTATGGAAAGAAAATTTGACTGGGACTCACAAAAACAAATGTGAACCCAAAAGTCGACATCATGAAAAAGGCATATATGTAGCGGGTCAAATATGTGTGTATGATGAAAATGTTTGGTCCAAATATGCATTATGTTGAGCAACGAGAGAAACACCAAAATAAATAAATAAATAAAGTTTTATCAAATGAATCCATCCGGATAAATTAATATATAATCATTATCGCGATAACTAGCTTTTTTTTGCGAATTTTATAGTTAGTGATTATTATTAATAACTAAATATTGAAGGATTATATATATATATATACATGCATAAACATCAAAATAAATATGACTAATATAACTATATAATCTCACTAATTAGTTTATATGTCTCTTAAGTTATTGGTGATGTTATTTCCAGTATATTTTTACTAATTTTTGACTAAATACTTGAAATATTATACTAAAAATAATGCTATTATGGACCTCTACATAATGCCAGAAACAAAATAATCATACGAATTGATTAAATCGATCGAACCGACTCACACTAAGCGATTAGTTTTTTGTATAAAAAGTTTGGTTTTTGTTTGAACATATAAAACTTAAAAATCGATATAAAAAATTTGGTTAAAAAATACTTAAAACTAACTCAAACTGAATCGTGAACACCCCTGATAGATTTTTATTTTATTGATTTGTGAAACTTTTAATTAATCTCTAAATAAGTAATTGAACATTAGATATGTTCTCAATTGACTTGTGAAACCTTTAAATAGTTCTTGAATGAATAAATAAACATTGAATATGTTCTCGATTAATTAATAAAACCTTTAATTTGTCCCGATTGACTAATAAAATCTTTAATTAGTCATTAAATGAGTAAATGAATTTGATTAGTATAAAATTTAATTAATTAATTTCTAAATTAGCAATTGAACATTATATAGATTATTAATTTACTAGTGAAACCACAGTTATTAAACCCGACCCAAGAAGGAACCAACGAGAAACATAGATTAACGGGTTACTAATTCAATTGGTGGGTCTCTTAGATATACTTTTTATTAATATATAATACCTACAAATTATTAAATATAAGATATATGTATATACGTGAAAATATTAATAAAAATATATTTTATTAAAAAAATTTAAGTATAAATATAACTTTTCAATATTTCTTAGATAGTTATTTAGTGGTACAATGGTACATTATTATGTTTTATATATTTCTTATACAATTGTTTATCATAGCAATATATTTTAATTCTTTGCCTCTGTTGGAATGTAAAATGATATTGGGAACGAGGTTATTCTTGTGGAAAACAATATAACAATTTATTGGTAATTGACGTCCAACAAAAGTTTTCTAAAAGGAAACTTAATTTCTTTTTTATAATTTTTAATTTTATTTTAAAAAGATTTTTTATAGATGAAGAAATTTGACAATTTATATGCTACTAATAAGTATTTACATAGCCTTTTCACATAAAGAATTAAAGTTAATGCATAGAATGGAATTTGAAGAATATATCAATAAAAAAATAGGCATATAACAAATAAAATCTTACATGGTTAGGTGGTAAAGTTTTTTATTTCTATTTAGTGGTCGTTCGTTAGTCAAAACTTGCAATTACAATTTGATTTTTTCAAACAAATCTGTCGGATTTCTCCAAACTCGTCTAGATTCTCAGGTTTACCGGTTGAACCGCCAAGTTGTACGAAACCTGACAGATTCCTTTCTTATTTGGTCATTGAAGGAACCCAATCCGGTTTCAAGTTTGGTTCATAGGTTGAATCGTCAGGTCAGATCGAATTTAATAACTATGAGTTAAACATTCCATTTATCTATGATTAAATAATTGAGCATTATATGTGTCATTGATTAATTAGTAAAATCTTTAACTACTCTAGATTACTTGCTGAACTTTTAATTAATCTAGGAATGAGCAAATGAACGTTTGTATGATCATTTAGTATAAAATATATGAAAATAATTTATTTTAAAAAGATCATTTAAATAATCTTTTACAAAATTAAGAAAAATTGGTAATCTAATAAGTTGTTCATAAAAAAAATACTTTTTATTTAAAGAATGTTAGTGACGAAAAAAAAAGAGAAGACTTTGTACTATCATTTAATAGATTATAGTTTGTTTTTTGTTTTTAAGAATAAAAAGAAATGAATTAAATTTGGTAATTTAATAAGCTTTATGTTTTAAAAAATGACCTTTGTTCTTTTGTAAGAAATCGCAACAAGGAAAAGTGACCAATTTTTATTTGGATTAAGAACAACTATTCACGCGCCAATTCGTAAATGAAAAGTTGACTAATTGACGGTGCATGAATCTGAAAATAAGGACAGCTGTGGGCGCCTCCTCTTCGGTTCAGCATTTTACCATTTAGCCCTTTTGTATTTTCATTTTTAGTTGGTTATATTTGTCTGACAGAAAAATTGCCCATCAACGGCCCATTTTTCATTGTTAGTGAATGGGAAGCCATGATGCATTTTCTGGACTATCAGAAAACCTTTTATTTCTGCCCTGTAGACCCATCCGGTTTGTAAGTTTGTTAAATTTTCAATAACGACCCTAGACATTATGGAATGATATATTAAATTTTGAAATTAGAATATAAAATCGCTAAAAGTAGATTTTTGTTCAACTTATCAACTTATAGACTAAATAAATTGAATTTAAACGATTTAATCGATAATGAGATAAATAAAATCAAAAAAATTGAATATCAGTCGAACGAACACCTGTAGTCGGAAGTATCTTTTCCAAACATTAACACTATAGTACTTGACCATTTTTGCTTTTAGTTGGCCTCTCAGATGACTGCGACCATCCTTTGTTCTTCAAGCATATTAAGATTAACTGATATCTAGCGGTTTTCATTCGAACGGTATTCGATTTTTCTACTTGTATGACTTTCGATTTGAAAATCTCAAATTCAAATTCAAATTTAAATCATATAAATTCAAAATCAATTAAATTCGACTTATTCAATTGGTAAGTCAAATAAATCAAATAAGTCGAACATAAATCCTTTTTGATTCTATATTCTAGTCCAAAATTTTGTACATCATTCCATAAATTTTATATCATTCCACAAATTCAAAATGTGACATAGTAAAAATATAATATGAATAATACAAGTTCATAGATAATACATAATAACCAAAACCAAATTATAGTCGCAACATTCTTCAAAAGTAAAAGCAATTTTCAACAGTGATGAGTGGTCAATTTTTCAAAGATCAATGATTGTTGATTCCAACACATTACCATCTTTATATAATGTGTGCGTACCAAAATGTAATTCATATATCTTTTATACATACATGCATACATAGATACATATACATACACACACACACACACATATATATATATATATCTTAATATATGAATGTATATTAGTGTATATATCATATAAAGACATTAAAAATAATTTATAAAATCACAAATTAAGAACCACTTGTCAAGGTCAATTCATATAGTAAAATCCTATTGAATCATCCACCCCTATTAAGTGATGTCCTATAAGTATATAGGAATATGTATAATTACCTAACTGTATATGTACTAAGAATAAGTAATATATTTAATATATTTGTTGATAATAAATATTATACTAATAAGTTATAACGTATAGTATAACTATATCAATTAGCTGTTATGTAAAATATATTTTTATTACAAGTATAAGTTATACGAATATTAGTATATGAACATCAAATATATGTATAGATATTATACATAGATAATTTAGTAAATAAAAAAGTATATATAAATATATATAGATAATTTAGTAAATAAAAAAGCATATATAAATACTTAACTCTAGTATCTATTTGTATTAAAAGGGATATAGTAATTCATTTAATTAATTATTAAACTAAAAGTATTACATTAATAAGTTGTACACTAATATTAATAAATAAGTGCATAAATTTTATATTATGTGAAATATTACATTGATAACCCCAACAATTATACAAAGAAAAATATTTGGCTACTAAGAAAAAAGAATATTATAAGTTATTAACATATTTAATTATTAAAAAACAATAATATTATGATTAAAATATTTTATACACAAATGTATTAATATATTAGTACAATATATGCTAAAATATTAAAAGAAATAAAATTTATTCAACTTATTTGATCGATATTTGACAGGCAAAGTCGAACGACTTGTTCAATTAGTAAATCAGTCAATTTATAAATTGGTATTGGATCGGTAATTAAACTTTAAAATTAAAGTCAAAGTCAAATTGAAGAGTCTCTTAATTTATTTGGTTTCGAGTCAAAGTTGAATCTCAAATCTAACAAGTTGAATTATTATTATTTTTTTAACTTGATTGCATTTGATAGATTGACTAAACTAACTTTTGAACACCCATACTGACATTTTTCCTAATCATTATCGATCTGATTATGACGTAGGATTCAAGATGTGGACAATCTGATCTCTATCAGTGTCCCGACCTCGGCTTCATATGCCAAGCTAAAATGTGCAAGTCCATTTAGTGACATTTGTGTGGTTTGGTAGGACTACAGTACCACAGTTATTAAATTCAGTTTGAGAAGAAATTTGATGAGGGAGGTGGATCAATAGTTTACTGATTTAATCTATAGATCACAAATATATATTATTTAATTACCATAATAGGGATAATATTTGTAAATTATTAGACACAAGATATATGTTGAAAAATATTTATAAATTTCATTTATCAAATTTTAATTTATTCTTAAATATTTTGGAATTGTTAATTTCTCTAAAAGACAAAGAAATAGACTAAAATAGATATGTTTAACTTTTTATAGAATAATGATGTATAACAAATGCATAAAAATAATTTTTTTCATTATTTATAAGTGGTTATTTTGTCATAATAGTCTATTTATATAAAATTATGTCTATTTGTTTTAATTGCTTGTGATATATCTGTAGACAATGAAATTTTAATTCAATTAAAATTATTATTTGTCTATAAATTAATTTAATTGGCATAATTATTGTCCAATTAAATAAACCCCTATGTCACATATATTTTAGAATATTGGTTATTTTATAACCAATTATATTGCTCCACATGTGAAGATGATATGGTTCGACCAATCAAATGTATTTATGTCGTTCTTCCAATTAAATTCTGCCATGTAATGCATATCTACAAGACTTGCCCAATAGGAATATATGTACACTAGTATTTATCTCTTTATTAATAAATTAAAATAAGGAGATAATATCAAAGTAGTACAGTCCTTATATATTGATATCTCTCATGTGTGTAAATAGATATGAATGGTGTACAAGTAAGGAGTTGTACATGTACTACAATTCTTCTAACTTGTTCCCCTCCCATACATGTATAAATAGTGGTCACCCCTCAAAGGTTTGACACATACACATACATATTTTTGAAGTTTAAAGCTGTGAAATCTCTAAATCTTCAAATTCTTTCTTCACGTCTTCCATATATCAAGATTTGAAGATTTTCATCAAGTGCTTGAAGATTTTCATCAAGTGTTCTTCAAGTCTTCCATATCAAGATTTGAAGAATTCAATACTCGGTTCGGGAACAAGTTGCGAAACCCTCAGATCGTGTCTGAAGTAAAGAATCAAAGGAATTTTCTCCACATATTGAGAATATTCTAGAGATTGTAACCCTTTAGAACTCTTTCATATATTCATATTTTTATCGCTATATTTCTAGTTTGTTAAATTTTGTAAACTTGAAATATTTCGTTGCACACAATATCTAAATTATTTTCTTGTTATTTTTAAAATATTTTAGTTTTATTTTGAAAATAAAGTTGTAAAAAGAATAAGGATAAAGTTTACAAAGATATTATAAAATAAAAATGAAGTTAATAACACTAATTAGACAATTAGTCTAGTGGTGAAAGATCTCATAAGTTGACAAGGGATCATGGGTTAGAGTATTTACAAATGGAATTTTTTTCATTAGTTTTGGAACCCACTAGGTTCCTTAAAACCGGTCGAGTCACTGGATATTTGGTTCAACCACTGAGTTGACCGAATTCTACTAGGTCTTCTTTTGGTCTGATTTAATTAGAAACTCAATCCGGTCTAGTGGTTGGTTGACCGAATTGACAAGTTAAACTGCTGAACTGCGTCGGATTTCATAACTATGTACAGTAAAGTGGGTAATTCTTCTACCCAATTTCATTTAAATCGATCAATCCTGGCTTTAAGGCCAGACACTGTTCTATGATTGGTCACTTTAGTCTCAATCTATCTATTTGCTAGCCCTCTCCCTACCACCCACTAGGCCTATCAACAGACGAGGTCTGGATCTGATCCAGACCCGATCTGTTTATCCGGATATGGTTTTAAAACTAAACCCGTTAACCTGGATCCGATCTAGATCCGATTAGGCAATTATATAAATGGATTGGATATGAATTTACCAATTCTGATCTATTTAAGATTCGGATTCGATTATATATATATATATACATATATATATATATGTATTTATATATCTTTGTGTGTGTCTATATATATAGATATATATACACGCACAGAGTATATATATAGTAATTCTTTTAACTGATTAAATCTAATAAATCTAAAATAATAACATACCCTTCATACGATCCCTTTGACTGTACAAGAATATGTGGAGCTCAACATGTCTGGAAGCACAAGAGAACGTTCTTTTTCCTATTTTATTTGATTTGATTCTCGAATGTTTACTCTTTAGACATATATTCTTGATTTGGGGTTGCCAAAAATACCATTCAATATTTCTTGGCTCACTATCGGCCAAACTACTTGGGCACTAGACCCAATATGAGTTGGATCATTGGATTCAGCCAATTATTTTGATGGTAGAATATCATTGAAAAATAGAAATTCGTGTTATCAAAGGATTTTCAGCGATTATTTTTAGTATGGATTGAGTCAATCATCCACTTTGGTAGCTTATTAAACAAAAATAGTGATATTGTTCCTCCATTGATCAAGAATTTATATTTTTAGGAAATATCTTGATCATCCAATAAGAAAGGTTTCAGTTTTTTCATATATATATGTGTTGTTGTTTCAGTGATTTAAAATTGAAATTTGGATTAAATTTTGGAATATTTTAAGAATTGCATTTTTATGTGTTTTGGAAAATATTTTAAGGGGATATATCTAATTCGAATCCAAAGCTAGATCTAGTCGAATCCAAAGACAGGTCTTGTAAAATTTAGATCCGTCGAGTAATCAAATTGAATTCAAAACTCTTAACCAGATCCGGAATTATCAACGGTAACTCAAATCCTACCCGTTTACACACCTACCCCACACCCCTACAGAAAATGGTAAAAGACAATTGGATAAAGAGAGAAATCGCAGATCTGAAAGAAGATTAAGGTTCTTTTGCCACATAGAACTACCATATGTTTTGTTTGAGTGAAGGAAAGAAGAATATTTTAAGCACAGATTAGTCAAAACTTGCTGGACAAAAAACTTCAATCATAGTCTATCAATTATACTTTATAATCATGCTAGAAACCGAAGTGTAGATATTTTAGAATTTGGATGTTTCTATTAACTTGTCAATGGATCTACTCATTATACCAGTTATCCCTATAATTTATAGGCTCTTTCCCAGCCTCGGCATCATCATAAGCATGAATATGTGTGTCTAAACAATTTGCTGAAAAGAGGAAGTCTAAGTACCATGATGAAAGGGATACATCTAATTTATTAGTAAAAAGAGAGTAAACTGGTAGAGTTCAAGTTGACTAAAGTTCAATAGGCGCCAACTCTATCACGAGGAATTAGACGCAGTTCCGAGCCATGTTTAAGAAAGACATTGCCTGCAAAGAAAAGGAGAAATAACAAATTCTTAGTGACTTGCAAGTTAAACAATTGGAAAATAGATGATGAATCAAGAAAAAGAATAATAATTTTTCTTGATACTGTTTAGTACAATTTGAAAGCACAAAACATTCAATGAGAAAGTGGAATATCAAGGATATAGACTAGCTTTTTTTAAGTCATTCTGGGTAGGAGATGAATATTCTATTTCTGGAAACTAGAACAGTATTTTACAGTTTGTAAAATCAAACTGTGAAATATGACTCCAATAACTCACATGCGAGAGAGACCACAATGAATATACTTTCGTGGTTTCTTCTTTTTATTTGATTATTTCTTCTGTGATTTCTTTCTCAATTTCTTAATTTCTAACATGAGTGCTTAGAACTACTTGCAGAAAGTGGCAATGGTGCAATAAACTTTAAGGCCGGTCCATGATTTCAACATTAGTTTTCAGGAAAACTGAATTAGTTTTCAGGAAAACTGAATGCGTCATATACGAAACTTCAAAAGTTATTTAAATAACAAAGAATGAGGTAATGAATTAATTATTTCTAGTTCAATATAGGTTAACTAGTTTTTCTGCCCAAATTGTAGCGCATCCAAATCCTTAAATTTTTGGATTCAGTTCGAGTCCTAGACAGTCCCAATTGTCAAAATATAGTTTGGTAAGCACAGTTCAAAATCAATCATTTGATAGGGGTTCACATCAGCTGCATGACATCAATATATAGTGCTGCAAATGATCATTTCATACATAAAAAAGCAAAACTGCTAGTTCATGTATCAAAACTTACAAACACTTCCAACAATACTGTCTTGAGCTCTTCCTCCACTTGCCTTCCCCCTTCCCAAGGCCCAAATACAGAAAAAGAAAAGAAGGGTAATAAAATAAGCTTAGAAAAATTCATAAAATCGCCAAATATTAAACCTTTGCACCACCCTCTGCACCACTGCAACCATTATCAGGTTTCAGAACCTACCACCACTAACAAGTTCAACAGATAACCAACCAACCCCTTCCATCTCTTTCATATTGATCTCTTTCATGTATTTTCTTAATATATATATAGATAGAGGAGAGAGAGAGAGAGAGAAAGAGAAAGAGAGAGATGCCAGTTCAATATGGGATTACATGTCAACTAGAATAATATGAGGTTGTGTTGGGATGGGTGGATTTGAATTGAAGGAAGGATTTGAAATGAATGAATTTGAATTGGGTGGACTTGAAATCATATGAAATTTCGGTGAATTTCAAATCCATTCATTTAACCATTAAAATTACACTCCCCACTTGTTGGTGGATTTCAAATCCACAACTAAATCAATTAACTTGTTTAGATAACTTATTATAAATTTGGATTTCAAATCAAATCCACCCAAATTCCTTCACCATCCCAACACAATGTGAGGGTTATTTGGATTAGGATAACGATTCAGTGCTCCAACAATTCTTAAAAATCACAGGCTAACCAAATTAGCTTCTAAGCTCAAGTTAAGAACAAGTAAATCGATAAGAATGAGGGAAAAGAAGGCTTGCAAACAAAACATTACAGAAGCATTTCATGTAGTGATCCACTTTGATTTACAGATGACTGATTAAAGGACAAGAATTACTTATCAAATACACGAGGAAATTAGATCCTATAGGAATATATTGATACTGTTTACTTGTAGGCTTCCATCAAATATGCTAATTAACAACAACAGTGAAACAATCAAATCAAACTATTAATCTTTGCCAAGCTTCCGTAAAATAAGCTATTAAACAATAAAGTTATTTATTAATATAAATCTCTGAAAAGTTCATATGAGGATATAAAGAACAAAAAACTAAAAAGGTAAATCAGAAAGTACCTGCACTTTGTTGAGGATTGATCCCCACGCCATCTGTACAGACTGGAAAGAAAGAATGGGTTTAACATACTCTTAACATTGCCATACTTGCCAGAAAATGATGACAGACTTTTTTTATTACAAAAATAGTTTATTAAAAGGGGAAAAAAAAAATAAGAACAGTATGAAGCCAATTTTTTATGCATTGATTCTTAGTGCTTTCAGTTGCTCTCGGAAAGGGTAGACTTTACCAATCATCATTTATACATGATTCAAAAACACGGGATGCCGATCTTTTAGTCGGCTACTGATGAAAATGGTTCAGGGAAACAAGAACAGAAATGACAACATTACTCTGTCATATCTTTTTGCTTAGAAGTTCATTTTATTTTCAATTCACAAGTAAAAAGTTAAGAATCCATTTAAGACATGATTTTTGTTGAACAAAGAAGCTCCAGAAAACACAACAATCTGACCATTCTTCTAACTTCTCCCAACAATGCCAATACTTAGCATCACCATCCCGAACGTCAAACTCTATACTCTTTCACTTTGTTACATGCACTCTTCATTCAATCCCAAAGTACCCATGTCCACAGGATATGACATGGATGCTAGTATGGGATGTGTCTGATTTGGCCACACATAGTTAGGAACCTTAAGACAAGGCTCTTCTACTTAACTAATCCGTGCTGATAGCTTTTTACAACCTTAACATCTTAGCAATAATGACCACCAGTAAAGGACACCATAATGGTTAAAGTATGGCATGCTACCTCCAAGGCATGTTGCTTTTATACCTAATTTGGCTACAACACGTTTGATGTCACAAGATGCATGTATAATGTTTCTTCTACTACAAACTTAAAAATATAGATAAAAATGTGTTTTCTCCATGTCAAACTGCCCGTGTCTATCTTGCCCCCGGGTTTCAGAAATTGGCTAATAATCCTAACCTAACACCTAGATATGCACCCGTCCTGATACTCCACCCAGATCCATGCAAAATAGCTCTTTCTTTCCTTTTTTTTTTTTTTCTTCTTCTTTATAATTTCACCCTTTCCATTATCCAAGATCTGGTCAATCACAACTTTCGTGAAACTAACATTTCAGATTCAGAAGTTCGGTATCCAAAGGAATATGACGAAGCACTTTCATAATATATTTTGTAATTGATAACTTAAAATCAGCATGAAATTAATAGAAACGGAATTACTAAGTACATGATAAACTCAAAAAAATAAAAAAACAAGTACTCCGCAAATGAACCCGAAAAAAAAAACCTTAATGGTGTCGAGGGCTTCTCTAAAAATCCAATTTTAACTTCGAGACAAAAAATAATACTAATAATTTCACAATAACGTACAAAAGTAAAAAAATTTGATCATTCCAAAATAAAATAAAATAAAATAAAATAAAATAAAATTTAATACCATTTGTAATGATGGCACTAGTTTGGGGAGGAACTTTGAATTCTTCCGCCGCAAATTTGAGAACAGCAGTGAAAGGGGCCGCTTCAGGGACGCTAAACCTGAATATTAAATTATTGATGAAACAATTCAAAATTAGTACTGAATTAATTGGAAGTAAAATCGGATAAAGATGGGGAATAATGAGAAATATCGATAGGCTTTTGGATTTTTACTTACACTTTAAAGGGTAGTTTCGGATCAGAGGTAAGAGTAACTTTAAAGGATACTTTCCCGCCGGCGCCGCCGCTCGCCATGGCCTCCGCCGCCGTCGTAGGTGAAGAATGGGGTGAAGTTGTGAATGGTGGTATTTTTTATTTTGATGGTTTATGTTGAGAGTAATTAAAAATTTGCTGTACTAACCAATCAAAACATGCCGCGTAATAGGAATCCAAGAAGTATAAGAATTTCTTTTGGGTTAAATGTAGAAAACTCAGCTAAATACTTATTTAACAAATACTTAACCCATTTATCGTATTTTAAAACAAAATTATTCTTAGTATTTTAATATTTTTATTTTATTTTTCTCTTCTTGCCGATTTATTTATTTTCTCTCGTATATTTTTTCTTTTTTCATTATTTATTGCTACTGCTAAACTATTATATTAATAGTAATTGATTAGTGATTACAAGCGATAACTTTTTTTGTATGTCTAAATAATTTATAGAATAAATAAACTTTTACAAGTAAAATATATTTTATTAGTATGGAGTTTGTGTGTAATTACTAATACTATAATTAAAAAATAAGCAAACTACAGAAAATAAACGAATTAGTAAAAATATTAGAATATTTATTCTAAATATGTAAACAAAATTTTGTTGTGTCAAATCATTTGCATGTTCTAGTTTGCTGAGTTTACTATAAATTCAAAAACTCTTGTACTATACAGTCATAATATTTTCTTACTATATTTTGCCACTGTTTTACTAGCAATATAAGGTTGTACACTATTTTTTATTCTATAGTTTTATTTGTATAATAAAAAAATTTAATTTCTTTTGGCTCAAAAATTTTATTTTAGTTTGTTTATTTACTAGTCTTATTATCAATAGTTAATCAAAATTTGTATATTACTATAAGATTTATTGCTAGTATAAAGCATGATTAATCTATTAATTAAATTAAGTATTTACATACATGTAAAAAGATAGCATTTTAATTATTCAATTATTAAAAGTACTACTATAATTGTTTAGTAGTTGTAAGAGAATGGTGAAAAATAAAATAAAAAACAAGAGAGAGAAAATAAATAGAAGGGCAAAAAGACAAGAAAAAAGAAAAATAATAATAATTAAAATAATTAGGATAATTTTGTTCCATAATATAAAAGAGTAAGTTAAGCGCATATTAAATAAGTTAGGGGGGCAAACTACAACTAAGATATAAGTCTGTGGGGATTTTCTGCATTTAACCTTTTTTTTTTCGGTTCCTTGTATTCTACTTACCATAAAGATAAGGTTTAATAACATTGACAAATACTTGGATTCATTGGATTTTTTGTACAATTTATAGACTTTGTGGTATTGTAGTAGTGTGGTGTCTATTAAATCATGTGAAATAAATGACGTCAACATATGTAAAAAAGATTTTATTAAATTAAATTCTATTAAGAAGATATACATGTAGGACTCAAAATTTAACGACAGTCAATTAGGTCTATCTAAATATTTTTCAATAATTTTCACCTGAAGTGATAGAGTAATTACACTTTCACCCCAAACATTACTGTTTTAATTTCATCAAAATAATCCGTCTTTAATAAAACTACTTTTAAATCAACTCGTTTCAGGTAAGTTGGCCACCAGGAAGAGATAAGTCTCTACTTAGGTGTAGACCTTATATGTATCATGATTATTTTTGATTTAAATTTAACTTGGTACACTAGTATATCCGTTTGGTTTAGAGGTAAGTTTTTCTAACCCCTTTGGCCTAGTTGCACCTTCATTTAGTAATAGATATAAAGGAGTAGGATAATATTATTGTCAATCAAAAGAAAAAAATAAAACCCAAATTATTCTTAGGGTTAATATCACTTCGACCCTTGAATTAAGTGTAATTTCTCATTAACCCTAAAATAAAGGGTTAATATACAATTTATCCTTTATAGAATTAGTCATATGTCGAATGCATCAACATGTCAAAAAAGTGAGTTTAATGGACTAAACTGCCATACTAAAGATTTGGGGTAAAATTATTTATCTATTTCATTTCCTTAGTGGTGGGAGCATTATTAAAAATAATAATAAAAAAAAGCTACAAAACAAATACTAAAGCGAGTAAGAAAATGTAAGAGATTTGAGTAAAAGTATTTTATGCATTTTATTTATATAGTTGTGTGAGAATTATTAAAAATAAGAAAAAAAATGAACCACAAAATAAATGGATAGCTAGTATCTGAAGGGAGTAAGAATTTTGAGTGGCCCGACTCAAATTGTATTTGGCGATGAAATTTTCACACGTTCGACCAAAAATTCCAGCCCGCTCTCACCAGCCTGTGCTGGAACCTGGAAGTACGCATGGGATCATTATGACCGGAGGAAGCTCATTATCCAATTTGCTGCCATTTTCTTTGAGCCTTTATTTTATTATTTTTCACTCCGAGATGGTAAATGTAATAGATTGAGGATGTGTTCGTTTGAATTGAAAATATTTTTTGAAGAAAAATATTTTATATGAAAAAATTTATTTTTTATACAATTTTTTGATATTCGGTTGACAAAATGAAAATATTTTGAAATAAATTTTTTTTACGGTTTCATCTTTAATTTATAAATACAAGTTAAAACAAACTTATAACAATGGTAATAAATACCTTACAAGTAATTCTAGATAATAAAAGATTGATTTTGTTCAAAATTAAATGAGTACAATGTAGTAGTAAAATATGCATAATGATAATTATATTAGTGTGGGACCCATGACTAAGAGAAAAATGAATGGAAAATAATTGAAAACGAAAATAAATTTAGCAAATGAAATTATAAAAGTAAGTATTTGAGATTTAATGTCACTCTTGAATTATCTGAAAAATAACTTACGCTAAAAAATTCCGTAAGTTATTTTCAACCAGAGAAGGAAAATTGAAAAATATTTTACATTGAAAAATATTTTTTTGAGTTTGACATCAAAAAAATTTCTGAAAAATATTTTCAATTCAAACGAACACACCTTCAAATTTAACAGAGCGTGACCACCATACAGAGGCTTTTTCAAAAATATTAAAATTTGAAGTAATATCAAATAGGGTAAAAGAATTATGAAATTTGTACAAAAACATTGATACGAAGGACATTTAGAGAAACATTTTCACTAAAAAATTTTAATAGGAAAGCCACTTTAGGAAACTACCAAACTTAAGATTTTTTTAAAAAAAATTCAAATAAATGTAAAATAAGAGACAAATATTACCAAAATTTAAAGACATCTTTATAAAATCTTTAAAATGAATCTAAAAATTACGACACTTAGGAAAAACAATTAAAGTCAAATTTACTATTTTAGGCTCTGAGAAAATTTTATAAATTTTGCAGTAAAGCTTATAAATTCATGGAGTGAATTTAGGTATCTAAACAAATATTCTGCCAACTTTTTGCCTATTTTTTTAAAAAGTTATTTATGCTTTAGAAAACAAAATAATTGGCAATAATTAGAAAACTAACGATTTTTTAAAGGCCTCCTCAAATGAGGTATTTTCTATATTTTATATTTTAGAGAGTAAAGTGTAATTACTTCCTAGTTTAGGAGTTTAATTGCCATTTGTTTGAGGGGATGAAATGTATAGTATTTCTTTAGTTAAGGAGGTAAAGTGTAATTATTCCATAGCTTGACGGTAAAGTGTTATTAACCCTAACTGTGATATCTATTAGTTGTAAGAAATTATGTTCTACCCCACTGAATTCTAGATTGTGTTAATAGGGATGCCCTCAGAATTTGTGATGCGAAGTCAGAAAAAAATTAATTGGAAAAAAGGAGTCCTCAATTTAGTAAAGAAGGAAAGGAAAAATATTAGTAGCTACAAAGGCAATAACATATTTATATAGAAAACCATATATTTAACAAATAATAACGAACCTAATGCTAAAAAGAGAGGTTTCTAATTCCAATTGAAAACAATTATTAAGAGACATTAGTAATTTTCCATCTTAGAATCCCAAAACATCACTAGGAAATTGGACAATTTTTGTCACCCAACAGACATTAGTAATTTTCCATCTTGGAATTCCAAAACATCACTAGGAAATTGATTTTAGATTTACAAGTCCCACAATCTGAGTTCTCCCTTGAGCCAAGAAGTCGTCTGAATTGTTAAAGTGCACCTCGGTCATACACATTCTAGATGGCTATAATGATTCATCAAGTTCAAATCTTTTCCGCGGCTGCCGAAACTTGTAAATTTTCCAAGATCTCGAGGATAGAAATCTTCAATAAATTTTTGACTAATCTGACTGCCATGAATTTCATTTGAACTGAATTTAAGTATTTCCGAAAGATCAAAATTATGTACTTTGCCATTCATCTTGAAACTCCATCCCAAGAGGTAACAACAATTGGAAGACAAAGGTTTATCTATGAGCCAAGAAATTGACAATAATGATATGCCAACAAACATATTATCAAAAATATGAGGCTCAATATCTAGAGGACAAGAAAATGAGGGTCTTTTAGGGACCAATGAGCTAATTGTTGACCAATTGTCACACTTATTTCTCTCTTTTTGCCATCGTACTCTAACCCCACTTGAATAAACTTCATTAATTCATCACCAAATTGTGAATAATAATCTAATGGAAAATGCTTCACTATTGGAATACCATTTATGTTGATCTCAAGATGATTATTTTCCATACCACTAGAATTTTTGCTAGTCTTGAAATTGACCATAATTAACGATGAGTCTTCGAATTTAATTTCTTCTTGAACTACGCTATAAAGGGGTAACCATTTTGAAGAAGATATGACAAATGATATTCCTTCTTCATCATTTGATTCAGCAAGTTGATCAGCATCAAGATTGATTGAAAAAACAAACGAGGTTGAAAAGGAAGAGAGGGTATTGGTGGTTTTGGAAAATTTGAATTTGAGGGGCTGAGCATAAAATACTTGACCTTTTCGTAGGCCGGTCTGGTTGATGGACCCATTAACAAGTGACATGTCTGTAGAATTATATCGGGAATAAACTAGTTTCAATAGCTAGTTAATTAATTGTGGTCAATTTTATTGGCATTTGAATCCATAAAAGATTTTGTGGTGTCTAAATTCCAATAAAACTTAAATCACAAAATCAACTGAATTTGCAGTCTTGAGACTCAAATGAAAGTGGAAGATTGATGGTCTAGATATGATCACATTTTCAGTTTAGATTAAGTTATTCATACAATTTTTCTTGAGATCTAATCTAACCAAAGAGCTTATGCATGCAAGTCAATAAGTTCGAGTTTTTAGCCAAACCAAACCAACGAAGACCCAAATCTACTAGGCAGACTTGCCTCGGTATAAGGTGCTCATCTGTCCTCTCAAGGATATACATTGATTCAATACATATATATATATATATATATATATATATATATATATATAAAGTGACAAAATAATAAAACATGAATACTAAATTGATGATGGTATATGAATTAGAGTAAGTTTTGTCTACTTATTCCACAATGCGGAGTGGATATGATAGTCGTTGAAATTGTACTGAAAAAGTAGTGACATTCCCTACTTTTCAATCATTCAACAACTTGTAATACTCACTCGAGGTGAATAATAATGATTTTTTTTTATAAATTGTTCATTTCTCCTCCACTTACATGTAAATTTTTCACGCTGCACGAATATTGCGGATAAGAGTTTGAAAAAATCATGCTATGTTTGTTTTAAAAGAAAAATGAGAAATATGTTACAAATAATGACAGGGTTTAAAAGTTTTCACATTATAAAATTAATCAAAAATATACCTTGATATATTTTAATTAATTAAATTTCAAGAGGCTACATGTGTGATTATAAAATATATTTGATGTGCGTGACATTAATTTAAACTTGCTTATATAAGAAAATGTTGAATATATATTCTCACACACATACCTAATTCTTATAATTTCATTGAGTTCTAGCTTAAAAATATTAGACTGAAAATAATTTCTCACTAGAAACTGAAAATACTAATTTTATTCTACAAGAAGTGATCGTTATACATATAGACTTTTAATTGCAGCCTTGCGGTCATCCCAGGGCATTTTCCAGTAAATGGAGGTCAATGAAGAGGTTTGCTCATATCAAACTGGTTTCCCACCTGATACGGGATCACTTTGTTGCTTAAACAAAAAATTACTCAAACATTTGATGTTTCAAAAGTATACCTCATCTTTATAAACTAGTTGCATAATATTCGAAGGGTGAATATATAATACATAACTTAAGATGCTAACATTACTAACATTACTAACATTAACAACATTGTCGGTGAATATCAAATAAACTTTAATATTATGACAATTAATGTTATCATAATCCAGAATCTTCATGTTTAATCATTAAAAATATAAATTAAGATTAGATGCGGAAACGAATATGAATGTATAAGAACTAATGTGATTCTTGAACTTACGAATTTGTTTCTTGAATATTGTGATTATTGATATTCTAAATTGATACGTATGTATTTTAGATAATAGGGTTCTCACTTTTGCTAATGATAGACTGTTTAACAGGAAAAATAACATACATAGAATTTGTGGACTGTAACCTATATATGCAAATATTTTCCTTATTCCCTAAGTTTTGCCCATTATAAAATAGGAAATAAGACTTTAAGATATATATACATAAAAATCCATACTTATTAGATGACTTAGACCCATTTAACTTATACCATATTAGATCCTTTTAAATTGGGCTAATTTGTTATGACAACACATATTATACAATTAATATGTATGTAAATGTCCACAGCCCAACATTCTCCCACTTAGACTATGTATACATATCATTGTATGAAATCTTATGAGTTCAAAACTTTTTGCTATCACGACCAAAGTCATCCCGAATAATCTCATCCATTAATCATGTCAATATAAGATCAAAAAGATTTTCATTACATTAATTGTAACTAAACTCATTCTTTGTCACATATATCAATACAATCAAATGATATAGATCAAGTATGAATATGTAACATGAAAATTCTATTTCTAACTAGTCCAATTTTTTGTCATTCTTTATATATTTCAAACTGAAACTGAATCAGAGTGAAATATAAATCGAATACTTTAATTGTGAAACTGAATTCTTTATTTATTTTACAGTAAATATCTATAAACATAAGATGTGTCTTAAAAGATAAAAGCATAAAAACTGATACAAACTCTTACTAATCTTGAATTTCCTCAAAAGACATAACACCCATACGAGTAGTGTGGGTGGTAATCCTTTAGTAAATGGATCCGCAATCATGGAATTTGTGCCAATTTACTCTACAGACACTTGACCACTCTGAACTCTTTCTTTAATAACCAGGAACTTGATGTTTATGTGTTTAGATTTCGTTGAGCTCTTATTATTGTTGAAATATAAAACTACTGATTTATTGTGACAAAATAATATAAGTAGTTTTTCAATACCGTCCATAATTTACAACCTTGTAATAAAATTTCTCAATCATATTCTATGATTTCATAATATGTTATAAATTTAGCGCCATGGTGGAAGAAACTATGAGTTTGTTTGTTTAACACTCTTTCATGAGATAGCACCACCAGCAAGCAGATAAATATAGATCAAAGTAGATTTATGATTGTCTTGGCATCTAACAAAATCGAAGTCAAGATTCTCAATGATCTCTAATTTATCCGATCTCCTATATGTGAGCATGTAATGTTTTGATCTCTGAAAATACTGCATGATCCTTTTGGTTGCTATCCAATGATCCATTCACAAATTGCTTAAATATCTACTTAACATCTCAACAATGTACGCAATATCCGGACATGTACAAACTTGAGCATATATCAGATTTTCTATTACTGAAATATAGGGAATCTTCTGTATTTGTTACTTTCAAAATCATTCTTTGGGTATTGTGTGAGATAGAATTTGTGTCACTTAGCAATAGGGATATCTCATGATTTGCTATCTTATATACCAAATCTCTTAAATACCTTCTCGATATAACTCTTTTGTGATAACCCATGAATACCCCGAGAACGATTCTGATATATTTGAATCTCTCTAATAGAAAAGAGGCGTCCCCAAAATTTTTCATCTCAAATTTCTTTGATAGAAATATCTTAGTTTCATGCAATAAGCCAATATCATTACTAGCAAGCAAATATGTCATTGACATATAAAATCAAAAAAATGTACTTACTCCCACTAAACTTGTGGGATATACAACCATCAACCAAATTCATCTCAAAACAAACAAGATGATAATTTGATGAAATTTGTGATACTATTGATGAGAAACTTGCTTAAACCCATAGATGAATTTTTTTAATTTATAAATCATATTCTTTGTATTTTTGGATACAAAGTTTTCTGGTTGCATCATATAAATGGTTTCATTAATGTCACTGTTGAGAAACATAATCTTGACATCTATATGATGTAATTCAAGGTCAAAATGTGCATTAAAGCCATTATTATCTTGAAAGAGTCTCTCGATGATACCAAAGAGAAAGTCTCTTTATAATCAATGCCTTCCTTTCGAGTAAAATCATTTGCGACAAGCAAGCTCATGTTCCTTATATCTCTCCACATTACTCTTCGAACCCCTTTTAGTTTTAAATATCTATTTACAATCAATGGGTTTTGCACCTTCGGGTAGAGTGACGAGTTCCTAAATGTTATTGTCTTTCATGGATTTAATTTCCTCATTCATGGCATCAATCTACTTTTGAGAATTAGTACTTTGCATGGTTTGATGAAAGTTGATTGGATCATCTTCCACCAATCCAATGTCATCCTTATGTACTTGGAGAAATATGATGTAATCATTCAGAACCCCACTTCTCATTTCTCTAGTGAATCTCCTTAATGGTATTTGTTTTTGAGGTTGTTGAGTTTGTTTTTCAAGAATAACCTATTGTTTTTTATAGGAAAAATTTATAACATTTTCTTGTGGTTTTGGTATTGCTTCTTGAATAATTTTAGGAATAGAAGTCTTATCATTGTCAATAGCAATTGTAGGAAGAGAAATAGATTCATCTTCAAAAACCAAGTTTCTAACTTTACCTCTACCCCCCAAACTCAATATCCTCAAAGAACTAGGTATTTCCCGTCTCAAAGAAGGACCTGGATGTAGGATCATAAAATTTGTACCCTCGAAACCGTTTAAAGTACCCAACAAAATAGGTACTACCTTTTTTTAGTCCAGTTTCTTTTCATTGAGTTTATAAGGCCTTGCCTCAGTTGGACAACTCCAAATATATAAGTGCTTTATACTGGCCTTTTTGCCAGTCTATAGTTCATAAGGCATTTTGGTCGTAACCTTTTAAGGATATAAGATGCAGTTTTTAATGCCTTTCTTTAGAGTAAATCTGGTAAGGTTGTATAACTAATTATACTTTTTACCATATCTTTTAAAGTTCTGTTTCATCTCTTGGCAATTCCGTTCATGTTAGGAATCCCAGTGTAGTGTACTGTGGATGATTCAACAATTCTCTAGGAATTGAGCAAAGGTCTTGGAGTTGTTCCCCTGATTTGTCATATCTGTCATAGTATTAACTGCCACGGTCAAATATGACAGTATTTACTTAATTCTTTTGCCAAGTTGGTTCTCAACTTCAGTTTTAAAATTCTTGAACATGTTTAGTGACTAAGACTTTTTATGAATTAGATAAAGGTAGCCATAGCAAGAAAAATTATCTATGAATGTAATAAAATATTGTTGACCATTTCAAGAAGCCATATGGAATGACCTACAAATATCCAAAAGTATTACTTCTAAGATGTTTGAAGATCTGTTGGCACCTAATCTCCTTATATTTCTTTGTTTTCCCTTAATACACTCAATGCAGACTTGGAAGTCTGACACATCAAGGACATCAAGAATTCTATCTAACACAAGTCTTTCAATTCTTCATTTAGATATATGACCTAAATACTTGTACCATAGCGAAGCAGAATTCTCATTCGTTAATTTATGTTTATTACCACGTGAATTTATATGTAATTTTTCATTATATGAAGCAATAGTATCGAGTAAAAAAAGGTTATCATGAGAAGATAAAGAACTAGTACTAATAATATTTGAATTTGAGAGGAGAAAAAATTTAAACTGACTATTTTCATATGAACAAAAATAACTAGATTTGCCCAAAACAAAAGTAGAAACCAAATTTCGTCTAAAAGACGATACAACATTTGTCTCTTTCAAATCCAAATAATAATTAGTCATTAATAATAACTTAAAAGTCCTTATTGCTTCAACTTTAATTGGTTTGTCTTCGCCTACATAGATAAATCTTTTAGTATCATTCGTCTTTCAGCAATTCAGACAACCCTGCATAGATACACTTATGTGAGTAGTAGCACCGAAATCTATCCACCAAGTGTGCTTTGGTACTAAACCTAAATTAACCTTAGAAAAAATCAAAGCGAGAAGTGTATCTTTCTCTACATGCCAAGCATGATATTTGGTATAGTCCTTCTTCAAGTGTTTAAGATTCTTACAAAAGTAACAGTCAAATTCCTCAGTTTGTTTCTTTTGAAGTAGACCATCTGCAGCTTCTTTATCATTTTTACTTTTCTTGCTTTTGTCCTTATCAAAGTACTTGCTAAGTAAGCACTTTTAATTTTTTTCTTACTTCAACCTTTCCTTTTCTTGCACATAATGAGAGATGAGCTCATTTAGAGATCACTTATCCTTTTGACAGTTATAACTAATCTTAAATTGACTGAATTATGTTGGAAGAGAGATCAAAATCAAATGCACAAGTAAGTCTTCAGACAGCTCTAATTTTAGTTCCTTAAGTTTTGAAGCAAGATGGGACATCTCAAAGATGTCCTCTCTTATGTTTCCTTTTCCTTTATACCTCATTAAAATCAAGTTTGACAAAACTGTACTTGTTTCAACCTTATTATTTTTAACAGAAAACTTTTCAATTTGCTTAAGAAACTCCTTGACAGTTACCTTTTCGAACACATCGCCCCTAAAGGTTCCCAAAATTGCACGTTTTATAATCATATGACTCTTGTGATTTAAATGATCCCACTTCTCATAGTCAAATTTTCCTCTTTGGAATTATTATTTATAAAAGGAGTGTGTTGTGAGATCAATCCTTAGCTCAAGGTCTAAATCCATGCAACCAAGAATGATTATTATATTACGTTCTCTTTCCATTCCTTAAAGTTGGTTCCATTCAATATAGTGATGAAATTGATGTTGGCAAATATTATAGAAGCAGATGCATTAACTGAAAATAGAACAAAACAAAATATTTGCATAAGTTCCAAATAACATGAATAATAAATTCAAATAATGGTAGGGCTCATCAAAAGATACCTAGCACAACATGATTTAGTCTGTAGATAGAAATATTAACTTGTAAGTGGTACTCTTGGTGTAGTAATTAAATATTAACAATACATCCTGTCAAACAATCTAATGTCTATCTTTGGACCAACATTATTCACATGGTATACCAAATAAGTGTCAAATGTTTATCACCGTAGATGCATATATTATTCGGCCAAATATTAATCTTCATTTGGATCGATAAATATCCGTATGAATTACATACGCACAATTGTCTTAATATTTCAAAATAAATTAACGAACCTACACAAGAGAGACTATTTTGATAGCATATTATTTCAATCAATGATTATTAGACATTTTTAATTAATTTATCAAATTTTGAATTGAATATTTTTCTTAAAAAAATTTGTAAAAAAATTTGGTTGTTTGTTCATTAACTACAATTCATGACCTTACGACACCCAAAAATACTCAAGTTCATGAACTATAAGTTCTACAATTCACGACCAACAAATGATTTTTTTTTTTTTTTAAAATTCTTGAATTCCAATTTGATTCCAAAGGCATCAATAGAAGCAAACCTTATGGTCATAAACGACCCTCGTCCAAAATCCTTTCGTTCATGACCCGATCCTAATTCTTTTTTTTTTTTGAATTCAAATACCAAATGATTTCAAAAGGAAAAATAAAAAAAAAAAAATAAAACCAAAAATTTGAATCTAATAATTAAATCTGAATAAATATAAAAAATTATTGGACTCAAAAATCTTAATCCATAATATAACCACAATTGTTCTTAAATACAACAGGGTGTTAATTAAATCACATACAAAATTTATGAAATTTAAGAACTAGATCTGTATAAAATCAAATCATAAATCAAATAAAAAATTGATTTATTAATGATTCAGCATGAAGAAGATGCTCTAATACCACTCGTTCGTGATTACGAAATAAACTTTAATATCATGACAACTAATGTTATCATAACCTGGATCCTTCATGTTTAATCATCAAGAATATAAATTAAAGACTAGATGTAGAAGCATACATGAATCTATACAAACTGATGTGATTCTTGAATATTTGGATATTATTCTTGAGCCTATGGATTTGTTTCTTGAATATTGTGGCTATTGATATTCCAAATTGATACATATGTATTTTAGAGAATAATGTTCTCACTTTTTTTAATGATGGGATATCAAAAAAAGTAATATATGTAAAAGTTTGGGACCATAGCCTATACAGATACTTTCCTTATTCTCTAAGTTTTGCCCATCATAAAACAGAGAATAAGACTTTAGGGTATCTACAACTACTGCGTAAAAGTCCATACTTATTAGATGACTTAGGTCCATTTAACTTAGACCATATTAGATTACTTTAAATTGGCCCAATTAATTATGACAGCACATATTATATAGTTAATATATATTTTAAATGTCTAAAACCCAACTAATATAAGATGCTATAAGACGACAAAAATTTTACCGTTGACAAAAATCACTTCTTTGAGCATTAAAGAGTGAGCGATGGGGAGCAAGTTTTCCTAAGAGATGCTCGTGCTACTCCAATTATACGCAAGGGAAAGGTCTTTTTAATGCTTACCTCTAGAAAGTCAATTACTTTGATCAATGTGTTCGCATGTTCCATCCATGAAAAGAAATTTAATTTCTGATTCTTTGCTTAATAATTAAGGCAGCTATTAAACTTATTTTGAGAGTGATAAGTTAAGTTTGACTAGGAATGGGGATTTTGTGGGAAAAGATTTTTGTTGTGGAGGTTTATTTTTACTCGATGCCACTCGCAATGGAATGAATAAGATCCCAATGCCACTTGCAATGGAATGAATAAGAATGCCACTTTTGCTTATATCATTGATTCTATTTATATGTGGCATGTTAGATTAGGATATGTGAATGTTGAAAACATAAGAAGAATGAAAAGTGCAAACTTGAATCCTAATCTAACTGATCATAAGCTCACAAAATGTGAAATTTGGGTAGAAACTAAATATAATAAAAAAAATCCCTTTAAATCTATTAAAAGAACCACTGGGCTTTTACAACTAATTCACAATGATCTTGGGGACTTTAAAATAATATGGGTAATGGTGGAAAGAAATACTATATCACCTTCATTGATGATTACTCAAGATATGCTAAATTATATCTCCTTAGTCAAAAGAATGAAGTTAAAAAAATGTTTGTTAAATTCAAAAATGAAGTTGAAATCAGCTAGATGAAAGGACTAAAAGATTTAAGTCTGATAGAAAAGGTGAATATGATTCTAAACTGCTCAAAAATTTTGCGAACAAAATAAAATAATTTCCCATAACATGAGATTACTTCATCTTACTCATCTCAATCAATGGGGTTACATGAAGGACAAATAAAACTCTTAAAGATATAATGAATGTAATGTTAATAAGTTTTGAGTTACCTACTAACATGTGGGGAGTCTATTTTGTCTGCTTGTCATATTCTTAACTAAATACCTCACAAGAAACTTTAAAGACGCCTTATGAATAGTGGAAAGGTTATGCTCCTAACCTTGAGAATCTTAAAGTGTGGCAGTGTCTAGCTAAAGTAGGAATACCAAACTTTAAAACATGTAAAATTGATCCTAAAATTGTTGATAGTGTCACTATTGGGTATGCACATCATAGTACTACCTATAAGTTCTTGGTTTTAGAGTCTAATTATGTTATGAAAACTAAAGATGCTAAATTTTTTGAAAATGTTTTCCTAGTGAATAAAAATTCTGTAAAAACACTATCTCATGAAATTAAATATTTAGAAGAACATGAAACCAAGAAACTCAAGAATTGAGAAGGATAGAGAGGACAAGGGTGGAAACTCATTTTGGACCAGATTTTATTACTATTTTCATAATTGAAGAAGATCCAAAAAAATATATAAAAAGCAATGAATTCAATAGATTCTAGTTTTTGGGAAGATGCAATTAGAAATGAATTTGAGCCCATAATTAGTATTCAACTAGAAATTGATAGATTTGCCTAGAGGGTGTGAATCCATTGGGTATAAATAGGTGTTTAGAAAGAAATTAATACCTGACGGTTCTATTGCTAAATTTAAGTCATGATTAGTGGCCAATAGATTTACACAAAAATAATACATTGTTATTTTGATTGAATTCACCTGTCACAAGAATCACCAGTATTAGGGTGCTTGTTGCTATTACTTCCATATACAATTTAGATTATAGACTAAATAGATGTGAAAACTGCTTTTTGAATGGTGATTTAGATGAGGAAATAAACATACATCAACTTGAGGGGTTTATTGTTGAAGGACAACATCAAGTGTTTCTACTTATTAAATCTTTCTATAGTTTAAAATAAACTCCTAAATAATTGCGTGAAAAGTTTGATAAGATTATTATTTCTAATGGATTTAAAGTAAATGAATTTGATTAGATTTGTTTACAACAGATTTCATGGAAATGTTGGAATCTTGATATGCTTATATGTTGCTGACATGCTTATTTTTTGAACTGATGAAACGGTTATTAAACAAACAAAGTCTTTCCTTGCTTCTAACTTTGATATGAAAGACATAGGTAGAGCTGATGTTAGTTTAGGTCTTAAATTGACTAAAAATTAACTATAGTTTCATACTTTCTCAGTTACACTGTGAAAAAAAAACATAAAATAATTTAACCACTTTGATTTAACTTTTGTTAGTACACCTTATGATACTAGTGAACACTTGAGAAAGAATAAAGGTGGTAGTATCTCACAAACTGAATATGCCAAGATTATTGGGTGTGTTATGTATTTGATAAATTGTAGTCGTCCTGATTTTGCATATATTGTTGGTAGATAGAGTATGCAGATATATACATAATCTTGATAGTAGCATCGGACTACATTATCTAGATTGTTTAAATATTTGAAAGGCGTCATACATTTAGAACTTAATTTTCTTTGTAGTCCTTTTGTGCTAGAAGCTTATGTATGCTAATTGTGTGTATGATAATGATGAAACTAACTCCATAACTAACTATGTCTTTATTCTTGTTGAAGGTGATATTTCTTGGGAATCATCTAAGCAAATATGTAATGCTAAATCTACCATAGAATTTGAGTGTATTGCTTTAGAATTGGCATGTTCAGAAGTAGAGTGGCCTTGAAATTTATCTAATATTCCTTTTGTGGCCAAAACATGTTTCTTCTATTTCTTTGCATTGCAATATACATGCAGTGATTGCTAGAGCCAAAAGAAAAATTTATATTGGAAAGAACCAGCATCATCAGTTTGAGACAATATCGTAAAGTAGCTCATGAGCAATGGGGTTGTTACCATGGACTTTGTGAGATACGAAAAAAATTTGGTTGAGCCCTTTTAACTAGAGGACTAAATAGAAATTTGGTCTAAGATATATCGAGGGAGAAGGGACTTAGACCCGTTGATGGAAATTGAATGTGATGACAACCGAACTATAGTACTGGAAATTCCGTGAAGTAGATTCAATAGGTAAATATATTCTATTAGCACTATCATATGTGATTCCTCCCAATAGTATAGATAGTGTTGACTGTCTAAAATTGTGAGAATTGAGTCAATGACTCTTAATGAACTTATATCTTTTATGGGTGGTGTGTGACAGTACACACTTGCTAAGCTCCCCTATAGGAATATGGAAGTAGGGGTTACTTCCTATGAGATTAACGGATATATATCACTACAACAAAATTACCTTTTGCAACATATGAAATGCGTCGCAAAAAGTCAAAAAATTGTCACAAAAAGGCATTTGCAGCACTATTGTAATACTTTTATGTTGCCAATGCAATCATTACAATAGAAAACCTACAATTTTTGAGGTTGTGCCACAAGTATAAGTTTGCGACACAATTTCACTATATACTAAAGTTTTTGGGGTTCATTTGCACCACAATTTGACTATGTCGCAAAGTACTTGTGGCATATTTTGCGACACAATTTCACTATGCACCATAGATATTTTGCAGCACATTTTCAGCATAGTTCCAGTAATATATATGCGACACTTTTTTGCGGCACTTTAGCGAGGCTAAAGTGGACAATAACTTTAGCTAGTAAAGTGGACAATAATTTAAGTAACAATTTTTATAGATTTCAAAATTTAAGCCTGCAACAAAAATTTCATATACTTCAACAATACTCATATGCAATTACTTCAAAAAAAGTTATATATACAACTTCCTAAAAGTCATGATAGTTAGAAGTTTGACAAATTGTTAATAATCCAATACATTAGCATGAATATAAGCATGTTTATATTCATGTACAATTTAGAACAAAATAAAATGCCTATATATTAAATCAATAGAAAAGTGAAGTAGTTTTTTTGGTTACTTGAAGACGAAGATGCCTCTTTAGTTGTCTCATCTTAGGCCCATTCCACCACTTAAAAAAATAGTTGCATACTTTTTCTCTGTTTGTACTGCAAAAGGAAAGGACTGAGTGAATTAAACAATTGGAGATACTTCTTATCAACATTTTGACTCAACTAGTTCCAGTTCTTGTTCTGGAGTCTCTCTCCTGCTTTCAACGATGATGTTTTGGGTTTGATTGTCTTTAAAGCTGTTATTATAGACCCACAAGGAAAGTTCTCATCTTGGAATGAAGAGGATGTCAACTATTCCTTTTCTTCAAATTGTAAGAAAGTAAATCAGATATAACGCAGCGGAATTTAAAATTTTTACTTTCCTATCACGGATCACCTTGATTAATTTATACGTAGTACAAGAAAAGTATTAGATCATACCTTAAAATTACAATTCCTAATCGATACTTAATTCTAGAGCCTGTTTTTGATACATCATGCTTGTCAGGGAGACCATTCATTTCATGGTTTGGAAGTTAATCAAAAGGAATCTTCACAAGATTGATTGACCCAAACCACGGAATGCTAGCTCCTAAATTATTTTTCCTTTTTCAAAACCGTGACAATCATGTTTTTCCAAAAAGGATTTGACGGCCCTTTTTTGTTTTTTATGGCCGAAATAGTACTCGTACCATTCCCGTACATCAACCTTTTTCTATCTATATATATATATATAATATATTATATATATAATAATATAGTATCCCAATCAAATTGGGTTTAGGGAATTACAAATTCTAATCAGTTTGGGTCATGTGTATATGAATAATTATAAAACCATTAGAACTCTTAATATGTCTCACATATTAACTCCTAATATTTATAACTTATTATAATTAAACCCAAAAGTTAATTTATCTCATAAATTAACCCATAAGTATCTCATACTTATCAAATCATTTTAATCCTGAATTAATTATCCTTAAGTGTGTGACCCTTTAGATAACCCAATCACGTTGGTAATAAGTATAAATTATAATCCTAAATTAATTAGAACTGATTAGATAAATTAAACACCTTTAATTTATCATTAATTCTCCAATTAATTAATTTACACTTATAGATCAAGATTGGCTTCTAGCAAAGCATCATGACCACCCAAGTGTTGAGATATGTCAAGTGGTTCGACATCACCCATCCGTGATTAGTTCTCCGGCATTAATATCCTTTCTAACCAACCTATATCTAGGCATTAATTGAAGAATACAGATGTAATGCTAACTCTTATCGAATTAATCAAATTTTACTTCTTACCAAAATACAACTCACTTGAAATAGAATTTAATCACTCTTAAATCTATTTCCACTCTAAGCATGTATTTTAGACAAGTCAAAGGACCATTACACTCTTATACACATCTAGATTAATAAGAGGCATTTAAAGAATAATCCACATCTAGAATGTATTGTGAGAGTCAATCCGATGCACTTATTCTTAATAAGATCCACATACTCTTATGTGCTAATCTACTAGTGTCATACACTACGATTAGGGATATACACGAATAAAATATAATTACATCATAACTCCTTATGATTTTACATATAAATAATTTATTCGTTAAATGCCATATTACAAAATATACATAAATATAAAAGTGTAATTTATCCCTAAAATTAATTGGCTTTAGGGCATACACTAACACAAATAAGCATCTGTCACGAAAGTCACAATCTGATATGTCAATATATAACCAATGGCCCCAATGAACAATTAAGATGGATTTGGAGAAAATGACACAAATATTAGCAAAAGTTTATCCAAAGCTAACTAAAAATGCAAATAAAAAAGTCTAATAAATACCTCATGTTCCAAAACTTGAAGACAATAGAGCAGTGTAGCAAGTAAAAATCAAAATTTACAAAAAGAACGCAGTTAAGTTAAAGAAAAGTAGCAACTGTAGTTGCCAACAAGTTGAATATTGAAAATGAAAAGTTGAGGAAAAACGATCATGTAGTAAAGGAAAATCATGAATCGTGTTACACAAATTAAACATACTAACTGTGTCTGTCCCCAAGATAATCTAGTAACCAACTTCTGCCTTATTAAACGCAACATTTGCTCTTCTACCACTCAAAACTGTAGCCTCTATAATTAAAATTATATTACTACTTAGTATATGTCTTATTGCAGGATATAATTACTTCAGCATTTTATCTGCTCTTATTCCTTTTTCCCCCCCTTTTTGAATCTCAATCTATTTCTAATATTTAGTCAATCAAAGAGCTCATGGGGGTTTCTTTCACCATTAGAATGGAACATTCAAATTTGAAACACAATTAAATAAAGAAATTGACAATATACTCATAGCTGCATTTTGAGGCCCACAGCTGGATGATGATAGTGAAATAAGTCTCAGAAGCATTTTTTCAAACTCTGGTCCATGCAATATCTAATAAAAATGAATATTTATATTAAAAAAAAATCCATTATCAAACTACTTTAGAGAATAAGCATAAATAAGAAACAAGCAGCAAAGACTCTATTATGAGAACCTTATATACAAGGACATAAACTAATCGTGAACAGAAGGAAGTTGAGAACACTACTTGCATAGTTGTAGCCAAGTAGCAATTGCAAGAAAGTGAAATAAGAAAAAGAAAAAAGAAAGGAATATCCAGTTATACTAAAAGATTGCAAATGTATCTATTTAAGCAAAACAAATACAAATATATCTCTTCAGTGCATAGAATACAAATAATAAACACTAAATTGACCCTGAAATAAGACAAGAATGACTTCATTATTATTAGTAAGGTGTGACTAAATTTGGACCTGACAAGCAAATTGTCAGGAAGAGGAAGAAGAGTAATCGAAGAGGAAAGGTGATCCAACGTTTCAGCAGAGGAAGAATGTCATTCTTAATGTCAGAGTTAGAGGTAGCCACACCGAAGACTTGTCGCGAAGGTTAATAGTCATGAAAAATGGTAGCGACGGTAAGGATTCCACCATCTTCTTTGATACCTTACTATCCCAATATTTTCTCTTCTAACACTCAAACCACAACCTCTATAAAATATTGGCAATAAATTCATGAAACAATCATGTTTCAAATTGTGTCTTTTGGCATTTTCCAATGATAGCGTATAAAAACTAATATGAGACTTGTTTTAAAAAAAAATCTGATTTTACAACTTCTCTTGTGATGAACTAGTGCAAATTCAAATGAAAAGGTAGCACCTTTTCATTTGAGTTATGACTGAAAAGTTTTGTCCATTTATCTTAAGAGTTGTAACTTAGTTTTTTAGGGTTGCCAATCAATTGAGATAACCTTTGGTGAAGTGTTTGATGTGTCTATAAATATGAAATTCCATCAAAGGCGTAAAATACACACAAAAAAATCAAATTTTATAGTCTTCTTCTTATTCTTGTTCTTCTGTTCTACTGAGTGTTCAAGGGAAGAACACTTGCATTGTTGAGTAAGTGTTCTTGGTGTGATTTTGGTGATTCCTAGAAGTTGTATTTGCCTAAAACCTTTCAACAACTATTCATAGTGGGGGCAAATAACACTTTAAGGATAGAGATCACTCGCACTAAAGTTTTCAAAGTTATTTTTCATTTTTGTGTTTGTAGTAAATTTCCACAACAATCTTAAAGTGTTATTTTCTTTTTTTGTTGACATGGAGAACAACGATCCTATCACTACTATAAAAGTGAATAACTATGAGTTCAAACTGGACCGTTTTGAAGAAATGGTCTTAACTTTACTCATTCGAAAGACAAGATCAAATTCCTTCTAACCGAATTAAGTATTTTCTATATTTTGAATGTAAATCGTCCAAAGCCTAAGGTGCCTAATGAAGAAAGTACAGATGCTAAGAAGGCTGCTTATCAAAAGGATGGTGAAGATTGTGTAAGATGTCTTGGCTACATTATGGACGCACTCTCTTGAGACTTTTCAACTGTTTATATAATCTTTTCCAAGGTATAGAAAATCCGGTAGAACTTTGAAAAGTCTTGGAGACAAAATATACCAATGAGAAACAAGGTATCAACAAATTTGTTTCTTTAAAGTATTTTGAATTCACTATGGTAGACAATAAGTTAATTATGACTCAAGTAGATGAGTTGCAAGTTTTTGTTTTCAAACTCAAAGATCTCAAAATTGATGTCTCTGAGGCAATGCAAGTGGCTGCAATTATTTCAAAATTGCCTCATACTTGGGCTAATTACCTCATACTTGGGCTAATTACCGTAAGAAACTCATGCACTCTAATGAAAATATCACTGTTGATAAACTCTTGTTGCACATTCAAATTGAGGAAGAAATTCGTATTCGTGAAGGTAAAAGTGCACTAGTGAGTGACAACAAAGTGAATGTTGTTCAGAATGGAACTAAGAATAAAAACAAATTTGGTAAAAGAAAATTTATTGACATGAGTTTTACTAATAATGCTGGTGACAAAATTTTGCTAGCACTTCTAATGATGTTAAAAAGAATAGAAAGTATTTTCATTATGGTAAAAAGGGCCACTATAAGAAAGAATGTAGAATATTCAAGAAGCAAAAAGTGGAGAATCGTAACCATGCAAACATTGTGGGATAGAATGAGGAGGAATTGGTGGCTATGGTGTCAAATTTACACATGGGCATGATATCCGACATAAACATGGCTTCTAACACTACATTATTTGATTGGTGGTATGACTCTGGTGCAACCATTTACATTTGTAATGACAAGTCCCAATTCAAGAAATTTGAAGACTCCAAGGAAGATCAACATGTTCTTATGGGAAACAATGCCAAAGCATAAGTCTTAGGCAAAGGAGTTGTACAATTACAATTTACATCCGAAAAGAAACTTACTCTAGTTAATGTACTATTTGTTCCTGAATTGAAGAAAAATCTTGTATTTGCAACCTTGTTATGTAAGAAAGGTATAAAGGCTGTTATAGAGGTTGAACAATAAGAGTTATCCTAACTAAAAATGGGATCTTTGTAGGAAATGGTTACTCATATAATGAGATGATTAAATTAAGTATTATTAATAATAAATTTTCTGTGTATCTTGTTGAATCTCTTTCCTTATGGCATAATCATTTAGCACATGTTAATTTTAGAATTTTAAAATTTATGTCGAAACATGGTTTAATTTCTTGTTGTCAAAATGCTTGTAATAAATGTGAAATATGTATTCAAGAAAAAATGACTAAGAAATCATTTGCTAGTGTAGAAAGAGATAGTCTTATTTTAGATCTTATTTATTCTGACATTTGTGAATTGAATGGTAAGTTAAAAAGAGATGGAAATAAACATTTCATAACATTCATAGATGACAAGTATAGATTTACATATATTTATTTGATGAAAAGTAAAGACCAAACATTCGAAAAGTTTAAAATCTACTAAGCTGAAGTAGAAAATAAACTTGGAAAGAAAATCAAATGTTTAAGAAGTGATAGAGGAGGTGAATAATATTTCTTCAACAAGTTTTCTTCTTTTTGTGAGGAAAATGGTATTGTACATCAAACAAGTGCATCCTATACCCCACAATAAAATGATTTGGCAAAAAGAAAGAATAGGCATTAGTAGAAATGGTAATTGCCATGTTACTAAATGCCAAGCTGTCAATGAACCTATGGGGTGAAGCATTATTAACAACTTATTATGTACATAATAGGATACCCTCAAAGAAATTTGGAATATCTCCATATGAAGCATGTAAAGGTAGGAAGCCAAACCAAAATTATTTTAGAGTTTGGGGTTGCCTAGCTTTCTATAGGGTACCAGATCCTAAAAGAACTAAATTATGACCAAAAGCAAATAAAAGTATCTTTGTTAGATATACTAAAAATTCAAAAGCATATAGATTATTTGATGTAAATTCCAAATTAATTGTGGAATCTAGAGATGTTGAATTCATTGAGGATAAGTTTCTTAGTGATACTTATAATTCTCATGATCAAGAGTCTAATAATTTAACAAGATATAGATTTAAAATTTGATGATTCTTCTAATAAAAGGAAATTAATGAATTTCATAATGATATTAGAAGGAGTCAAAGAGGTATCCTTGAAAAGTAATTGGATCCAAATTTTTTGTATATACAAGAAGTAACTTTTCTTGTAGAAGGAGATGAAGACCCAAAGACATTTAGTGAAGCAATGTCTTCAAGGGATGTTGCATTTTGGAAGGAGGCAATAGAGGAAGAAATGAATTCTATCCTTGGTAACAATACATATGTATTTGTTGATTTGCCTCCCGGTTCAAAGCCTATTTAACTGTAAATAGGTATTTAGAAGAAAATATAATACAGATGGTTCCCTACAAACCTTTAAGGCGAGGTTAGTAGCAAAAGGGTATAAACAGAACGAAGGTAGTGACTATTTTAATACATATGCCCCTGTAGCTAGAATAATTTCAATTGGGGTGTTGTTTGCTTTGGTTTCTTTGTATGGTTTGTGTATTCATCAAATGGATGTTAAGTCGACTGTATTTTTGAATGGTGATTTGGATGAAGAGGTATACATGGAACAACCCAAAGGTTATGTACTACTTGGTAATGAAAATAAAGTTTGCAAACTTGTTAACCTTATATGGATTAAAGCAAGCACCAAAATAATGGCATGAGAAATTTGATTTGGTAATCTTGCAAGATGGTTTCAAACACAATAATGCTGATAAGTGCATTTAATCAAAATTTACAAAAGACAATGGTGTGATAGTATGTATCTATATTGATGACATGCTTATAGTTGGTATAAACTTGAGAGGTGTTGAAAAAACAAAAAAGTATCTAACTTCTAAATTTAAAATAAACGATATGGGGGTTATAAAGTGACTAAATTTAAAAAACAAAAAAGTATCTAACTTCTAAATTTAAAATAAATGATATGAAGTTGATACTATTTTAGGTATTAAAGGGACTAAACATAGTGGGGGTTATACTCTAAATCAAACTCACTATGTTAAGAAAATGTTTCGAAAGTTTAAATAGTTAAATTTCATTTAAACATTAAAGAAGCTTCATCTCTGTATGATATAGCAAGTAAACTTTCGATAAATACCGGAATATCAATAGCACAGTTAGAGTATGCTAGTGCTATTGGAAGTATAATGTATCTTATGTATTGTACAAGACCGGACATATCTTATGCTATTTGTAAATTGTCAAGATTTACAAATAATCCTCATGTTGCTCATTGGAAAGAAATAGGGAGACTTTTCGGTTACATAAAGAGAACATCAAATTTTGGATTATTTTACAATAACTATCCAGGTGTATTAGAAGGATATGATGATGCTAGTTGGATAACTAATGCAAGTGACAATAGTTCTACATCTGGTTGAGTGTTCATGCTTGGTGGTGGTGTAGTTTCTTGGGTGTCAAAGAAACAAATGTGTATAACACATTCCACCATAGAAGTTGAGTTTATAGCCTTAGTTGCGGCTGGCAAAGAGGCAGAATGGCTAAAAAATCTATTATTAGATATAGATTTGTGGCCACTTTGATGATATGCCAGCTTTCTCTTTGCATTGTGATAGTGAAGCTATAATGTCTAGAGTATTGAATAAAACATATAATGGTAAGTCTAGACATATAAGCTTGAGACATGCTTATGTTAGACTGTTAATCACGGAAAGTGTGATTACAATTGTCTATGTAAAGTCAATAAAGAATTTGGCGGATCCGTTTACTAAAGGACTCTCGAGAGATATAATGAATAAGATGACCAAGGACATAAGAGTTAAACCTATGGAACAATTAAATTAATCACCATAGCGGGAACTCGATCTTTACTATTTCACAAACTAACATAAATTTTTAATAAGAAAAACAAGCTATGTTTTGTGATTGTGAGTAAACACTAGGCACAAATCTGTATCAAGTGTGTTTACTAGTACTGTGGAAGGATGAATAAGTGCTCTTAATGAAGTACAAGTTTGGTAACGAACTTATGTGCATACCAGGTACTTATGTTTTGGTACTTCACCTATATAAACATTAGAAATGACATGGAGTGCCGTTTCTAATAAAAGTAGGTATAACTTTTGCAAATGTTCATGAAACTAAGAGGACGCACATGACCATAACGGTGAAAAAATACCGGTGAATATCTCAAGAAACATTATGGATTTAAGGTTCAATTTTTTGATTTGGACATATTAAATCAAGATTCAATGTTTAAGTGCAACTATTGATTTAGTTCAAATTTTGAAATTTGTCACCACATAAGGTTAAAACTTAACAAGTACCTTAAGAATTAAATTCATTAAAAAATTAGTTTTATAAGCTAAGTGGGAGATTGTTGGAAATAAATTCATGAAACATCATGTTTCAAATTATATCTTTTGACGTTTTCCAATGATAGCTTATAAAAACTAATATGAGACTTGTTTTTTTTTTTTTTTTTTTTTTTAAATATGATTTTACAACTTCTCTTGTGATGAATTAAAGCAAATTCAAATGAAAAGGTAACACCTTTTCATTTGAGTTATTTACATCTAGTTGTGTCCAAGATTTTAAGAGTTGTAACTTAGGTTTTTAGGATTGCCAATCAATTAAGACAACTTTTGGTGAAATGTTTGATGTGTCTATAAATATGAAACTCCATCAAAGGCATAAAATAAACACACAAAAAAAATCAGATTTTATAGTCTTCTTCTTATTCTTAGTCTTGTTCTTGTTCTTCAGTGTTCAAGGCAAGAACACTTGCATTGTTGAGTAAGTATTCTTTGTGTTACTTTGGTGATTCCTAAAAGTTGTATTTGCCGAAAACCTTTCAACAATTATTCATAGTGGGGGAAAATAACACTTTAAGGATAGAGATCACTCGCACTAAAGTTTTCAAATTATTTTTCATTTTTTGTGTGTTTATAGTAAATTTCCTCAACATAAAATTATAACATCACTTGGTGGTATGTCTAAATACCACAAAATATAGAAGAATAAAAGTTTGAGAAAATAAACTAGTTACAAGAAACTACTGTTCCAAAGAATACTATAGTATACAATGAACTTGGGAAAAAAGCAACAGGAGAAACTTGGGAAAGAGTCGCAATTCATGGCAAAACGATTCTTTGGAAACCTATAGGTTCACAGTTTTATTAAGTCAAGATGACCACTAAATATTCATACTCATATCAGAACACAACTTGCCACAGTCCAAATTGAGACATGCAAGCCAAATCCATTAATACAAGAAGCAATTCAATTTCAAACCCGAAACCACCTTTTCTTGATAGATTAATCCAAAAACATATGAACTTGTAACGTAAGGAAAATAGAAAAAAGAAGATATACGTCGCTTAAAATAGGTGGAGGGAAAACCAAAATCATAGAAGTTAGTTTCCTTTAGCTATTTTAAAATATTAATATGCAAATTTAATAATTTTCTAATTTGATGCAACTCTTGTATAAAACTTACAACTACTAAATATTCCTCCATATCAAACTCATTTGTATACCTTCTCCAAAAAGACTTATATAAATGTAAAAAGATGGGAAAATTGGAAAGAAAATAAAGACTTAGTAATTTCTTACATAGTAAAGGCTCAGATAAGCAAAATTCAGGAAAAAGGGCCAATACTGTATAAGAGACAGATCAGTTGCATTAAAATGTCATTTTAAAAATGTCTCTTATACACATCTAGATGATTCAGGATCAGGTCCTCCAAGTCCAACATATAACCTAGTATCATCATAGCCAGGACCTAAAATTCTCACCCTAATTAATATAGTAAAATATGCAAACTAAAATCAAAGTCGGAACTCATTTTATTTTTCAAGTTTGCTATTTTCAACCCCAAAGTTTCCAATTTGGTGGTTCAAAATCATCATAACCATATTAATCACCACTTGGAATCATTAAACAACCAAAGAAAATAAAAATAATCCATGTTGTTGATGAATAAAAATACATCTAAAACATCAAAACATACTCAAAAACTTCAAAATAAAAATAATTTAAGAATACCTTTAAAGATCAAAATCCATCCAACGCTGACCAAAAAATCACTGGTACATATTGTTAATTCATAAACCAAAATCAACAATAAGCAAAAATTTTAAAAGAAAGAAAGAAAGAAAGAAAACTGGATCAAGACATTCTGTATAGGTACAATAGCTAAAATGATTATCCTGTCAATTAAATACCAAGATTTTATTCTCTAAACTTAAAACTCATAAAGGTCAATTTTTTCCTATTTTTTCTTCAACTTGATTTTCTAATTGATGATCTATTAGTGCTACTACATATGATTTAAAAGTCAAGTGATATTTCAAAAATAAGAGCATGGATAGACAGATACCTTAATCTCAACTGATATTATTGGTAAATCACTTACCAAAAGGATCTGGAAAGGCAACACAGAGAAAAAAAAATCAGAAAATAAAATCCATAAAAATATTAACCCAGAAAATTATCAAGAATGAAAGGAAATTTTTTTTTTTTAGTAAGAATAGTTAGATATTTGGGGGTGGTACCACGGATATGGAAAGGTAGTTGAAGAAAAAAATCAAAAAAAATTCCAACAATTTTTTATTTTGTTTTTCGAAAAATATCTGTTCTCTCTAGCGAGTTTTTTTTTTCTTCCATTAAATAAACTTTCTTATTGGAAAAAATAACATAAATTTTTTTAAACGAATAAAATCCAAGATCTTAAACAAAAAATGCCATAGATGGATAAAAAAATAACCATATAAAAAATACTAGAAATTTTCTTAAAAAAAAAAAAAAAAATCAAAGAATATCTTCAAAAATCAAAATCCATATATGGTTACTGATGTGCCAAAAACCACTGCATTCTTTGTTGTTCACACAAGAAAATATCAATATTCTCCTACAACATCATAAAAAAAAGAGTACATCACAAAATTTAACTGCAAAATAGTAAAAAAAAAAAAGAAGAAAAAAATACGAAGGATAAGGAGATCTGAAACGGGAGTGTAGAAGGGTTAAACTCCATCATTTTTCACATTATACCCAAAAAAATTAGAAAAAGAGAATATTCCTTCACTCTTTTGTATAAACAAGTAGACTTTTTTCTCAACAACTTTTATTGTTTTTCAAAAAATATCTTCTAGCGAGATAGTTTTTTTCTTCCATTAAATAAACCTTCTTATTGGAAAAAATAGCATAAATTTTTAGAACGAATAAAAACTATGATCTTAAACAAAAAATACCATAGATGGATAAAAAATAACCATTTAAAAAATACTAAAAATTTTCTAAAAAAATTATCTAAGAATACCTTCAAAAATTATAGTCCATATATGGTTGCTGATGTGCCAAAAACCACTGCATCCTTCGTTGTTCACGCAAGAAAATATCAATATTTTCCTACAACATCACAAAAAAAAGAGTAAACCACAATATTTAACTGCAAAAGAGTCAAAAAAAGGAGAAAATATGAAGGATAAGGAGATCTGAAACGGGAGTGTAGAAGGGGGTAAACTCCATCATTTTTTATGTTATACAAAAAAAAAAATTTAAAAAAGTACAAAAAAGCAGTCTAAAGATGAGGAGATCTGAAACGGAGAGGAGAAGCTTCATTGGTAGCATGGGCAACATGACGGGTCTGGTTGTAGCGGTTTGTTTGAAGTGGGTGAACGGAAGTTTTAATCAGTGAAGGGAGAAGAGGGAGGGTTGAGAGAAAAGACTGAAAGAAGGGTGAAGAGTAGGTCGTAAATGCCTGATGGGCTAGGAGTGGAAGTTCGCAAAATCAATGGACAATAAGATGGAAAAAACAAAACCCTCAAAAATCATGATAATTACAAAAGAACCATGAGAAGCTCATGTGAAGAGCACGTGAAAAACTGTCTCCAAAATTCTCCAACAACCCAACTCCCTCTTTATATTATATGTTAAAGAGATAATTTTGGCCAAAATTTACCCAATGTCATCCCGCCACGTGTCTAATTCATTTAGCAACCATGTTTCACGTGAGTTGCCCCAAATCGACGTTGTATGCCATCCAAAAGATACCGACCCATTTACTCCTCAACCCGTGTTTTTTTAACTGATTTCCTAATTGACTTTCCCATTTGTGTGAGAAGCCAAAATCAGTTAGTTGCAAATTGTAAGTTTATGACAAATCCTTCCCCTCAAAATCATTCTCTTGTTCTCAAGGATGTCATCGAGTTAGTGATACCAGGATCCCAAATGAAATCCTCGCAAGCAAAGTTAAGTAAAGCATTGGAAAACTTTGAGAACTGTGGTGCAGTTAACAATCTGTCCCGTTCACCCTTAATTTCAGTTTCTAAAAGATCTGAGAGAGATATGCAATTTTTCAATGATTTGCTTTGTTCTAAAGCCAACTCCATTGAATCAAAAGTAATAACTGCTCCAATAATGAAGCTGGTACCCCTAGGCCACTAAATATTTTCTCAGAAGCCGGTGGCAAAGAAACCAGCTGAGAAAAAACTACAGCTCTTGCGCTAGTCGTCCTTGTGGAATAAGTGAACTGTCTACCACAACAAACTCTGAAACAAGATGCGGTTAGGCAAGTTTATCAAAATCAAACTTACAACGTGAGGGTTAGTGTGATCTATTCCATCTCCTCATCACAACAGACCATGTTTACTCGAGCCCCTTATCATGACTCAGTCATCATCAGTGTCTACCATGGTAGGGTACCGAGCCCTTGAGGCAATTTGTAGAAACTTTGTTCCATTAAGGCTAGGAGTCCTCCATACTGCATTTTTTCTAATTCTTGCTGCAAATTTGTTGTCATCTTTAAATCACTAAGAATTCCATGGCCGCAGCCACGTAGCATATAGACATCCCCATCACTTGTTAATAGTAAAGCATGATTTCCTCCTAGAGCAGAATGGCATATAGATGAGTATGTAGTAATTCACCACGGAAAATGCCTCAGCCTAACTAAGGAACCACTTAGTCCTCTTATCCATGTGTGCAGCTATTCTTCAATGCATAAAGCTGCACTATGATCTCCATTTTCATAGAAACTGAAAACTTTGGCATTATCAATTCCCATGGAAGTTTGAGGTACACTTGGCGACATGACTCTACCACTAGTTGTACTCAGTTGATCATGTTTGCTAGAAAACAATCCAGGTACTTGAAGTCCTAGACGATCTTCATCAAGCACTAGTGAATGTAGATCTTGTGCTTACCACAGGCAATTTGCTGAGCATTTGTATAATCAAAGTGTGACACTTTGTCTCGTGAATATTGGAACATATAATCATTTTGTCCAAGATAGACAAATAATTCATTTCCACAAATTAAAAAGCAATCAGTTTCTGGAACAAACCAAAAATGATTCCAGCCAGCTGAGACATGAGAGATGACAATACCTTCCAAAGATTCCTCAACCTTATGTTGTAAATTATTACCCATCATCTTACTTGTGTCATGACAAGTAATATCATCCTCCTCAAAAATAGTGCTCAAGCATGCATTGGTGGCAAAACTCACAGCAAGAACATCATAATCTTTTTCACCTTTTGAGTTATTTCTGCTATCAAAGTCCAAAACTCACTTGATTTTAGAGTTTCCTACTTTGCAAACTGTTGCATCTTGTATTCTAATATCGCATATGAAGTTCCCATCAACAATCTCAATTGCTATGTTAGAGTTACTTTGCAGTAGCTTGTCTCGTATATTCCTTGGAGGTGGCTGGTCACATGGGAAAGGAATGAATTAATCTAACCAAAAGAAACCTTGGTGACATACTGATTTTGACAACATAAAGATTTAAATTGTTGTAATAGTTCATCACAGTAATGGAAATATAACCAAAGAATCACCCTACCATTCCAGGTATTAGTTGGCAGTTCTAACAACTCAACTTCAAGATCATCAACAATGTCTTTCTCTCTAGTTGTCAAAATGTCCCATTCCAAATTAAGGCAAATTTGCTTACCTCTAGTTGACTGGACTCATGCTTCTTGCGAAGACCAAAATCTCCATGAACTGTAACATCAATTTTGCCATGAGTCTCCTTTATCATATTACCTTACTCATTCTCAAGCTTGATAAATAGTGCGAAGTTATTTTGATTTTGATGTGTGTCTTCATACTTTATAGCTATAAGCTAAAGATCTTTATCCACCTCGACTCCTTGATATATTAAATATCTAGTTATAAATTAATAAACACCTAACTCCACATATTAACTAGATAATACACCGCATATGTACGAGATCAAATAGTGGAAGTAGGATTTGAACCCACAAGGATTGATTTAACAAGTATCAGTTATTTAGTTCAAACGCTATTTAAAGAATTGAAAATAGAAAAAATTAACTAATAAAGAATTTAAGGACTTTAACTAATTAAAAAAATAGATTAGAGTTAAGAATAGCCAATTCCTAGTTTTGATTAATTCAATCAATTTATTGGTCCAATTATAATGTATGAAAATTCAATTCTCATTTATCAAGCCAAACTTGATCTTTGGTGATTGAATCCTATCAAATTTAATTAACTAGCCTTCGAGACCTTCTCTATCTTGATTAATTTAATTTGAGTATTATTTGTGTTGAATTTTCTTGTGAACTAATTAATTAATCTTGCCACTTTGATCTTAGATTAACAAACCAAATAATCTAACACAGGTCTATGATGGGGATTCAATAACCATATCCGCTCAGCCAATCTCGACCAAAACAAAAGTTAACTACTCTTTAGATTTGTCAAATTGTATTAATTATTACCCAATTGTTATGATTAATCCAATTGATGATCAAATTAATCATCACCCAATTGAAATTGGTATCATCCAACCTTAATCTATACAAATTAGAATATAATTGAGAGCATAAACACAAAAGAAAACATTGAAAGCATGTAAACTAATCTAATGATTAATCTAAGAAAACAATTAAAGAAAGCATAGACTGAAAGTGAACAATTAACAATAAAACGAGAATTAAAGATTTAAGAAAGATTATCTAATGAAGAATCTCAAGTACTCGGTCCAAGATTACCAATCTTGAAGCTCCTTTTCAACCCTGCTTGGAAAAGTAATAAAACCCTAGTTTAATTTATCTAGATGTTCGTAAGAGGGAGATAGAATTAAAACATGATTTTGAGGTCCTAACCACCCTTATTTATAATTTCTAATAGTTATAAAGTGTAGGATTCTGAATAAGTTTGAAAATGCACTATTATATGCCCACTAAAATGGATACTCGGAAGTCTAAAAAAAGTCAAAATCCTGTTACAGCTCACCCCAGTCTACCCAACCATAGTCTTTCCTTAATTCATCCATAGACTGCGAGTATCATTTTGTCCAAACCACAGTCTACGGCTGATATGTCTAGGGTCATTTGTAATTTGCAAGTGGTCCTTCACAGTTTTGTGCACGATTGACGCACCGTTTGTTTCTACACAACTGTGGAACAAAAACACACATTAATATCTATAATTTAACTTTAATATAACACAACACTGACTAAAACTATAAATAAAAGAAAAACAAGAGCACACAGAAAACTCTAATTTCGGGAGGAATTAAGTAAACCACCAAAACACAACTCTAAATACATGCACACACAAATATAAGTTAAATAACATTAATTAAATACTAAAATACTACACTAAACATATATTAACATATAGAAATGGAAATGCATAGAAACGAACACATAAAAGATAAATATGTCGAAACTAGTGCAAAAGTTGCACAAAAATGAGGTAGGAATAATCCTAATTTCTTAGGGTTATCAACACCCCAAACTTAAGGTTGTGCTAGTTCGAGCAAATAAAATAGACAAAGACACAAAACACATTAACTTTATTCACTGTACCAACAATCGTAACAAAGAAAACTATACAAGTAGAGAAATGAACCGAACATGTATATAAGAAAACCTTGCTAATCAACCTCAAATCATCACAAAAGTGCTAATTTCTCCACTCATGAAAGAAGGTATCACTCATTTACTAATCGACGAAAAACCCATTGAGAAAAGTTTAGCAAGTGACAAACAGGTTGGAATAAATGAGCACACACAATATATTTAATATAAATGAATTCTGGAAACCCGGAATTCGTTTATCGGGGATGAAAATGCAAACCTGAAATTTGTTTATAAAGTTAATAAAAATGGATACCCAAAATGCGTTTATCGGGAGTGCAAATACAAACCTGAAATTCGTTTATCAAGTTAATGGAGATGGAAATGAGAACCCGAAATTTCGTTTATCGGGTGATGCAGAAATGCAAACCTAAAATTCGTTTATCAGGTTAATGAAAATAAAAATCCAAAATTCGTTTATCGGGGATGAAAATGCAAACCTGAAATTCGTTTATCAGGTTATGAAAATGGAAATGAGAACCCAAAATTTGCTTATCGGGTAAAAATGCAAGCCTGAAATTCGTTTATCAGGTTAATGAAGATGGAAATGAGAACCCGAATTCATTTATCTGATAAAAATGAATTTGAAATTCATTTCCATCTTAATTAACCTGAAATAAACCCGAATTTTTATCGGGTGAAAATACAAATAAGAAATTCGTTTCTCATCTCTTATACACATCTAATGTGTATAAGAACCCTCCCTTCTTTTATCAAGTCTGCAGAAATGCAAACTTGAAATTCGTTTATCAGGTTAATAGAATAGAAATCTGAAATTCATTTATCGGGGATGAAAATGCAAACCTGAAATTCGTTTATCAGGTTAAGATGCAAACTTGAAATTCAGGTTCATTTATCATGTTAATCTATAAACGCATTTCGGAAAGCAGCCTTATCTTATACATCTATCTTCATTAACCTGTATAAACGAATTGTGCAAGATGCTGCATCTTAACCCGAGACAGGGTTTGCATTTGTCATTTCCAAGTTTGCATTTCGGGTATCCATCTTCCTGAAAATGGAAATTCGAAATTCGTTTATCGGGGATGAAAATGCAAACCTGAAATTCATTTGTCAGGTTATTGAAGATGGATACCCGAAATGCGTTTATTGGGGATGACAAATGCAAACCTGAAATTCGTTTATCAGGTTAATGAAAATGGAAACCTAAAATTTGTTTATCGGGGATGACAAATACAAACCTGAAATTCGTTTATCAGGTTAATGAAAATGGAAACCCGAAATTCGTTTATCGGGATGAAAATGCAAATATGAAATTCGTTTATCAAGTTAATGAAAATAGAAATGAGAACCCGAAATTCGTTTATCGGGTGAAAATGCAAACCTGAAATTCGTTTATCAGGTTAATGAAAACTGACATGAGAACCCAAAATTCGTTTATTGGGTGAAGATGCAAACCTGAAATTCGTTTATCAGGTTAATGGAGATGGAAATGAGAACACGAAATTCGTTTATTTACAGAAGATGCAAACCTGAAATTCATTTGTCAGGTTAATGAAGATGGAATTGAGAACCCAAAATTCGTTTATCGGGTATAAGATTCAAACATGAAATTCGTTTATCAGGTTAATGAAGATGGAAATGAGAACCCAAAATTCGTTTATCGGGTGAAAATGCAAACCTGAAATTCGTTTATCAGGTTAATGAAGATGGAAATGATAACCCAAAATTTATTTATCGGGTGAAAATGCAAAGCTGAAATTCGTTTATCCGGTTAATGAAAAATGAAGATTGAAAATGAGAACCCGAAATTCGTTTATCGGGTAAAAATGCAATAAGTATGATACATACACGGAGCCATGTCATTGGGCTTACCCATGAAATGAAGTGTAAAATGCAACTAGTAATTAACCTCTAATCATGACTGGATTGTAAACTGGGACATTAAGCCCTAAACGGTAAATGATAGCATTATTTAAACTGAGAGGTTTGACTGGGTACTCAGTGTACCATCTCCCAAGCGGCGATCACCTATGAGGTTGATTGCTTCATTAAGGGTTGGTGTGAATCACCCCTTTCAAAATGCGAAAAAAGACCGTTGGGTATCAAGACAGCTCTCAGGATTAGTGTATCCCTTGTTATTTATGAAGGATATCCAATCAATAAAATTTGCCCCAGTGTTGTGGATTTTAGCATCCATTTTATTTTCATGTACCTGCAGGTAATCAAAACAATGCGATATCAAGCAAAGAAAACTCGAATTGGTCAGTGCCAAAACATACGAAATGTCAATCTTAGCGAACATTTCTATAAGAAAGGTGACCGAGCTCCCTAAGAGCTGCCTACGTATCCCACCATAAGAAACAGGTCTCAGACAGGTTCAATTAAACAGATGGTTTTCACATATTTGACAACTAAAACATCATACAACAAGAAGAACAACTACAAACAAACTAAATGGGAGCATGTGAGTTTGATAGAAGTACATGAATAAATAATACAGGCACATAGGAGCAATCTTAGTAAAAATCGTGCCATCATCGTATTAACACCGCTTTGACTTTCATTCCAAGTGATTTGGACCCGATCAGGCAATGCTTTGGATCCATCGGATACGTGCCTTTTAAAGGCCAATGACTGTGTTGAGACAACGACATAGAGGCAACCAATAAGCCTAACTTCGGTCAACAAATTTCAGTTGAACACTTTCCCAGACTTGGACCCAGAGAAGTCGTCAACAAGACTTTGACCATTTGCTTAGTTTACCCCTTCCTCAGCGCCTTTTCAGGTTTTCACTAAGGTTTCCCTCCCTTTTTTTTATTTTTATTTTTTTTCCGCACACTCTCCTTTTGCCTAGGCCGCCCCGTAGGGTTTTCAACCAAGCCTCTCTTTTGCTCTTTTTTTTTTAAACAAAGGTGCCCTTTCTGGGTTTTCACCTATGAGGTCCAAGTAAACGGCAAGGTGTGGGAGTAAATGGAAGACGTCTGGCTAAGTAATCGTCTTTTCCAATGCATACGAACTTTAGTTTTCAAAGTTTTTCGGCATCAATAAGGCTGCCTTCCTTGTAATTGGGATAGACATGTTAACATCAACTGCCTAGACCGCACAAACTGCTCCCTTTAAGCCTATGCAGAACTTAAGATAGTTAGGGTCAAAATGGGTTAAGTCGTGTGATTGGTAAAAATTGGGATTATCTTAACAAAAACTTGCCCCAGTTTAAGATGGGCGCTTTGGTTGGAAAGAACATAGCTATAAGGGATGGAAGAGCAGGTTTGTGATCTGAGAAAAACTGGTTGTGTCCCTTATCTAAAAGAATTGCCCTAGTTTTGGGCTGAGAGTCTTATTTGAAGGCAACTGACTGAAACTGGGGAAATGGGTTTGAAATTGAGAGGAATATGGTTAGGCTTGTATCCCCTTAAAAATTGCCCTAATTTTATTCTAACAAATCTCTGAGTTTTGTTGGGAATTTGTTTTGGTCAGCCTCTTGCACTTTTTGTTTTTGTTTTTGTTTTTGTTTTTTTGTTTTTTTGTTTTTTTTTTGTTTTTTTTTTTAGCCACCCAAAACAACAATTTGCCCCAACATTGCAAATGAGCTTAGTTCCAATTTGTTTTTATAGCAAAGGATAGGGACAAAGCACAATTGAAACGAAAGATAGGCAAATAAAGAGAAGAGATATAAAAGAATTTAGTTCGGATGTGGGTGAAAAGGGAAAGAAAACAATAGGTGGAATTCTATCCGACGTTCTGAAATGACTTAAAGAGTTTACAAATAAAATCCGATCAAAAATTTTTGACCATGTCCGTATTTATCGGTTGGGGTCATCCCCGATAAACGCATTTCGGGTATCCATAATTCCTCCTGATAATACTTTGTGTACAATGAATGGACCCTGCCAGTTAGGAGAAAACTTGCCCTTTGTTTCGTCCTGTATTGGCAATATGCGTTTCAAGACAAGATCGACCAGCTTGAAAATGTCTGGGTTTGACTTTCTTGTTGTAAGCTCGGGCCATCCTTTGATAACATTGGCCATGACACACAGCTGTTAGCCGTCTTTCATCAATGAGTGCAAGCTGTTCATGTCTGAGCCGCACCCATTCTGTATCTTCTAACTCAGTTTCCATAAGAATGCGTAGAGAAGGGATCTCTACTTCCGCTGGCAAAACAGCTTCCATTCCGTACATGAGGGAGTAAGGCGTTGCCCCAGTAGATGTCCTGATGGCAGTCCGATAACCCAGCAATGCATATGATAGCTTTTCATGCCAATCACGCTGACTGTCAACCATCTTTCGAATAATTCTCTTAAGATTCTTGTTAGCTGCTTCAACCGCCCTATTCATTTTTGGCCTGTAGATGGTGGAATTCCGATGCTTAATCTTGAATTGGGCACAAAGACCATCTACCATGTCATTGTTCAGGTTCTTGGCATTATCGGTAACCAATGTATCCGGGATCCCAAAGCGGCAAATGATTATTCTTTGATCTTTAAGCTCATTTTCGGCTTAAACTTTCTTGGCTTCTGCTTTACAGGTCGGCATTTAGGATCGGTGGGGAGTTTGTGAACCACGACATCTGTTGAAATGCCAGGCATATCATCATAAGACCAGGCAAAGACGTCTTGGAACAAAATCAAAAATTCTATCATCTCTTTTCTCCGCCTCTAGTCAAATGTATACTGATTTTAACCTCTCTTATGTCCGTATCAACCCCATAGTTGATGTTTCTTTCTTCCAAGTTAGGCTTTGGTTTTTCCTCGTGTCGCCCGAATTTATTTTCAATATCACACTCGTCCTCATCACTCTCAGATTGTGTAGAATCAGGGTTGGGTGTGATATTGAAATTGCACTCATCGGCCTCATAAGCTGTAGTATCCGAAGGATCAAAAGCATTGATTTTGGGCCATTTGGGAAAAAATAAAGCATGAATTGAAAGAAAACAAAATGAGCTAAAACATCTTGAAGAAAAAGTTCTCATTAATCTGAAAATTTGTACAAGTGATCCTAGAGAACATAAACTTAACATTCATTGGCCATCCTATAAAATCAATTGTCTTCAGAATTCACCTCCAAAACAGATGAATAAGATGAGTTATGAAGGCCATATCATGATTGTATTTGCCTTACTAATCAAATTGTTTTCAAGATTCATCTCCAAAACAGATGAATGAGATGAATCATGAATACAATGCTGTGAATGCACCTACTTCTTGACTAGATGGCATAAACAAAACGACTTAAGAAGTACAAAATATGCATACAAAGATGAAATTAAAAGGAGCAAAACTAAAAATAATATCTTTTCAAATTTATCGAAACTCTCTCTGACTAGGGAGATCATCAGATGTCCAGTTGTGCAGTTGGTCGATCTCAGCAAATGGCAGCTCAGTGTCATCCTTCTCCGTCTGCTCTTGAATAATTACTCCCGCATATAATTCGGCTACCCCTTGGATAAGATCCTCCTTTTCAGCCTCATCTGCATCAGGAGCATTCATAATGACGGCAGAACGTGGGAAAGTAATCTTAAGAGGTGGAATGACCATAGGCAATGCTCGACCTTCTTTTTCAGCTCTCTTCAGTTCCTTAATCTCCCTCAACTGCCTGGCATTCGGGCAAAAATCAAGCCCAAATGTATTCATCTGCGTTGGTAGCTCAATAGGGTGTATTATGCCTTGCAAATTCATCCCCAAACCTTGGCCGATGCAATATCCTCCACGCAGCATTTCCTTTGCAATCATTACACTCGCCTTATCCAAAGCATACTTTCATTGATGACTGTTCTCCAGGCCCTTGGCTGACAGAGACCACATCATAAGCTAAGAAAGGCACCGGAGTGTCACTGCTCTCCCCAAGGTCCTTGACCATCATGGCGTGGTTATCTTCGACAAATACAAACTGCCTGGGTTAGATAGCTGTATGGCATATACAGCATCTAGTATGTGTCTAAGATAACAGGATGATAAGTTTTTTGTGAATGAAAGCTGTCTGGGATCTGTCTCTTACCCCAACAATTGGAAGAACCTGGCAAGTGATTTGATGAGCAGTTGGCCCCACTTCCAAAATAAGGTTTATTTCTCCGGTGGCTTGTCTTCGAGCCCCGTCAAACCCTCTGATCACCATCGATGAATTCCAGACCAGGTCATGAGAGATTTCCAGTTTATCCAATGTCTTCAAAGGACAAATATTTAAAGCAGACCCATTATCAACCATGACCCTAGGCAAATGCCGCCCCTCACATCTAACCGAGATGAATAGAGCCTTGATGTGGTCGCTCCCTTCAGAAGTTAAGTCATCATCAGAAAAAAAAATTTGGTTTGATGCCAGCACACTACCCACTAACCCAGCAAGTTTGTCAGTGGGAATATCACGAGGCATATGAGCCTCACTCAAAATCTTCAATACTGCCTCCCTGTGTAGCTCGGATGTTAACAATAAGGTAAGCATAGAAATGTGTGAAGACATCTTATTCAGCTGAAACAACTACTGAATATTCACTTTTTTTGATCAATCTTATAAAGTTTTCCACATCTTTGACTGCTACAGCTTAGGGGCCTGCATGGCCTCTTTACCTTTATTGGATTGTCCGGCCTCAAAACTGGGAGCGAACACTTTAGGAACCAGGGTAAGAATAGTAGAATTTAAAGGTGCATATATACTACTTCTCAAAACATAACTTGATAACCTGGGAAATTTTTTCACCAATAACATGCCAATTTAAAGGAAAATGATATTGCCACAACAAGTTCCTTAATGCAACAACACTTTTTTGTTGATGGGTGGGTACGGGCCCTAATGGCTAATAAGGCTATTAATGGTAGGGAATAAAGGGTTATTACCACCACTCTCTAATGCGTTTTGGGGTCCTATGGATGAATTAATGTTGATGGAATTGTTGACTTGGCAAGGGTATTGTTGCCCATAAATAACAAATGGCTATGGCATTAAGAGAGTAGAAGTGGAAATATCATTAGTAGGGGTGTAAATAAGACTAAATAAGTCTAATACTTTAGTGTTTAAATTGAGTTATTTGATTATTTTAACAATCTTTAAATGTGTATAAACTTGATTTGTTTATCTTTAAATCAAATTCAAATGAACTTTTATCGAATCAAATTCAAATCGAATTCGAGCAATTTGTAAATTTTACATGTAAATTGAAAATTTAAGTCTGTACGATCAAGTTAAAAAATTTAACCAATACTAAATCCTGTTAAAATTTGGTTTGATTACTGATCAACCAAATTCAAATGAGCTCTTAATTAAATTTGATTCAAGTATTGAATAGCTTGGCTTGTCTTACAACTCTAATCATTGGCCCAATTTAAAATAAAGAAATTCATTGTAAACTCATCAGGACCAGGGCAATACCTATTTTCAAACTAAACAAAGCTTCCTTAATTTCACAAATCAGGGTTTAACCAGAAAGTGTTGTTCCTCATCAGAAAGTTAAAATTTTTACGACTTTCCGGAGTTGCTCAAAGTGTTTGTCTATCCACTAAGAATGATCATAACGTAAGGATTCAAAGTATAGCTACAGTTTCATTCTTTACATCATAATTGGTTAATCTGGCCCCTTAATTATTGTGAGTAGACAAGATCCTTTTCTTGCATGCTGTTGATGACATAGTTACCAGAAACATGGTACATTAAAAAATGTAGTACGAATAGGAAACAAAATTTATCAACTTTTAAAGTATTAGATACATAGGGATAGGTTTAGTCGAAATATCGTGATATGCCATTTCTTAGAAAAGTTTATATTATATGGATAAAAAGGTAGTTGGTAGTAGATAGTACTAAATTTTTTATAAATATTAAACTTTTAGTGAGCTGAGAAAAGAAAACATTCAACTTTCAAGAACCATTATCCTCAATATAATACTAAATAGTTCTAATTAGGTAAATTTAGAGAATATTTTCCTATTTTCCTTATAAATAAATGAAAAAGAAAGAAACAAATAGAAAAAAGAAAGAGAAACAATGCATCCTTATTCTAATAAAGATTCGCTACCTTTGACGTTCCAAAATATGAATCTACGATCAGACGTATCGACATGCTAATGAATCGTGTTTCAATATGCATCAATCAAAATGCAATTCATAGGGGTGAGGAGGATTTACGGTAACTATGGTTGAGGAAAAACTTGTGAAACAATTTAGTGCTCATATCACCCTTCTTAATCCACCTAATCCTTGATTTGTTCTTGAGAAATTGTTTTTCTGCATCTCTTATATCAACATAGTGTCTCTTATAACAGATCTAGGTGTAGTAGTAAAATAACTGAAGTTGTGACTCCTAGAATTAGAAGCAGTCAGTTCTAGTCTCACTACTGTGATTCTGTGAGTTTAATCTAATGTTATGTTAGTATTTATCTCATTATTTGTGAGTTCACTGTAGTCTTGTTGAGTTGTAATATGTTGATATTGATTTACTACTGTGGGTTACTTGTAATCGTATTATTTTAAAGAAACACACACATATACACAGAGTTCAATTACTGAGACTAAATGAACCTCTGCAAATCTCTGCCAAAGGGATTAGAGCTCACTAAAGTAATGTTTGAGTTTGACCTAGAATCTCCTTAACTTGCTTGCAGGACTCAAAGACTTGTGGCACTGAAGTGTTTCTTGGGCAAGGCTTTCAAGTCTCTTTCAGGTCCTTCAACTTCACAAAAAACTTATACAATGGTTCCCCCTTCATCTGAGTTGTCCATCTATTCCTCGTCACAAATAACTACTATATATGCAAAAATTGTCTTCCAAAATGATAGCATTCATTCTTTTGAATATTGTGACATAGATTATAAGATTTGGGGTTAGAACTTAAATTGAACTAAATGAAAAGTTTGAGCAAAAGCAAAATTCTTATTGAACTTTTGGCTTTCATACAAATACAAAAAAAACTGCATAAAACTTTATAAATTATCGACGAAAGAAAAAAATATTTAATAACTACAAAATGATAAATAACAAACTAAAATTTTTATATAAAAGTGTGATATAATGCTTACAAATATCTTACTATATGTTTATTAATTTCCTTCAAAATCTTGACTACAAATTATATCACCTCAATGAAATAGGAATATACAAGTCATCTAATACATTCATCCATGTTCTCTTGGCCTACAATTATTTTTTAAATTTAAATATTCTGAAATAGGATTTCAAAATTTAGAGTTAAAAAATAAATTTGAAAATTCATATTGACGCCAAGAGGCATAATTTATTTGTTTCACAAAGTTCAAGGGCTTAAATAAGATTTCCTAATAGTTTAGGACCATATAAAATCTTCCCATAAGTTTAGGGACTTATGTTTAATGTATCTGATGATACCAAAACTGACTAGATGCACGGATTTAACACGTGTAGGATTAAAGACGAGTATGTTATACAGATAGATCGACCAACCATGTAAATAAATTATTTATGTTTGGATAATTGAATAGTTTTATCAAATTGACCTACCTAGAGATCAACAAACATATATGTAAACCTCTATAAATAGGGGGCTTACTCCACATTTGAAGGAAGAAAGGAACAACAAGCCATTTTGGAAATACCGTAAATATAAAATTACAAACTTTCTTTCTCTAAGATTTTTTCTTTCCTTCTTTCTCTGCAAAATATTATTCTCCTTTTTGCTTCATTTTTCATTTCATCAATTGTCGTTGTCTGTGGAAAACGATATTAAACACCCATTATTTTTCTACCAGTGAGCTTAATCATGAAAAACCATTCTCACAAAAAGCGAATCATGGTAAAAATCAGAATCAGGGGGTGGAAACAATTCCTCTTGATACATTTAATCATGAAATTGAAGATCATCAAGAAAACTCAATGCCACTCAGGGAGGAGATCCTTAATTTCTTCACCAATAACTTTCAAGCCTTTAAAGACTTTGTTGAGGCCAACAGCACAACGCTGAAACAAATCAACATAGTTGAAGGCTTATAGGTGAAGATACAACAAGCAACTCCCATCATCATACACCTGTGTTATTTCCAGTCCCCCAATATGAAGGATCTGTTTTTGACCGAATATGTCCTTATCCAAAGAAAAAGATTGAACCCATCATGCAACCTATCAACGACTTGAATGAAAAAGATGATGCTTTGATGGCAAAGGTTGGGCAAAGAATGCATGAACTCTTGAGGAAAAATATGACCACTACTGTTGAATTACTCAATATGGATAGAGATCCATTGGTGACAGCCATCCAACCCAAGCACATACCTTTTCATTTCATGCAGCCTGACTTGGACACTTATAAAGGTACTATTGATCCCACATATCATATTTCCCATGTCTCATTTGTTACAAGATTCTATGGATATTATGATGCTATAGCTTATAAGCTTTTGGCAACCACTCTAAGAGAATCAACTCAAAAATGGTTCAAAGAACTCCTTCCTTGCTTGATGGATTCACTCACTGATTTAGCAAGCAAGTTATTACACCATTTTATGAGTAAAAAAACTATCCAAAGAGAAGCATGTCAACTTATTGAAAATCTGACAATGACAATATGAGACGCTTAAGCAGTACATTAGCCACTTAAATGATGAGGTCGTGTGCATATAAAAAATGCCGATGAAACACTTCTTATTACTGCCTCCATGAGTGGAATCAAACCAGGAGTATTTAATGTTAATTTCTTCTATAGTTTCATTCTTGCCCTGGTGAACTTCTTCAATGACCAGATGATTACATATGGGGAGAAGAATCAAATCATGCAAAAAGGGAACTAAACGATCTTGGAGACATGAATCAACATCCTTCTAATCGTCCTACTGAGCAAAATAGAAAAAGACATCTTGAGGAATCTAGACCTCCTGCTCCGATGAGTCGAGTTGCTTTTGAGACTCCACGCTTCAAAAGAGTCCATGTTCAACCCGATGAATAATTCACTCCTCTCAATACTTCTTGCAAGGAGATTCTATACCAGACCTGACACACCAGAATTTTTTAACCACTAGCCCCTATTTGTTTGGAATACTATCGAAGATACCGATAAAAATTTTGAGCCCATCATGAAGATCATGGACATGAAACCGATGAATGTAATGATCTCAAAATTGAAATGCAGAAAGAGCCAAAAAAAATGAGCACTTGCAGGATTACACTCTTCATGCTGCTAAACAATTTCGGCGAAATGAAAAACGTCCTGCTAGAGATGATCGGGCACCTTCTCGGCTGAACTACAGAGCCCCGAATGTACGACCGAATGACCAGTGAGGTATTGCTTTGAGAGAATAATAACATAGCTAGGATCATTGAAACCACAGTTGGAGGTAGTACCAGTGGAGATTCTACTAATGCAAGAAAATAGTATGCTCGATGAATCTTTACACAGAGGAGCCATGTCCAAGAAACCTCGATCATATCTAAATATTAGTTTCACTAATCAAGATCCTGATCCATATGATCGGTATCCCCATCAAAATCTAATTCTTATTCATGCCAAAGTGGGGGATTTTTGAGTATATAAGCTTTTTATTCACAGTGGCAATTCAGTAGATATAATTTATTGGCATGCCTAGAAAAATATAGGAATTAGCGAAGAGCACATTTGACTAGACAAAACTTCTTTGGTCATCTGATTGACTGGAGATTCTATTAATGTTGAGGGATCCGTGATACTGCCCTTAACTCTTGGAGAAACCCCTTATTCCTAAACTAAAATGATAAATTTGATGTTAGTTAAAAAAACTTCTGCTTATAACATGATCTTAGATCGACCTTCACAATTTATGTTTGTTATCCTCCCAGTTGTTTATCATCTAAGGATAAAATTTGTCCTCAGAGATAGAACTGAAGGTCGAGTTTGGGGAGATCAATAAGAAGCTCGGGAATGTTATATGATGTCAATTAAGAAGAAGACATTGGAAGATCAACCTGCTCAGGTCCCCACTGAGGACAAAGGATTTGTTCAAGCATTCACCCAATGAACGAGTTGTTGAGCAAGAATCTCGGGAAACAAATGATGCAGCAATTGAAAGGCCAATAGAAGAAATGTCTTTTAATCCTGAATATCCTGATCGGAAGTTTCATATTTACCCTGCCTTGCCATCTAATCTTAAAACTAATTTGCTACAACTTTTTTTATGATGTGTTTCGAGATATTTTTGCTTGGTCGCCAACAGATATTCCAGGAATACCACAAGATATCATTAAACACAAGTTAAGATTGAACCATCTGACAAGCTCGTCAAACAAAAGAAGAGTCTTTTCGAGCCTAAGCATAGTCGAGTCATAGAAGTTGAGGTCGATAAATTACTTGTAGCTTGGATTATTCGACAAGTTTAGTTTTCGACCTGGCTTTCAAATCCTGTGCTTGTACGTAAGCCAAATGCAAGCTAGTGCATGTGTATCGATTATACTCATATAAATAAGCTTGTTCTAAAGTTAGTTACCTTTTACCTCAGATTGATACAATAATAGATTCCTTAGTCGGATTTAAGATCGGGCACTTTTAGATGCATACAAAGATATCATCAAATTTTTCTCAGTAAGAAGGATGAGGAGAAAACTATCTTCATCACAGACAAAGGTATTTATTGTTATCAAATTATGCCCTTTGGCCTAAAAAATATGGAGAAACTTATCAGTGATTGGTCAACAACAAATTGTTCAAACAATAGATTAGAAGAAATATGTAAGTCTATGTGGATGATATGGTTGTAAAAAGTCAGAAATATGAAGATACTCTTTCCGATCTTAAAGAGGTCTTCTTGATCATGAGAAAAGTTAATCTCTGACTTAATCCACTAAAATGCACCTTTGGGTTACCATCTGAAAAATTCGTGGGGTTTATTGTGTCCTACAAAGGAATCGAAGCAAATCCTAAAAAGGTCCAAGCCATCATAGATATGAAGTTCCCTAGTTCTGTAAAAGGTTTTTATCTAAATTAGCTGAGCGAGGACTTTCTTTCTTTCAGACGATCAAGAAGGCCAGAAATTTTGAATGGACCGAATAGTACCAAAAAGCGTTCAAGAAACTTAAGCATTATCTAGCTAACATTCCTCGTTTAATAGCTCCAGTAGAAAATGTTGGCCTCTAGCACCGCTGTGAGTGCTGTTCTAGTTTCTGAGTGAGACAAAATACAATGTCCAATCTACTTTGTTAGGATGGAGTAAATTCTATAATGCCCAGAATTGAATTATTTAGACATAGAAAAAGTAGCTTCCTCTCTTGTTGTTGCAGCTCAAAAATTGAAGCCTTTTTTTCAAAGCCATGAAATTGTGGTTTACACAAACTTTGCATTAAAAACAGTTTTGGCTAAACAAAATGTGTCATAGCGTATGCTAAAGTGGTCAGTTGAGTTACTTGAGTATGATCTTAAATATCAACCACGCTCGACAATTAAAGCATAAGCTCTGGTTGATTTCCATGTAGAGAGCACTTTCCACAATGCACATAGAGAATCAAGTTGAAGGGTATCTTATTTGGGAGCTGCATGTGGATGAAGCCTCTTGCGAAATAGGCTCGGAGCTTGAATTGTTAGTCGAACACCTAAAGGAGATCAATTTATATATGCCATTAGATTTGAATTCTGAGCAACTAATAATGATGTAGAGTATGAGGCTGTTATTATAGGTATGAAGCTTGCTCTAGATCTAGCTGCCAAGGGTTTTTGGGATCAATAGTCATTCTTCGTTAATTGTAAATCAGATCCTCGGAAACTTTGAAATTTGGGGAATAATTCTGTAAAAATACCTGGAAAAGATTAAGAAGCTTAAGCAACAGTTCGAAGAAGTGGATTTCATCAAAATTCCTTGGGCAAAAAATATTAACGCTGATACCTTGGGCAAAAAATATTGACATTGATGCCTTATCCAAACTTGCTTCTGCCATTTATGTTTGTCTAAGGAAGTACTAGTTGAGGCAAAGGAACAGTGAGCTATTGACGAACCAAAAATTGCTTAGATCAGTAACGAGCTGAACCGGATGACACATATTGTTGAGTATCTGACTCAAGGAATACTTCCAAAAGACCTAGTTCAGGTAAGGAGACTATGTATCCGAGCAAATGCGATATCAAGTTCATCATGGAATTTTATATCAACATTCGTATCTTTCCCCCACTGTTGTGCTGCTTTTCACCTGAAAAGGTGACCTATGTGCTCCATGAAATAAATGAAGAGATTTGTGTCAAGTCATATAGGAGTTCAGAGTCTTGCACGAAAGACAATGCTTATGGGCTATTAGTGGCCTACTATGTATAATGATGCTTATCAATAGGTAAAACATCGTCTCAAGTGTCAAGTACATGCTCCCATTTCTTGTAAAATCGGCTATCAATATTACTTTTCTTATCGGATCTTGGCCCTTTCAGCAATGGGGACTTTATATATTAGGTCTATTATCAAGAGGATCAGGGAATTCAAAATACTTGATTATAGCTGTTGATTGCTTTTCTAAATGAATTGAAGTTGAGCCTTTCCGATTAATTTTAGGTTCTAATGTGAAAAAATTCTTCTGAAAAAATATTGTTTGGCGATATGGAATTCATCATGACATCATTTTAGACAATGAAACTTAGTTCGTGGGAAAACTCTTTAGGCCATTTTGTGAAGAACTTGGAGTTTGAATGTACACCACCGTTGTTGCTCACCCTCAAGCTAATGGTCAAGTGGTACTATCCAACCGATCTCTTTCATATAATTTGACTAAAGACGTGTCTTGACCAAGTCAAGGGAGCTTGAGTTGAGGAACTTCCAAGTGTTTTGTGGTTTTATCTAACAACCCCTTGGACACCACATGATGAAACATTTTTTAGCCTTGTGTATAGGGCTGAAGCTATTATTTCTTCTCAAATAGGAGTCTAGTCGCTAAGAATTACTAATTCAAATCATATCAATAATGATGAAGTCAGGAAGACTAATTTGGACCTTCTGGAAGAGCAAAGACTAATTGCTGCAATTCAAGAAGCAATTATAAACAACGGATAAAAAATGTATTATGACTCTATTGTTTGACTAAGATACTTTCGTCCTGAAGATCTTGTGTTACGGAAAAACAAAGTTAGTCGTACAGATGAGAGTAATAAGTTAGATGCTAATTGGGAAGGTCCTTATAAAGCAATTGAAGCTCATCCCACAAGGTATTATAAGTAAGTTGATCAATATGGGCAAGTAATACCACGAATATGGAATGTAATTAACTTCAGAGAAAAGCATTATAAAAGAAATTGAAATTAAAAAAAATCTGGTACTTGAGGAAAATTTTCATTTTCATTCTATAAAATTAGGTACAAAATATTTCCTATCATAATTCTATTTACATTAATCAACTGAGCTCTCCAGATCAGCCTTAGAACCCTCGTCATCTTCTTCTACCAATACCTTTTTAAGCACATTTTTCTCAGTGTGAGGTTCGAGGAACAACCTGCCTAGTTCAATGATTAAATCCGAGTCAATTGACTCATCGTATTTTGGAAAGGAGGAAAAGACAAGTGGATGTCTAGGGTATGTTTGATTGACTTCTTCTAAAGCTTTCTTCAAGCCCAAAGCACTCGCTTGTTGGCAAAAAGCCTTCAAGTTCTTTCTCAAAACCCAGGACCCAAGGAATTGATTTACATAATTTACTAGGAGGCTCGTGGAAGAAGAAAAAGCCTGACCAGCCTTAATCTGAATAAGCTCATTCTTATACTTGTTCAGTTCTTCTTGTTTTGAGCTCAGTATTTTTGGTTAGTTGCTACATTTGATTCTTCAATTGTCCGATCTCTGCCGTATATTTACTTTCCATCTCAGCGAGCATGGAAGGGTTGTCTTCAAGCTTACACTGAGCCTATACTAAAGCAGTTTTTTCTCCTCTAATTGCTGCTTCAGAGATGTTTCGTCAATTGTCTTGGTGTTTTCAAAAGCTTGAAGTTGCTCTTTTAGCTCGATAACTTCCTTCTCAGCATTGAGGCAACGTTGATATTCCTCTCTCATTACATTACCCAACTTAAATGAAAGGCAAGAAGAGTTAAAATTATAATCAAGTGAGTAGATCAACAAACAATTCAAAATAAAAAGACTTATAGCATAATACGATTGAGCCGCTTCAGTCTGCATTTGCTAAGTAGGCAGATCAGCAACATATGTTTGATCTCTTTATAAAAAAGCATTATTGAGCCAGTTGTTTATGACTTGACCATGTTGACCTCTATCATTAATAGTCAAAGACCACAGGGGCTTGAAGAGGAGTTCTGTCTAGTTCTCTCTCACCATCCCTAATTGGTTGGACAGATTTTACCGTCCAAGGAAGAGCTTGAGACCCATTGGCTATCTATTCCTCTTCCAGAGTCCAATCCTGAGCTTCTAGAGTTGCATGCCAAACAACTACTTTGTTATTTCCAGGAATGCAAAAAGCTCTTGGCTTATAAGATCATGAACAAAAAGACCCACCTGAAACTGTAAGGATAGAAGAAAGAGTTTGGATTGGTGCAATGGTAGTAGCAATGAATGAAAAAAATGAAGAACCTCTTTTCTTACGCTGCCTGCTTCCAGTAGGGGAATGGTGGGATCGTGCCCTTCTAACCCAATAGTTATTGCTAATGAAGATCTCTTTCTCTTTGAAGCCTCGAGAGTAGGAGCTTTTCTCTTCTGGGCTACTGCTACTATGTTAGAAGGTCCTTCTACTGTAGCACTACTCGAAGGGAATCTATCATAACCTTAACAAGTGTCGAAGTAGACGAGTTGGTATGCCCAGCCAAGAGAACCAGAGATCATTGTTTTTAATAATGCCTCTGTTCATCAATATATTGAGTTAGTCAGAAGTAACATAAATTAGTTATTCAATGTTTTAAGTTAATTACTTACTTCCATCAAAACCTTCTGGAGAAGTAACTTCCTCAAGCAGATCGGCCCAAATCAATAGCCTCTGATCAACAACATAATTTCTTCCACTAAAGTGAATGGCTGAACTAGCTTGATTTAGTTTGTTCACCCCAGCAAGGGACTCTTCATCGAATTCTCCCATGAGATCATAGTTAAGGATTGGATCTCGCTAGGAAAAGGAGCATTTTGACTTTTTTTTCATATCTACCTCATCGACAAAAAAGAAAGGTGGATTTCCAATTCTTGATGGAGCTTGGCATATCTGCAACAATACCTGCCCTTTTAGATCGGCAAGTAAAGTAATAAAAGCCTATCTCATTGCATTGTACCAATTTATAGAAGTATCTAAACTAGTGTGTAGAAGCTTTTAAATTTGCATATTTACTTAATCAAGAAATATGCAATGACGATCCTGATAGAGTTCGGCATAAGTTGGGAAAAGTATATCCCAAAGAAGAAAGAAGGACAAAAGAATTTTACATACTGGGAATCGAAGACCTACCCTCAATTGGTCTTTGAATACAATAACAAAACCATCAGGAGGGTTATGAGCACGATCATCTTCATCTGGGATCTGGTTGGCTATAGTTTTTGGGATATGGTATGCTGATTTTAACTTATTAATCTCTTCTACTTGTAAAATAGATTTAATATCAGCAATGGCTGGCTGACTCTTGGATGGAGGAGAAGAAGGTGTCACAGAAGAAGAAGGAATGATTTGGCCTTGTCCTTCTTTCAGGGTTTGTCCTGAGCCAATTAGAACACTGTCCCAAGTATCAAGGTCACCAATAAAGGAAGCCATTTGAGAAGAAATTAGAAATCTAGAAAGTTTTCTGAAAAAAAAAGAGTAAGAAGAGCCCTAAAATATACAGTTGAAGAAAACGAACTTGCAAAAAATCATTCAGCGCTCAAAATACTCAAGAAAACAAAAAAGGGATGCTTTAAGATTTCTGGTAAATGGGTATTTATATTCAAATTGTAGTATTGATTCACAACTAGGATGTCTTTTCAATTCCTTCAAAACCTAAATGTTATGTATTCGGTAGAATATTGATTAGGTTCTTTGAAAACATTGAACAAGTAGCAAAAAAATATTAATTATCCTAATCAACTCTCACACACTCGTAAATATACAGGATGAATTTTTGTATAGGATGAGTAAGGATCGTTCTCATGAGAACTATCGGAACAATTACTAGGTTTACAAGCTTATTTACTAGTTAGACAAATTAATTAGGAGTTTTTAGCTAAACTTAAATTAAATTTAATCAAGTGAAATTAAAATAAAGATAAGAATGTAAAATTCTAACCCTATGGAAAGAAATTAAATAAAAGTACTTAAAACCCTAATTTAATCTACCCTACTTGTGAGAATTTAGTCAAGAACAAGAATTTAAATTAATCTACATCTATAAAAGCAATAAAAAATTATCCAATAAAACCCTAACTACTAAACTACGTAAGTAATTAAGAATTAAAGGCAAAAAAAGAATAACGATAATTAAAGAACTTGAATGGAAGGAAAACAAAAATTGAATTGCAATAAAAATAAACCAAACTTAGTAATTTTCACGAAAACGAATGTTGATGAGCGTCAAATCTTGAATTCTTGGCAAGAGAACGAAATTCTAGCTTGAACAATTGAGAAAATCTACCCCACGGCTAAATTATCGATCTAACTATTAAGAACTAAGAAACTAATGATGGCTGATGATTATCATTGTTTTCTCCCCTTCTCTCAGTATATTTATAGATTTTTTTAGGGTTTTGGGGTTTTGAGATGATAAGTATACGATTTCCCATGAAACGGGCCTACAGGAAAATATTTCTTGCAAAATAAGTCAAGTTTCGTAGCCTACCCGTCGATCGGTGCCTGGGTGCTGCACTTTTGCAGTGCCTGGGTGCAATTGTCCAGCAGAATGCTACTGGAGTTGGCGCCTAGGCGCTGCATTTTGGTTACGCCATGGTGCCACTGGCAGCACCAGATTCAACTTCCTCCTTAATTTTGACCATGATACAAGCCGAATTTGGGAAGACTCAAAACATAAAAGTTGTAGCTCTAAGTCTTAGCTTTCAAAAACAATCTTGAATCACCTCAATTGGATCTTAGACAAAAAGTTATGCTCAATCTACCAAAATCTGCCAGAATCCCTCCTCGCCGGTGTATGAAATTCCAATTTTGCAATTTTCCTCAACTTTTGCATTCAATTTGGACTCTTTCTTCACTCAAACCCTACAAAACTAAAAACAAACTATTTTAGCTCATAATTACTCAATTCTTTCTCAAATTACATTAAAAATGGAGGTAAACAATCATGAAACATACAACATTTATGAGCTTATCATTATGTGGTGTAACCTGATGATTACTTTTGGGTAATAGTATGCATTTAATAGGTGCATCTTTTTACAAACTACAGGTCCGGGGTTATAACTTTTCGTAAACTCACAATGGTTCATAAGTGAATTACTGACCGAGCAACAAAATTTTACAACGCGCTGCTTGTGATTAGAAAAGTAAAGGCTGACCTGCTGAAAAGCATTAAATAGCTCGGCCGAATAAGCGCAAGCCCGCCTAAGTGTATTAAGTAGTTGTAAGTCCCTAAATTTATGCACATAATAAGTGCAAGGCTCACTAAAATGCTTTAAGTGGCTAATATTTTACAAGAAAATGCTAGGTCAGCTTGGGTGATCTAGAAAAGAAACATTGTCCAAGAAAAATACAAGTTTTTATTCAGCAAATGAAATTGATCAAATAAATTGGAACGAGATACAAATAATAGTTCAAGAAACAGCTCATATTATTACAAATTTGATACAAACATCTACAAATAGGCCTATTACTACTACTCTTTCTTTATAGGATGATCTCCATCAATTTGCTCTACAAAGAGAATCTCAACTGATGTGGGAGTTCTTGTTACATCTCATCAATTAATTATAAAAACCAAAAATAGTTAGAGGATGTATATTTATACTAAAATGATTGGGGTCAAAAGAGATGCTGGTTTTCAACAGAAGCCAGTAGCTCTAAATATTTACCATTTGTTTGGGAGCTTTAGTCCCCACATCTTGTCTCATTTCTTTTTTTCTTTTTTCTGTTCAACTATTTTAACAATGTCTTCAAGAATGACACTTTGTCCGATGGAAGAAGTGGATCCAGGCTTCCTAAACTTAGCACCCAGATCAGTTAATCGATCAAAAGTAGCTGTTTCACTAAAATAAGAAAAGCTACCATCATCAAACTCTAGAGAAGAAAACCGAGCTCGAACATCCTTCAGCGTCTTACCAAAGCCAGACTTAGCACTTGTCTTGAAAAATTTCGATAAGTCATCACTCAGACCTTTAGATGTTAAGAAGGCATTAACGCTTTGGAGAGGAATTTGATCTTTTAGCCCTTGAATTGACAATTGATTTTCAGAGTTGGTTTTCTGCAGTTCTTCCTTTAGAACTGCTTCCAGTTCAGAGGTTTTGGACGACGAGATTTTAGAAACTTGTTTCATTTTCCCTTATTTTCTATCTTTGTTGAATTAGACCTCTACAGCTCTCTATATTTCTCATTCAGCTTATCTTTAAGCTCAGCCTTCTCTTTGGCATATCTCTCCTGCTCAGCCAACTTGAATTCTTTCATCTGTTTATGCATACTTTCTTTGGCCTTTATTTCTTCTTCTTCCAGTCCAATGATTTTTTGTCTGTCTTTTCTGCAACACAATAGGATGCTGCGCAAATGGCTACCTGCTAAAACTCAATACATAGCACCTCAGACAACTTTTTGCATATATGAATAGGCTTCAGCATGATCAGCATTTTTTAGAGGAAAAGCAACAAATAAATAGTCTAAACATTTGTTCAAACTTTCGACCTGGTCGTTTATTGAGATTAGTCAATCAAGAACAAAGTGCCCTAAAAGAAAATCAGTGGGCTCAACAAGTTTATTTCCTTTTTTAGATGAACCTGGAATCTCTATAGGTGACTTCCTCTTGTCCCCTTGGAGATTCAATCAGAATAATGGGAGTTTGGATTCCTTCAAAACCCGTAGATTCAGATGCTCTTGGTGGGATATCAACTTCTGGAATTATCCTCACCTTATCACTTTGACTGGAAGATGTCACAGACTTTCTCTTCCTAGATACTAAGTGTACCTCTTCCTCCTTCTGGGGGCTTAAAGTTGGTTCTAAAGCAGTTTGGGGCCTAGGGATTGTAGACCCAGAACCACTTGAAATTCCTATTTTAGTTGTGGGATTTAGTTGGCTAGCGGCAGAAGATTTCTTCACTTTGCGAATCTTCTTTACAAGCTTTTTTGTGGGGTTTTTTGTCAACATAAATTTCACCAAATTAAACCCTGGAGCTTCTTTGGCCAAAATATTGCCATCACTGGATCCTTACCTCGATTCAAATGCCATGGATACTCTTGGAAAAGAAGGAAAAGATAAATAAATAAAAAAAGTTCGAAGAAAGGATATATCGAAGAAGAAATACCAAAAATGGATTTTAATTCACAATTGTTGATTTTATTCTCTGAACGATTTTGCCAGAAAGAAAAAAGTTCTGTAATTAAGGGTATTATTATTAAAAGAAGAATAAGAGACATGGAAACAGATCGAAACAGCCTCTTTTTAGATTGTATAACCCCTTTATTTAATTGGGATTCTCAAAAGGTGTGATGTTTAAAGAATTTGAATAAATGTGAAAGAGTTATTATCTTTTTGTTTTGTTGATGGAGACCGATCTACGATACTGACCCCCATCGAGAGGGATCCTGAGATACCAAAACAGACCAGATGCACGGAACTAACATGTGTCAAGTTCGAACGATCAACTTAAAATTATTCAACTATATAGGATTAAAGATGAGTATGTACTTCAGATAATAAGTAGGTCATATAGATCGACCAACTATGTAAATAAACTATTTTTGTTGCTCGGATAATTGAGCAATTTTTTAAATTAGCCGACCTAGAATTCGGCAAACATATATGTAAATCTCTATAAATAGGGGGCTTACTCCATAATCAAATATAAAAAATGAAGGGAGAAAGGAACAACAAGCCATTTTAGCCAAAATATAAAATTACACACTTTTTCTCTCTAAGATTTTTTCTTTCCTTCTCTCTCTGCAAATTATTATTTTCCTTTCTGCTTCATTTTCGTTTCATTATTTTTTAAATAAAAATTATTCAAATTATTAAGGACACTTGTACAAATTAGCATCAATTCTTTTTTTTTTTTTTAATTTGGTTTCGTAGAAGAAACAGTAGTTTATGGATTTGAATCCTCTTTATTTAGTTTCTCTCTATTTATTGTCCATTTACTTATATCCAAATAATTAAAACATAAGAACATGATCTAGGTATACCAATAGTTTTATCTCATTGAGCAAATCATCATATCAACAAATCAATTCATTCGGAAAAAATTTCATTGTTAAATTATATATCACATTTGAACGGTGAAATTTTTTTCAAATTTTGTTGAATTAAAAAGTAGTTTAATCAAATAGTAAAACCTCATTATTGTTTTTTTGATTTTTTGCCGAAGGTATTTATATAAAACATGACTTAATTATTATCGGTTTGATTTTAAAAATATTTTTTAAAAATATTTTTTTTAGAATAAATGGAGCATCCTCTAAACAAAAAGATCCTTATTTGAATTTTTATGAATTCAATAGAGGTATTGATAAGAGACAATTTTATAACGTAGTAGCTCAAGTTTCTTTAATTATTGTCACAGGCCGGAACGTGTTTCCCCGTGCTCAGCAACAGTTACTCGAGCTTCCAATTGACAAGCCTACCCAGAACTCGTGCATGGCGTGATTTAACACACGAAATCAACACTTTGCGTGTCTCCCAACTTCGGTAATCCTAACAATTTACCAGCAAGACACACTCCCCACTCCGCACTCGGAGCACCTGTTGTAAGGCAAATAAAATATTGATAAGATGAGTCGAGTAAGAATATATATTAAAAAGCAAAATATATAAATAATCATTAAATTATTAAATTGTTACATATAAAATTAGTGAAATATATATATAAAATATATATTGTAAATTTGATCACTGAATTATTTTAATTGTATGTTTGGAGTCACTTCTTTTATTTTTCTATGGTGACTCTGTGATTGCAGACACACACTTAAGGTACTTCAATGACCAAATTTGCAATCGGAGTGATTCCAGATACACACTTAAGGAAGTTCAGCCAAAATTGATAAAAAAAAATAAAAATTCAATGACCTTATATGCAATAACTTAATAGTTTGGTGATTATTGATGCGTTCTGCTCTACAAAAAATCATCATACATTAAAAAAAAAAAAAAAAAAAATCTCCCCTGTCTTTTAATGATTCAAACTCATGATTAATAGATCAATAAAAAAAAGTAAGTTTCCACGCATTTCGTTGTCAAAATTCATCATACACTGTTTACAAGATTAATAAACTTGTGCACATCTGTAATTTCATAGGTATAATTAAGAGGTGCACACATAAAATTGAAATTGTAATCCTCATACACAAACTAAAAGATTCCGACTTCTCTAAAATGATAGATATGTATAGATTATTTGGGAAATATTCCAGCATACAATAATTTGTCGAGCGTTAGATTTTTTTTTTTTTTTTTTAAATTCCAACGATAAAATATCATATTATTAACTAAGAATTAGCCAATTGGCTTCCATAATCGTGAATTTCATGTAAAAGTCACAAAGGAAAAGAATTTATCGAGTATTGGTAACTAGAAGTTAATGCCACACATCTTTTTTGGCACATTAAAAGTTTTTGGTTCAAAACTGATTGATTTGGTAACGATCAAGTTTGAATTGTAATTGAGCTATTTTTTCCTCCCATTCTTATTATGGTTAGATTTAAATGCCCTGGATCAATATTTTTGAGTTAAAGTTGTTTTTTCCATAAATAAATAAATAAAACAAAATACAACCGAAAACTTCTTATGTTTAGAAGATATTTTCCAATATTTATGTACGATTTTATCTTCTCAGTTTTCAGAAAAGATAAAATTAAAGGCCTCAATACCTTCTTCCGTTTGTATAGTTAATTTGACAATTTTCATTCCTGTTCGGAAACTAATCTAAGACTATTTATATTTTTAGTTTTTTTTTTTTTTTGGCCTAAGATTATTTATCATTTTTCCGAAAAATTAAAAAAAGAGTGAGGGAGAACTGGTACCGTACTACATACACCCCATTTGGTTTCTAGACTCTGGTCACTTTCATAATTAATCATAAGAAAGTACGATGCAATTTTCAATGGAAACTAGTTTTGTAATATTGTGATTACAAGATTAATTTTTAGCAATAGAAATAGTACAATTGTCTTGCAATATATGCATATAAAGTAATTTTCCAATCCTTTTCGAGTAATCGTTTTTATTAACCTGTCACTAGTCTTGTTTTTTATTTCTTGAGTGCTCTATATATTTCTATTGTTAAAAACTCATTTTTTCTAGTGATTAACTGGTTCTTAATTGACCAGTCATGTATTGCATGAACTAAGTGATAAATAAATTTAATGATATTACTTGAAAATAGAAACCGAAATGAATCCTAAGTTTGATGAGAATCTCTAACATGATGGGAGAAGAAAACCCAAAAGTGGTGAGTAATGTGGGGTATAACATACATATTGTCTAGCTAAAATGCATAATTTTTCCTCATGCAGAGAGGGAGAGACAACCTCTAATTAGAGGTTGCGGTGGGTTGGGTTGGAATCCCGCCAGTTCAGACCTATGATAGCTTGTCAAGGGGCGAGTTGTGAAGGTTGCCGGGCCAAAAGATCGAAGGGGTGGCCCGTAACCAACCTCCGGTCTAGCCCCCAGTTAGCCGGGGCGGGCTAGCCCAAGAGCTGACCCATGTGTTGGCCCCCAAGCTGGCCCTCCAATTTAAGTTCTTACTTAAATTTTAAAATTATTTCTTCAAGAAATTTAAATTTCTAAAATCTTCAATTGAGCTCTCAACTTAAGAGTAATTTTAAATTTCTAAAATACTATATATTATAATTTAAATAGTATGAAAGGAATTATAATAGCACTTGGAGATAGAGTTAGAGAATAGAAAGATGAAATAAGAAAGGAAGGTAGAGAGAAATTGTTGTGTGATTTGTTGAAAAAATTGTGTGGTATTTATAGGAAATTTTTTCCAATATTACCCCCAAAACTAGCCGTTTTATAGCTGTTGGAGGGGTAAAACTGTCATTAATAGCCTTTTAAAAGAATTTAAAAAAAAAAGTAATTTCCAACAAATTACCCGCGGACCCCAACGGTCGACACGAAGGGTTGACTCGCAGGCTGAGCTAGGCCAGTTCAATGGGTTAAACCGTTGACTAAGGCCGGTTACGGTTAAATATAAGGGCCGGGCTGGAACTCCTTGGCCCAGGCCCGGCATATTCCAGGTCCTCAGCTAGGGATGGGTTGCTACAGTATTTTACGGGCAAGGCTCGACCGGTTAAAAATAGGCCGGGCGGCCTGACCCATTACCATACCTACCTTTAATATGTTATATGCACTTTTTTATGGACTAATTTCATTTTGCACCCTGCAACTTGTACCTAATTTTCACTTTACACTCTAACTCTCAAATTTGTCTTACATTTCAATCCAATTTTTAACACTATCAATAAAGTTAACAGAATCTTTACTCCAGAACTCAAACTATGATAGCAACATTAATATTGTACATCTCTTTAAATCTATTGTACATATACAAAAATTTTGTTATTGGTGATGGTGTTAATTTTTGGATTGAAATAAGATAGATTTGAGTATAAACTGTTTAAAAATGAAATAGACGGTGCAAAGTGAAAATGGGTATAAATTGAGATGTACAAAAGGGAATTATTTATCTTTTAATATATTTCTTCACCTCTAATCTTTTGTGTATATACTTGTTCCCCCAAAAAACAAAAGTATAGTTTACAAATTTTTTCATTCATTTAAGGTTTCTAGAAACTGATCTTAGCATTCTTCTTTATACCTAAGTGATGTCAATATGTATAGTTAAGAAAAATTTTATAGTTCCGTTAGGTATTCTATCATTGTATTTTTAATGTTTATATAATAGAATATCATATATTTTGGGGTTAATTACATTTTATCCATAATCCTTGAACTTACACTCTGGTTACACTTTACTCCGTGAACTTCAATAATGTACACTCTGCCCCTTATAAAGATTCCATATGATAAATAATTATAAAAGGATGATGTAGACATTTGTTTTGACATTATTACCCTCCAAACTTTTATGGACAAATAACTTTCCCTTTATATCATTTTTAATGTTTCCATATTATTTTTAATTGTGAAATGAAAAATGTATTTTCTATAAATATATCTAATTACAAAATTATTTAATAATTTTATGTTTAACATGTTTAATTTATGCAACACTAAAATGAATAGAAAATGGTTGTAAAAAAAATCTCCTTTTTGTATTTAGTTTTATATTGAAGAAAATAATATATAAGTTGATTAAAGAAATTTGACAATTCATGTAATTCTCTCATAGTCTCGAAATAAAAAATAAATAAAAAGAATATGTAGAATCATTAAAAATTAGACAAAAGGAGAATAACTTTGCACACAAATTTTTGGAGGGCTTTTTTGACAAAATGAATATCCATATCACCTTTTTAAAATTATATGATGGAATCTTTCAAAGGAGACTGAGTATACATTGTTGGGATTCACAAGATAAACTGCAACTAGAGTGTAGGTTTAGGGATAAAGTATAATTAACCCTTTTTTTTTATCAAGTATAAAATGTGTATAAATAAAATAAATTTACTTAATTATTTTATTATAATATATTTAGATACCACAACAAAAATAAAGAAAAACTGGTTGTAAAAACTAAAAGTTCGTTATTTTTTGTATTTAGTTTTAGGATGAAGAAAAATAATATATAAATTGATTAAGAAAAATATGATAATTCAAGAAATTCTCTTATTATTGTGAAATTAAAAAAAAAACATTATATGGAAACATTAAAAATGAAATAAAGAGAAAGTAATTTGTCCATAAGAGTTTGGAGGGTGATAATATCAAAACAAATGTCCACATCATTCTTTTATAGTTATTTATTATATGGAATCTTTTATGGGGACAGTGTATATTATTGAGGTTCAGGTAAAGTGTAACTAGAGTGTAGGTTCAATGGGGTTAAGTGTAATTAATCCTATATTTTGAATGTTTTTCAGTACCAGATTTAAAGCACAATTGTATGGTGCTATAACAGGATTCTAGAATTTCCGGTATGTTAATATCTTTTTTTTCTAAAACGTCAACCTTTTAACCTACTTCTATCTAACTAAATCTACTACAAAGGAGAAGGGGAAGGCCCAACGAGAATAAGGAAAAGAGACCTAACCTCTATATTTAAAAATGCAAAGTGAAGATTCAAACTCCCAATCTTATACTCAAACAAAATATTTATTGATTAATTCGCTTAAAATGAGTTGGTTTCGTATGTTAATATCTTACTATTCGCCATCTATGAATACAATTTTCAATTTCTATAAAAAGAATTTTTTACACATTTCTAGTTTTATATTAGATGAGGTCACTTACATACCACTTGTTATATATAAGGACGTTGTCCTCAAAGCATTTCACCATCCAGGAACAAGTTTAATTAATTATAATTCACGAAAAATGCTAACTTTATCATCACCTCTATTCGGCTACCCTTTGGAGGATCTGAGTAGCCATGAACAGAATGCTTTCTATCAGGGAGAAACTGAAAGCTCAGAATCCCTTTTGAATTCTCCAACGTTTCAGCAACAAATTCGACAAAACGAATCCAAACAATTTTCTCATGTTAATGATGAATCCAAGAATGTGAAGAAGCTTAATCATAATGCCAGTGAACGAGACCGACGTCAACGGATTAATAGCTTGTACATCTCTCTTCGTTCCCTACTTCCACCAGCATGTCAAGAGGTAAGATTTAATAGTAGTTTCTGCTTTTGTTACAAATTATTAAATTTTTATTATCCAACATGATAAAATAATTATGATTTACTTTATTGTTGTTTCCGTTAAAATTGTAATTTTTTCTCTTGGATTTGGTTGTATTAATTTGGAAATTCATTATCTAATACGGTTTATTTATTTTGTAATAAACAAGAAGTAAATCAAGAACACAAATTTATTTCTATAGTAATTAGGTAAATTATGCTAAAAATTAAAGTTCATTTATTTTTTTTTTTAATTTATGTTTAGACTTTGACTTTCTTGAGTTTTCTGTGCTTAAACTAGGATCATTTTCACAACCTCTGATTTTTTCTTTTGGATGAGTTTTCTTTACATTTTCAAGTTTAAAACTTATATATCACAATGTATTTTATGTTCGTATTCCAATACTATTCTTGAGTTTAATTTTTGTCTTTACTTCAATTGATGTGATTCTCTATTCTGCAAAAATAAATAAATAAATAAATAAATCTTTCCGAACTCTAGCTAATTAGGTGATAAAATATTCCGCCTATTACCTATATATTAATGATGGGTTTAAGTAGAGCCGTAAAAATGATTTTTTATTAAAAAAATAAAAATAACCTAACAAGTTTACATATGTGGCTTTTATAAATTTTTTTAAAACTATATGTCATATTGTCTTCACCTGATTAGATTTTTTTTTTTTTCCCGACTTCTTACATTTAAATTTAGCAGTTAAGTGGTGTGAACAGATAGATATGCTTTGCATTTTGGCTTTTAGTGTATCAGGTCGACCTTAATTATTAATTTTTGAAGATTTTTCAAAGCTAGGTAAAAAATCTTATTTTGACGTGGATTTGAAACTTTCCACCAGCAATTTGGCAGAAAAGATGACGGAAACAAACTAGTATCAATTTGGTTTTTTTTTAGCGTATCGATTAATTTGATTCCGTATCTATTACAAATATTAATTTAGTCCCTTATCCTTAAAACATTAACTAATCTAAGACATGTGTGATGGAATTTGTAGATAATCTAACATAGTTATTAACAACACATCTACTGCATATATGTTAACGGCCACGTGATTATCACATGGTTTGTCTCATTAATTTGTCTATAATTTCTATCACATGCCTTAACTTGATTAATTTTTTTTTTAAAGACAAAAGACGATTTTGTTCTACAGATTGGTTGATAATTCAAATTCTAGATATAAGAGATTAAATTGAACTTTTTCTTGAAAAGATAATATTCATTTCTGAGTTTGTGAATTCGCTTAATTTAATATTAGAAGTAACTTTAGCCGCAATAAATATAACAAAAACGAAAAAGAGGAGACTTCCGTATACTGAAAAACATAACAATTTTTTGTTATGTTCTCAGAAGAAATTAAGCATTCCGGTAACAATTTCACGTGTGCTAAAGTACATACCAGAGCTTCAAAAGGAAGTGAAATTATTGATTCAAAAGAAAGAAGGCCTTACAACAAGGATTTCAGAAGAAGAAAATTCAAGTCCTCTTAAAAGGCAAAGAAAAAGTTGCACTCAATGCTCTTCATCAACTGTTTCTATCAATCGACCAAGTGAAAGAGAAGTAATGATTCAACTAGCTACCTTGAAGAATAGTGGGTGTTCATTTGCTGATGTTCTATCAATTCTGGAGCAAGATGGTCTTCTTTTACTAAATTCATCATGTTTCGAGTCTTCTTATCTGGATTGAAGGGAGGGTTTTCTACAACTTGCATCTCGAGGTATATATCTTTCTTTTTCTTTTCTTTTTGGGTAATAAGATTGGAATAATTTAGGAAACTTCCTCTTAGTTTTATGCTAATTTATTTAGGACCTTTCGAACTTTCAAAAACCTCAAACCTCTCCTAAATTTTAATTCTTGTAACATGTTAGACAAAGGAAAAAAAAAAAAAAAAGAAGAAGTAAACATTCATTTTTGACAATTTTGCCCTTATTACTTTAAACATATATATTATGAAAATTAATTATTTCTTTTGTGTTTGTTGAGTTTGATATTTTTCTTTTTGGAAATTTTTGTTTGTTATCGACAAAAAAGATGATGAAGTTTTGAGCCCTATTACTACATTTTAAATAATTAAAAGAGTGTTTAATCAATTAACTTAGTTAATAAATAAATTATTTAATTGTATAAAAAGACGTGAACTCAATAATTTATGTATAATTTTTTAATTCAAAAGATCGAAATTACCATTACCTTTCAAATTATCTATTAAAAAGATCAATTACAAATTTGTGTGGTCAAATCATCCCAAATTAAAATGTAATCTAAAAAGTACAGTAAATAAAAAAAAAACACAAAATTAAAGTTCAATATTAAATCAACTAATTGCTGTTTGTTAGTAAATGAATTAACGATCCTACTATTCTAATTATTTGAATTTTGATTCTAATTAATAAGTGAATTAGCAAAGGGGTAAAGTTAGAATAAAATTGGCTTCTCTGTCCTAACATGAGTTGTTTGACATTTTTCTAAATTAAGTTGACATGTTACAAAGAATAGAAAATTAAGGAAAATTTGTGAGATTTGGAGATGTTCGAAAGCGTTTAGTGAAATTACTATAAACCTAAAGAAACTCTTCTGGAAATATCCCAGTAACATTTTAATCTTTGAGAATTTTCTTGCATCCATCAACTGAAAAAGGTATTGATTATATTTTATGATAAAATTTTCATGATTTATATTATTCTAATGCCTTTGAACATTTTTTTTTTTCCAAACGATAGTTTATATTTATATTCCAAATAAAACATAATTACAGGACAACTGTCCTCATATCATCTTGTGTTAGATTAACCGCCCACAAGGGGAAGTTAGTCTACTCAATACCTACTACAAGCTTTATAGCAAATTGAGCTAAACTATGAGCTAACTTGTTTCCTACTCTATTAACAAAGGTGAAGAAGCATACATGAAACTGATTTACAAGACACAGTATGTCATCCAAAATTAGACCTGTTTTTGCATCATCTGTCTCATTTTTTACCAGTTTATCAACAATTTCTTTACTGTCTGACTCTACACAAATGCATTGCCACTCTTTTTCCTTTGCCATGATCAAGGCCTCCCTAAAGCTTCTCCCTACTTCTGGCCCAACATTTGACCAGCTTTCCTTACACCAGTACTGGCCATCCTCCTATCTCTCCTTTTCACTGCTGCATCTGTATTAATTTTGAGCATTCCAATAGAAGGTGGTTGCCACTTTTTAACCATTATGATTCAAATCAGTTTCATTCATGCTTCCATGCTTCATCTCCTCTTGAGCTTGAGCAAATTCAATCCAGTCATTAACTGCCTTTTGCACAGTATGCATAAAAGGCTCATTCTCTTCATTGAAACACTCTTTGTTTCTCCCTTCCAAATCTGCCAGATTATATCAGTTGTGAGTTCAAGGTGTTTTCTTCCCTCTCTCCTCTCTTTTACTGCCTGTACCATTCCATTCCACCACTCCCAAAAATAGAATCTGAGTTCATCTAAACCTTCCCACCTAATTCATGATACTTTCCATATCAATTGAGCATTGTGACAAAAGAAGATCATATGTTCTAAGGTCTCCACCTCTTGCCCACAGTGTTTGCAGGTTAGCTCCCCTTGTCCAGTTCTTCGAAATACAACTTCCACTCACTAGCACAATTTGGTGAAGACATTTCCACAGGAAATGTTTTATCTTATACTTAACTTGCAGCCGCCATAGTAAATTCCAAATTTTTGAGTTCCTAGTGTAGTTGTTCACCTGCTGGTTTGTGCCATGAACTATCTTCTACCATCTCTATCTTCAAGCTTTTCTTTTGCTCTTACATAGCCTAATTTAATAGTGTAAAAACCCAGCTTGGTATGAGGCCAGATAAAGCTGTCTTTTCTAGGGCATATACTTAGAGGAATTCTCAAAATACTTTCCTCCTCATCTACACTAAAGATCTCACAAATCACCTCCTTACCTCCTCCTTCCATTTATTATTTTCAATCAAATCACTAACCAAGCACAACTCACAATTTTCAGGTTTCCTTGTGTTGATTTTACCATTTCCTTGATTCATCAACCATGCATCATCCTAGATTTTAATATTCCTACCATCTCCAATCCTTTTCCTTATTTCTTCCTTCAAGAACTCCCTGGCACTAGCTATACTTTGCCATAGCCAAGAACTATTTTTAGGTGGTATAGTATCTAGTAATGACCCTTCTTCTAATATTTCGCTTTCATCACCTTGCTAACTAGTAGATTCAGACAAATAATGAATCTCCAGCATTGCTTAGCAAGTAGAGCAAGATTGCATAGCTCTATGTCCCTAAACCCAATCCCACATTTCCCTTTGACCTCACACATATTACTCCATCATCCATCTCATTTTCTTCCTACTTTTATCACCTTCCCACCAAAATTCTATCATTATACTAGTAATCTCCTTACATAAACCTTTGGACAGCTTAAAGTAGGACATGGTACAATTCAAATTCTAATGCCTTACCTGGTAGTTGATCAATTAACTTACATATGGAAAATGACAGAAGTAACTTAAACCCTTGGCAGAGCATGCATGTATGTGTGATATGTGACGAATTTGTATATGTCGGTCTCGAGGTGATGGATCAACTCTCCTTTTTACGTTGTTGTGGTAAGCAGATAATTATTCACCACAGATTCTATAAAATTGATCCAATTACTGTGATGATGTATATTTTCTTATGAGTGCACGCACATAAAGTGATAAATACAAACTGACAATAAAAATTACTGATGTGTTATTTGTTAGATTTGGATAAGAATGAATGAATGAATGAATGAAGTCCGATAAAGGATCTAAAATCAAGAGATTTGACATTCAATAAGATTTTGACATGTGGTTTGATTTGAAAAAGTGATTTTGAAGTGTGACTTTATAAAGTGTGTTTCATTTTGTAAACGTAGCGTAGGCAATCAACCCTTCTTCTTCATATTTTTTGATAAAAGAAATTTAATTAATACAAGTTGAATTCAACGGAAAATATGTTTGCACTCCTTTTTCACTATTATTAAAACTCTCAAGACTCAAATATTAAAAAATAACTTTAAAAACAAATACAGAAAATCAATGTACTACTATTACAAACCAGTGGAGGAATCAGGAATTCTAGGTCTTGATATGCTTCCCACAAAATATTTTATATGAAGATGACAATCATCTAAATATGGTAATTTCAAACTTCAATAAGACCCTAAATGGCTAGTCTCATGTTTTTCTTTATTTTGGATTTTGAACTTTGTAGGTGCTGGGAGTTCAAGTATTGGACTTAGAAGGGTTAAAGAAGAAGATCTTGTCCTTGTATGACAAGCCAGAAGATCAATCACTGCATTCAAATTTTAGCTGCAATAATCAATTTGGAGTTTATTTTGAAAATTTGTAATGGGTTACCAAGACAGATATAGATACGGTGAACACAAAGCGAACCATTCTTTCGCCTACTAAAGAATATCGCGTGCTCGCCACAATTAGTGGTATATGCCAATTTTTAGAGAGATTCGTCCTTTGTTGGTTTGGCCTCTACAAAATAATTAAAAAACACAAACATACACACACAAGTTTCCAAAAATAATATCAATTAGGAGTTCCTTTTGCCTATCACAAGATCTTCTATCACACTATCTAGTAAATTGCCAAGATTTTTTTAAAAATATAGTTACAAATTTTAGTAGAAAAATCTTGATAGTTCATTTGGTAGTGAGACAAAAAGTGAGATAAGAAGTGTGATAGAGGATCCTTATGTGCTCTTTAACCACCTCATTTTAATAAATGCAAACTAGTAGCATATAATCCACCTTATTCTAGTTTTATTCTAACTATCAAAATTTTATTAACCAATTGCAATTTAAATATATTTTTAATTAGAGATAATTTCACCTATGACCCCTGAGGTTTATCATAATTACAACTACTTCCTCTCAACTTTTAATAATTACACTTGCACCTCCTATTTTAACATTTTGAGTAATGAAAAAAACCCAATTCGATGCCCCAAGGCAAATAACCAGTTGAGTATCCAAAAATAACCCTATTTTATTTTTGTTCACAAATAAAAAACAATATTAGATCATTTAACCTCTTAGACCCTCAAAATCCTATCTTCCTCTCTCCCTCTCTCTTTTCTAATCAACCTCTTAACACTTGAACCCTTCCAACTGTCACCCCCAAAAGTTACCATCATCAGCTCCAACTTAAATAGACATCCCAGGGCCTCAACGATTACCATCATCTCAAAGCCTCAATCTATTTATCCTAAATTAAACTTAAGCAGACACCCAAACACTTTCCACTTACACAGATCAAATTGGTAAAGAGAAAAACCACAAAGAAAATTTGTACTTTATCCCTCCAACATAAAGTTGAATCAAAATTTACAATGAACCCTAAGAGCATATCAAACATTCAAAAATAATCTGTAGAACCTCTATTCAGTACAATAATTTTACTCCTTGTGCGAATTCAATTACAAAGAGAATGGAGTGAAGACCACAAAAAAGCATAGGTAAGACTTTTATTAGTAATATTCAAAATTGCTCCACAAAAGTTTTAAGTCATTGTTTCCCAAGATTTCTAATGAAATGGGATGTAATTTGATTTGGGAAGACTTTGGATTTTGGAATCAGACTTGAGAAATTGGGGAAATAAAGAAAGAGAGAAAGAAACTGAGTATTCCTATTATGTGTTTGTTGAAAGGCCCAAACCAGAATCTCTGCTTTATGTATGTATTGTATCACTCTTGTCTGCGTTCATGAGGGGAGAAGAAAGAGTGGAGAAGGGCTATTGAGGAATGGATGAACAAATTGGAGAGGAATGAATAGGCTGAGAAATTGAATTGGAGAAAAGGAATTAGGTTAAACTTAGAAGCATTGGGCTATCGGCTATAGATATGCTTGGTTTTCTTTATTGCTTTTTCTTCTTTTTTTTTTAGTTTTGTAGTGTAGTTTAATTTAATGTGAAGGTTATTAGAGTCTTTTCACACAATCAAGGGAGGTAAGTGAAAATATATATATATATGGTTAATTATTGGATTAGGTCGGTACGCTCGGCCCCCTTAATCCCCACTTTGCATCCCCTCCCTACCCTAGACATGGTAGGGGGCCAAGCAGTCCTACCCAATTCACTAATTAACTGGTCCGCAAAGTACTACAGCATGCTAACCACATCAAGTTTTCACCAAATTATGGTAGTTTATAAACAGGCTTTGGCTATTATTATTATTATTAGGCTCAGAATAATAGCTCAAATTACTAATAGTTTTAGCACCACTGAATCAAGCAACTCAAAATGAGTCAATATCGTAGTCGTTGGAATCACACATGATGGAATGGGAACCATATAGTTTTCCATGATAATCTCGTTATGGGATGTCTAAGCCCATAACCGCCCATAGGGTTGGGTCAGGGTTTGGTTTTTTTAGTCTGTGGCCCTACTCAACCCACTAATTGGATCGTAACCGGCTCGTTAGTCAACTGTGTGACCAGTCAACCGAATAATCCAAATAATAAATGGATTATAGTGGAGCCGCAATTGAAAATTTGGAGGTTTATCCAAAATTCAAGTGTTAAAATTCTCAAATGGAGTTCAAGTACTCAAGTGTGTTAATTGAAATTCAATATTTCAATTTCCAAGTTGGTTTTTTCATACTTTTTATTTTATTAATTGTGTATTTACTTTACTTTTTTTCCCCTATTGTGTTTTTAGTATTCATTTGTTTGGAAACTTAGTATCTTGCATTATAGCACTTTATTAGTTTCTTTATTTATAAACTTTTTAATTGTATAGCATAAAATGGAATGTCAAGCTTACAACCACCTTACACACTACAAGATCCCCATATAATAGTTGACTTTAATGGTATAGTTAACCAAAATGAGATACCTACCAAAATGGTATAGATACTAATAAACAATCTATTAATAAAATGAAAGTCATGTTTGGGAATTTTTTGAAAAAGGTGAAGCAAATGAGGTAGTTACTTGCAAATTATGTAGTCCACGGTCTCACTTAGACACAAAAGGGAGAGGGAACGGAACACTTAATAGGCAAATAAATAAGAAATATACTGATGTTTAAGGATAATAAAAAATAGTTCAAACACAAATTCACATCATACAATGTATAATGTACAGTAATGGATAATTTTAAATATTCACATGAAAGAAATAGAGAGGAAATGACTAAATGAATAATTAGAGATGAATTATCTTTTGTTATGAGTGAAAGTTCTAATATAGAATCCTAGAAGTACTTTGAGAATCAATATTTAAAGAGTGTTTAGGGAAAAGAAAAGTATAAAATGATGGCTATTTTTTTATCAACTAATTTTAAAGTTGCTCTTACTTCCAATGCATGGAAAGCAATTACAAATTAGCATTATTTTTGCATCACTACATATTAGATAGATATAAATTGGCATTTACAAAAAATGAATCTATTAGTTTTTAATTTTTGAACATCCTCACAATGCCACACAAATTTCTAGGATCGTTTTTATTGTGCCCACGAATATTTCTTGTATAACAAAATTTTATCCATTTCTTTTTATAATGCTTCTAATAATACTGCAAGTATGCCTATATTAAAGATACTTGTATCCTATTTTAGATGGTGAATTATTTCATAATAGATGTGTATGTCATATACTTAATATTTGTGTTCAAGATGGTTTAAGATTAGTTGATGAGATTATTATTTCAATTAGAAATCCCATTTACTTATACATTCATTAGTTCACGTCAACAAGAGTTTAAACGGCTTTGTGTAGAAAATCAAATGCAATTTAAAAATTTAAATTTTACGTACAGAAGTATCTACTAGATAGTATTCTACTTGTTTAATGTTGGTCAAGTACATTTCATTATGAAAAAAATTACTTTGTGCATTTTATAACGATCATATTGATTCAAATACTGACACTTATTTAGATGAGGATGATTTTAAAATAGCTAAAACAATGGTTAAAATTTTAAAAATACTTTAGTATGCTACCAAAATTTTATCCACTATTTATAAACCTTCCTCTCATGTTGTTTTACCACAACTAACTATTGTTAAAGTTATTTTTTTTTTCAATCATAAAACTAATATGTATTTTGATGATACGATTGCCGCAATGGAAGAAAATTTTAATAAGTAGTTTGAAAATATTCCATTATTATATTATTTGACTTGTGTTATCAATTCACCGAATAAAATTGCTAAGAATAAAGATTTCATAGATTTGTTTGATAATCACAGTACCAACTATTATATAGACAAAAAATAACCTTGTCGAGTCAACAGAAAAACCTTTTCATGAATTATTGTCATGGCTATTTGAAAGCAAAATTTCCCTACACAACAAAGTGCATCTTCTAGTTTTTTGACACAACAATCACAATTTAATGTTATCATAGATTTTGATTTTCATCAATTTTTAGTTGCAAAGAGACCAAGAACCTATGATAGTCCAGGACAATTAAATGAGGCTACTAACTACTTGAATAATCCACCACTAGACAAAAGCAAACATTTACAAAGTTTAGATATTCTTGTTCCGTGGTGAAATAAAAGACTTGAATATCTTATTTTATCTCAATTTTGTTGTGATTTACTAACCACTCCAATTTTTCAATAGTTGTATTGAAAAGTTTATTTAGTAAAGGTGAAAAAGGTTTAGATGAAAAGAAGAGTTCGAACAACACCTGCCACTTTGAAGTTGATCGTGTGCTTAAAGGATTGGTTAGATGTTAAAGAAAGAAAACAAAGATTAATGATACAAGACTTGGACGACGATAAAGGTAGTAATTCACCAAATTGATGTTTAGATATGATTTTATAATGTTTACTAATTGTTTGGAGATTAGGATTTATATCCCCCTCTTTATGTATGTAGTAAATAGTTCGTTTATTTTTAAAATTTCTTAGATTAGTTTTATAATGTGTAACTGTTTGGAGGTAAGATTTAATGTTCCCCTCTTTGTACTTTTTTGCCAATATTAATATACATGGTAGCGGTCTATGCCAAATTCCTTAAGGTGATTTTTTCTAATTATATATTTTTACTGTATGATTAATAAATAATAAGTTACAACTATAAGTATTGACTTATACTAACAAGTAATAACTTGGTCCAATAAGTATTAATTTGGAATAATAAAGTACTAACAACTAATAACTTGGACTATTAAATTATAACTTAATGAATTACTAATGAATAATAAGTAAATAATTTTGAAATAAATGCTAAATTTGAGTTATTACTTTTGAAATAATAAGTAAACAACAGGAAATAATAAGTGCTAATTTGGAATTATATAATCAATAACTTGGAATATTAAGATATAAGAACTTGTTCTAATAACTAATAAGTTATTTTTTCTTTTAAGTTATAAAAAATGAACTACTAATAATTAACGGTTAAAAAAAGAAAAAGAAAACTAACGGCTTCAATTTCAAAAAATAAGTATTAAATTGGACTATTAATTAGTAAGTAGCAAGTATTAAGTAGAATATTTGAATATACAATAATTATTAACTAAGATTATTAATAACTTAGTTTAAATAAAATATGGTTTAATTTTTAAATAAAATAAGATTTCATTTCAACTTATCGTAGCTAGCCCGTGTGGTCTAATCTATGGGTCACTCTACAGGCCAGCTCGCCCAGTGGTGGGCCTAGACCAAGAGCCAAGCCTGGGCCAAGGAATTCTCATTCTATTTCGGTGGCAAGGCAAGCCAGCCTAACATAACACATGGGAAGGCTTGGCCTAACCCAACCTGCCCCATTACCATGCCTACCTACCCCAACATGAGGAAAGTATGTGATGGACTGGATTCATATTAGGTGTAATCCTCATGGATCCTTGATATGAAATCATCCACATCACCATGCAGTGTTTAATTTTGGGTTGGTTACGCATTACCCCTAAACTCATACTGCAGTTGTATTTGACCCTATACACTTTGCCCTTCTGAAATATTCACAAATTAAGTAAATATAAAAGAAGTAAAAATTTAGTTTGATAAAAATACCCTCTGAAAATTTGTTGACAAAGTTACTTTCTATTTATTTAATTTTCAATAATTCCATATTATCTTTTTTTTAAATGTTTCAGTGAAGTAATTTTATTTTACAGTAATTAAACATATTAAAAATAAAACTAGTAAGATAATATGGAGTCATCAAAAATTAAATAAATAGAAAAGTAACTTTGTTCAAAAAAATTTCGGAGGATATTTTTATCAAAATAAAATTTTCACATCATTCTTTTATATCTATTTCTATTGGACTATCTATCAAAGAAATTAAAATGTATATTTTTTAGATTCAGGTGGCAAAGTGCATTAGGGTTTGAGTTTAGGAGAGTAAAAAGTATCTTTCAATGATGAACTAAGATATTGGTTCTAGTGGCTCCATCAAAGACTCTCTTCCCCTGGATCGAGCATCTTTATACTTTCCTTGAAACGTGCTTCCTTCCAATTAGCCTTGAGATAAGATTGGCTTGGGGTAATGAATATCAATTTTATGGTGGCAAATCCTGAAAATAAGTTTTTTTTTTAACGTCAAAGTTTGCAAATTAATTGTCAATTGCTAGATTTAATGGTTAATCTAGGGCTAGGGGTTTAACGAATAAGGGTTTAGGGTTTTAAGAAGCAAGGGAAATTTGGAGAAATGTGAAGTTCGATCTGATTTGAATGAAAATTTTAGTAAGGTTGAGATCACTGACCGCAATTAGTTTGCCGAAGTCAACATCCTAACATTAGACAGACTCTCTGTCCAAGTTTCAAATTTTGATGTTTGACAGAAGAAAAATGCTTCAGGTCTCCGAAGTATCCCTATTTGAATTGTTGCTAAAGCACTTTTGGAAGACACATCTAGATGTCCGAATATAAGAGACCTATCAAAAGTTGAACACCAAAAGTGAGTGTAAGCATATAGGGTGTATCAAAGATTGAAGTTCGGAAGATTGCACTAGGTTCGGAGATCCGAAAGTGTCAATGTCATAAATTTTTACTTAATGTGAATCCAACCAACATACTTAAGAAATAAATGCTTCATCAAAGGGTTAAGCACTTATCCTCCCAAGCCTCGTCCCATATTATAAGACTAAAAATTAAGGTTTACCCTAATACAAACACATTGGGGGGACCTAGCTAAAACATTAACTTACAACATCCTAATCAAAGTCAATATGGTACGATATTGGCTTATAACCATCAAACTTCCATTGAGGGGGACCTATGTTGGGGGACAACTTAAATATTGAATTATTAAATTTCAATTCCTATTTCGATATGCATTGAACATTTCAGAAGCCATGTGAGTTTTCTTTGCCTTCTACTCATCAATCTCAATGGTAGATACGTTAAGCGGCCGCACTAATGCAAAAATGAATACTGTAGCCATTTCCTTCCATGTTCATGTGTTCTTGACGGTGCACTTCAAAATGCGTGTCATAAGGCTGGTGATCAAGAAGGAAGTTGTGAAGAGCACAACATGCAAAAACCATATTAACTTGGATTGTCATTAGGAAGTTTGGGACTATTCCTTACAATAATTTAAACCATTGCTTCAAAACACCAAATGTTTGCTAAATAATGTTTCTAAGGAAGAGTGTCTCTTGTTGAACAACTCCTTGGGTCTACTCATACATGATCCACCTTTAGTGCTGTTGCCTACCATTAGAACCTTAAAAGGTTGTAAAAACCCAAGCACCATCCGATATGCCACGTCGACTAGGTAGTATTTACCTTGTAGGTTACTAAAAAATGTGTTATGTTTAGACACAAGCAATAAACTTAAAATTAAAACAAATGCCAAACATTGACATGCCGGTGGTAATAGAAATCCATTTGGACCTGTCAAGCAATTGTTTAGAACATGAGCATGTGGCGTGTGCATTTCATTCGCAGCTCACATACACAAAAATGAAGTGCATGTCAAAGTCCCACACAACTATATTTTGCGATTGAGTACTGTGTCTACTTGTGAATGCCACTTGTTGTCTAAGAGTTTGTTGGCTAGAACGTGCATTCCATATATGGCTCCAATCGCTCCCTTTGACATGACAAAGGTTCATGTTATACCATTTAACAGAAATTAATATCAATATATGAAATATCAGCTCAGTTACCTCAAACCATGGAAAAAAATCTTGGATCCCCTCAAATGTGATTATGAACATCTTGTTGGTTCCTAGGTCGCATGTTAGTAGCCTCTAATTTGCATAGCCCACGTATCAATTCATATACGTTCTCAGCTAATATTTGAATTTGATGTCCTTGGCTCAGGAATATCAAAGTCATTGCAAAAAGAAGATCCACCATAATCATCAATGTAAGGCAAAAAGAATGTCAACGATTCAACTTCCATAAGAAGATCATCAACCACTTTCCATTTTTTCCTTCTTATGGTCAGTAGATGGAGGAATGCCATAAAATAAAACAATGTTTGAATTCCCCACCATTGTATTCATTCTGCCAAAATAAGTCCACTTGTATTCCACTCCATGCTAAACCTACAATAACAATAGGGAAAATAAATTTAGAGATTTCATCACAGCTATAAGTAATTAACACATTCAAATCATTAAGCATTTGTATCAGCATGGCATCAAACACATCAATTTAGGTGACAAGTTGTTCAGATGATTACAATACAATCGTTCGATCACAAATTTTCAAAACTAAGGTAGAATATTAAGAAATCACACATTGAAAACATCGGCTAGGCGAACAAAACATCGGCAAGCTAAACTAGAAAAAAACCTACAAAAAATTGGTAGCCTCTAGCTACACTTTGCATATCACTAAACCTACAATACTTTATAACAACTATAACCAAAACAAGCATGCAAATAGTTCAGTAAAAGAAAAGGCTATTGGCAATAAATAAACAAGTCAGATTACTTATCTACTACACAAACAACAATCTAAATAAATAGTCATAAAAATTACAACACATGGTTCATAAGCCAATGTTAGAGTTTAACAGTTTCAACATTAATGACATTGTTGGATATCAACAAACCAAAAATGGCAAAAGCTGACAATGGATTAGTTTTCCTCCATTTTTCTTTCTTCTTGTTTGATCTACACACTTAAATTGGTGATGACGGTTAAACCCCAAGAACATTTTCTGGTGCTAGTCATTTAGCATATTCTCCATAAGATCGAACATAAGATCGGCATCCAATTCTAAGCCATTGACTGCCTACCACTATATCTGTGAACATATCCCTATTCTCTCTTTCTTGGATCTGCATTGTTGACAACCTATTAAAATTGCTCAACCCTTCATTATATAGATTGTGGTCACTCATTGTTGATCTCTTTGAATTTTTGTCCCCTCCTATTCAGAATTGCTGCCAAGATTAGAAAATGGGCGCTTAGATGATATGGATAGGTGTAAGGGCTTGGTCAGACTCAGAGGAAGGAATAAAAAAGGCCTGTTGAGCAATAGAGGTTGTTGCCTTTTCCTTTCCTTTTCCAATCTTTCGCTGTTATGCATCTACGAGGGGATTTTACACATTTCCTTAGGTCTTGGTTGGTTGAGGACAGGTAAATGAATTGGTGGCTATTTTTCCTTGAAATATCTTCATTAGGCATACAAAAAAGCCACATGGCTACATTTTTCGAAAAGAGCTGTAGAATCTATTCAACTATATAAACAAAAGGGAAAACAAATTGTAGGTGAGACACACCATAAGTTAAAAGTGAAATTATGTGGTAATAAAAGAAAGTTAAGAAAAAAAAAAACAACAAATACAAGTACAGGGTGAACAATACCTGGTACAAGTCATCCTACTGCTCTCTATCTATAGTAAAGAACAACATATTTTTGTCCTAACCAATTCTGGCTTTCTTGGTCCCGACAATCTTAACACATGGTTGAAACAATGATATTTGTCCATAAGAATATAATATGGGTCTTTTTGATTTCAATTTCTCTCAACTAATGCTGATACCGTAAGTCATTTTCATAAATTGTGATAAGCCAACCAAATTTTGATCAGTCCCACAATTGGGATCCCATAAAACCCTCGCACTTTCAATCAACCAGTGTCGGCATAAAATGCATCAACTCTACCTCAGTCCATGCGTGTTTAGGGTTCATCTGACATATATGGAACAACCAATTTGAGGGATTATATGTACTGCCTCTTAATAAACTAAGGATTTAAATGAATGACTAATAATGACAATTACAACATGTGAATAGAATCCAAAAATAAAAAATCAAACAAACTCAAATGGACAGAAATAATGGGTACATAACTAACATGCCGATAGTATGACAATAAAACGAATGACATACAACAATTAAGGATATACCTTGTAGTAGTTTAGCAAATAGTTTTGTAGTCGTTTGATTCACAAATCGAGTGTACTGAAGTGGGTAAGCAGTCTTTTATGGGTGTAGCTAAATATTAGAAATGTATATCTTACAATATTAATTTAGATATCATAACAAACGTTTAAAACTTAGACATTAACATAAAAGTATCTAAGTTACTTGCTCTCTTCCTTTTATATGGTATTTAGTTAACTGAGGTTGATTTCTGTAAATAAGTGGTTAAATACATTTAATATTTTTGGAAAATCATACAATCAATGCAAATTAAGGACAAGCCAACTTTAATAGTTATCATGTACAAGGCATATTATTCAATTATTGCCATTCATAGTCGAAACCTTTCACAATATCATTTTAATGCATTGCCAACAACAAATTTACTACACATCCAGCAAATTTAGTTTAAAATTGTCCTCTTAAATAAAACACAAAATATAGACAATGGAAAACATTTCAATTAACGAAAATACAAGTTCATCCTTGCAAGTTGAAAAATTTTTGTCATTCAAATTTTAAGACATTTATAAAGCTCACAATAGTTGTAGGTTAAATTGCACAACCCTAACCATAATGTGCATAAATAGACCAAGGAAAAACCACAAGTAATCGGGTCAAAATAACCAAACATTCTCATGAATTAGCTAAATAAATACCCAAGGTACCGAAAAATTTGAGCAATAGAACAAATAAAGTAGATCTAATAAGAATTTTCAATATTGGAAAGGATTTAAATTCAGAGAGAAAGATAAAGAGGGAAGAGAAGGTACCTGTTTAATGTAAACTTTCAGTTCACAACATCAGATATATAGACAATAGTATCGAGAATTCCTTTGATATCTGCAGGTAGATGAACATCTTTTGACCAAAAATAGATGAGGATTCGATTGCACTATTTGGTGTGTGAGTATTTCAAGTTGCAGGTGAAGTATGAAAAGTAAATGAGAAGCTTTAATACAGAGATTCTATTAATCATTTGGAAAATGACTTCGGATGGTTTCCGGATTGGATATGCTATCTTAATATTTTCAATTTATACCCGTTAACTACTAATTTAAATTAATCAGTTAATTTCACTTTATTTTAAAATGGACCTCAGCGATGATGTGTACTTTCAGATATCCGAATGCATACTAGAAACAGAAAGCTGATGTAGACAGAGTTTAGGAAGGAAATGAAATTATTTGGGATATATATGTCAATAATTTTTTTTTTACAGGATTAGTGGGTAAAGATGGTATTTTGAAAAATTATTATAGCCTTTCCCACCATTTTCCTTCCATTTCTGTCCGTTCTGGGCAGAAGTTTTTTTTAAACTGTAACTGCAAATATTTCTGCCCAAATTAGTCCAATTCCATTCTTTTCCTTCTTTGGTAAAACTCCCAAATGATAGAAAATTGACATTTCCTTCCTTTTCTTTTCTTTTCTATCCAAATCTAAGGCTCCCAAACGAAACCTAAAGGATGGAAAGAGCTATCTATTTTATCTTTATGATTAATCACACTGTACACACCATGTAATCAACCCATCATATATAGTGAAAGTCTTGTGTAAAATTTTCCAATAGTTGATTTTCTCAAAATAATAAAAAATAATTTCACTTACTTTTAGATTCTAAATATTATAGCAAATTGTTGGATAAATGAATGGCTAAAATATTTAGAATTCAAATTTCATTTTTTGAGATATTTTCTTTATTCAATTAGATTCTATTCTCTGCTGTCTAAAAGAATAATATTTGTGCAAAGTTAGATAATTTTCTCCTTTTTTTCTTATCAATTTAAAATTAAGCCTCATTTGTCCCCAATCATACTCTCCAACAATTTAATTCAACCACAAATTAACCTTTATCAATATACTACCTAACTATATTCATAAAGCTCCCCTCAATCAGATTGGGGTGAGACCTCATGAAGATTGTTTCAAAAAAACAAAAATTTGGAAGAAGATAATTCGTTGGTAAAAATATCAGCAACCTGTTCCATCATAGGAACATAACATACAACCACTTCACCGGATGCTACATTTTCTCTGACAAAATGAAAACCAAATTCAATGTGTTTAGTACAACCATGAAAGACTAGATTGGATGCTAAATAGGTGGCTCTAATGTTGACACAATAAACATAAGGTTGAAGAAAGAATAGGAAACTGAAGGGTGCATAAAAGAGAATGAAGCCAACACTTTTCAACAACTGTAAAGGCAACTGACCGATACTCAGATTCAGCACTAGAACGTGAAATAGTAATTTTCTTCTTAGAACTCCAAGATATGAGATTAGACTCAGAAAAGACAGCATAACTACTAGTTGACCAATGAGTATCAAAAACAACAAGCCCAATCAGCATTAGCATAAGCAACAAGAGAAGCAGAAAAAGAGGGAATGAAAAGTAAGGGTACCCTTCAGATACGAAAAGATTAGTTTGACTGCTTGAAGATGTGAAGAACGAGGATTATGCATAAACTGACTGACAATGCTTACAGCATATGAAATATCAGGACAAGTAAATCTAAGATATTGGAGACCACCAATCATGCTACGATATGATGTGGAATCAAGAAGTAAGTCATTGTCATGAAGAGATGATTGAGAAGTAGTAGAAAGAGGCATAGAAACAGGTTTGCAATCATGCATCAAAGCTATGGAATTGTTTAAGAAGACTAGTATCATACCTAGTTCGACTTAAGAAAAGACAAGAAAATATATGATGGGCCTCGACACCAGGAAAATAGTGTAAGTCACATAAATCTTTCACAGCAAACGAATGAAAAAGAGTACGAATGAAGGCTTGAAGGTGAGACAAATCACTACTGGTAAGAATAATGTCATCCATAAAAAGTAGGAGGATAAGAATATGAGAATTGAAAATATGAACAAACATAGATGTATTGGCTGGACTGGAAGAAAAGCCTTGGGTCATAAATTAACAACTAAAACGTTAAAACCAAGCACAAAGAGCCCGTTTTAAGCCACAAATTGACCATTGAATCTTACATTCATGATGAGGACACTGCAGGTCAATAAATCAAAATGGTTATTTCATGTAGACCTCTTCACTAAGATAACTATGGAGAAATACATTTTTCACATCAAGTTGGTGAATAGACCAATGACAAGAAATAGCAAGTGCAAGAATTAACCGAAATATAGTGGTATGTTTAACAACAGAACTAAAAGTCTCTACATAATCAATGCCAACCTGTTGTTTATAACCTTGGGCCACTAATCGAGCTTTAAAACACTCAATAGAGCCATTAGATTTTTGTTTGACATGAAAAATCTATATCTATTTGCAACCAACAATATTTTTATTGGTAGGAAGAACTAATGTCCAAGTATTATTAGCAAGTAAAGCATTAAATCATTGGCCATAGCTGCCCGCCAATGAGGGTCTTTAACAACTTGTGTGAAACAACTAGGCTCAGATGGAAGAGTATCAAGAGAGGGATGATAAGACACTTGAGAGTGGGGAGACAAGAGTTGTTTTGGTTTTCAAATACCAACTCGAAGTTGAGTAACCATGGGGTGTTAAGACATAGAGACAAATGTAGATGAAGGGAAAGTGACATTAGATGATATAGCAGTTGATGGATTAGAATGGGTAAGAGAAGCAGACTTAGACATAGGTGCAAATGATGGGATATCATCAGAGTTGAAAAGGAAATAGAAGAGGTGGACTTTGAACTAGTTAGAGAATGTGAACTGGCCAAAGGTATGGATGTAGGAATTGGGGGTATGCGGTCATGACGACTAAATAGGAAAAAGGAAGAAGTAAGCATAGGATCGAGAAACATGAGGACAAGAGAAGACTCCATAAAATCTGTGAATATAGATGAAGTCAGTTTAGAAAAAGTGAGATATGGAAATGAATGTTCATTGAAAACAATATGGTGACTGACATATACTTGATTAGTGCTAGGATTAAAACACCGATAACTTTTTGTAATTTACTACATAACCTAAAAAATGCAAGGCTGTGAACGAGCATCAAGTTTATGTAAGGATCTATGTCTTAGATAAGGATATCACTCACAATCAAAGGACCGCAAAATGTTATAATTGGGGCTTTTTTAAAGAGAATTGCAAAAGTAGAATAGCCATGTAACATAGGAGTGGGAAGTCGATTGATAAGGAAAACTAAGGTAAGAAGAGCTCCTTCTACCGAAAATTTAGGAAGAAGATAAGCTTGAAGAGTAGGGTGCAACATATTTCAATGAGATGACAATTTTTTCGATTGTTATCATTTTCATGTCCACCGGGACTTTGAAGAATTTTGATTTTAGCTGAAAATTGAGTTTCAACAATATTCTTGAAATTGCAAAAGTGAGCAAATACATCTAATTTACGATGCTCAGGCTAAACCCAAGAGAACATATTAAAATCATGTACAAATAATGCATAATATTTAAGACTAGAAATAGCTAAAATCATGTACAAATAATGCATAATATTTAAAACTAGAAATAGACTCATTGGAAGACGACCAATCATATGAATGAATTAAAGTAAAAGGTTCAGTACATGCGTGTTCAACATCTTGAGAAGGTAAATGTTTAGACTTTGATAATTGACGACTAGCACAAATACCGGAAAGGTTTCTAGAAACTAAAACAACACCAGTAGACGAAAGATGTGAAAGTATCTTTGAATGAGAATGACCTAAGTGGGAATGCCAGACTTTAGCAGAAACGGCAAGAGCAACAAGGGCCTTAGGAGATGAAGAAATAGTAGAAGAGGAAATGGGATAGAGCCCACCAGTAAACCTAGTAGAGAGAAGAGTATTCCTCGTCTGATTGTCCTTCACATGAAAATGCGTGGAATTAAAAATAACTGAACAATTATTATCATGACATAAATGACAAATTGACAACAAAATATGAGATAGATGGGCAGCATGAAGGATATTTTTATGATGTAAAGAGCTAGAGGGAGTGTGTAGATAAGATGAACCAGTGTGTGCTATAGGAAGACACGTACCATTACCGATCACAATTTTGTCACAGCTAGTATAAGAAACCTTGGAAGAAAGATTACCTTTATTAGGTGTCATATGTGCTGTGGCGCCACTGTCGGGATACCAATTCGAGTCAGAAGGATTGGTGCGTGTCATGGCACTGAAAGATTTGAGAAAATCATCACGAGAATGGCAAGCAGGAGCATGTGTACGACCAACCTTATTACAAAGTTGACAAACAAGTTTAGAATCCATGGAATGAGAGCCATAAAGCAATGAAAGGCCCAGAATACCCATTGCTTATGAAGACATAGGTGGAGGACCACACAACTGATATATGGATAAAAGGATAGATATGAATTTGAATAAAAAGGCAACTGAGAATTTTGAGACTGTTGACCAGGATGAGCAGATGAAAATCCTTGAGAAGGAAAAACGTCAGAAGGATGATATTGTGGCAAAAATGATTGACCACGATCACCTCCTCCACCATAGCCATTACCACCACCACGACGGCCACGACCACGACCTCTGTTGTCACGTTCGCGAGAAAAATTATGTGACGCAGCAACAAAAGCAGTGGTAGAATCTAGTGTAACCAAGTGAAGGTGTTGCAATCATTGTTCATGCTGACAGTGGTGACGAAGGATTTGTATCCCAAAGGTAAACCAACAAGGGTATAAATGATGAGATCTTTGGACGAAATAGGAGAACCATTAATGGCATCAAGTGAGTCCACAATCGATTTTAAGTTTCAAAGATATACCTCCATTGATTGAGTGCCCTTCTTCAAAGATTGAAGTTGTAATTTAAGATACAATTCCTTGGCTACAGGTTGATCAACAAACCATTTTTCAAGTATAATCTAGACATCGCGAGAAGTAGATAGATCATGAACATTTTGAAGTATCTCTTTACTAAGGGTGGCATTTATCCACGAATGAAGGCTTTGATCAGTTTTAATCAAAGCCACATAGAAAGGATTGAAGATGATTCCAGCATTAGAATCTATTATAGTTTGAGAAGGACAAGGGAGAGCTCCATCAACGTAGCCCAAGAGATCATGGTTAATAAGAACAGGTAAAAATTCTAATTTTCCAAAGGAGACAGTTTGAAGAGGCACTTTGAAGAGTCAAGTTTAATAGAAACAAGGTATGTGATGTTGGGAGCCATCAACATAGTGAGAGCTGTAGGGAGGATAGACGAATTGTAAGAAGAGATGTCATGAAGGGAAAAAAACTGCAGGGTTGATAGAAGAACTAGACAAAGAAATTGGTGAAGAAATAATTGAGAGATGCCCAGATAAAATAAGTTGATGTAGGTGCATGGGATGTGGATAAAGAAAAGAGATTGGGATGATAGAAGGAAAAATATATGGTAACGTAGAGAATGAAAATGAATCAAGTGCATTATAAGTGAATTGATTGACTGTTACATGGGATAAAAAGAAGTTACTGTACCCCTAGGGGAACAAACGATTGTGGAAGTTATTGAAGTTTGCATGAGGTTATTGGGTGATATAGTGGTAGAATGAATTGATGATTGCGTGGGGTTATTGGTTGATGCAATAGTTGAAGTAGTTGAGGAAGAAGATGTGGCAACCATGAAGCGTAATTAGACTTTGAGAACTTCTAGTACCGTGAAGGAACAATCATAGGCAACCCTAGAATGCCTATACTGTTACATATATACTAAATAATTATGAGTACACAAAAACTAAATTAACCATACCTCAAATCAATGTAAAACCTAACTATATTCATACAAAGAGAATTGGACCGCTTTCCATTTTAGCATTCATGGCGGCTACTATGTATCTCAAGATAGTACTAGCTGTGCTGGTGGCCGTGGTGACAATTTAGAGTTTAATGGTCTTGGAGTTATAAAGTTAAAGGCAGCGACAAAACCAAAAAAAGGAAAAAAAAATAAAAGAAAAAGAAAATGGAGTGATAACCTTAACTTATCTTCTTTTTTTTTTCTTGATTTTGCACTAAATTGCACGTATAGATTTAAAATTGCCAAAAAAAAAAAATTGTTAGCGGCTAATAATTCACCAAATGACCTGAACTGTACCAATTTAAATACCAGTTCATAAGGTAAATTACAAGGAACCCCATTGTGATTTAGTTAATTTTTGTATTTTTCTCATATGGTTTGTAATCTACAATTTATCCCTTTTTGGTTTGAGTTTTTTTGTAAATTGGATTAAAAGTTAAAAAACTAATGGATTTGTAATGTAAAAAATTAAGCCCTAGTTCCCTTCACCACTCGGAAACCCTCTTAGCCGGAAGGGATCAATTGCATTTTATATTTAAAAAACATAGCTAATCTTTATTAGAGGATTTAAATTACTAAAAATAACCTTTGAATAAAAAATTTTCAACACCCTAACAATCAATTAATGGAATATTTAATGTTTCTACTTTAATTCAAACCACAAGGGGGCGAATTGTAAGTTTGTAAACTATAAGGGAGTAACAATAACATTTGCCAAACCACAAGGGTTTTTTTTTGGTAAATTACCCTTTGAAAAAGTATAGTTTAATGACCAAATGTGGACATGATAAATTTTTGAAAGCAATTTGGGTGGGTTGCTCTAAACTTGAGGAATTTTAAAAAACTCAGATAACATTCGCAAAATTTTAAGGAAAAATATTCTATTAGTCCCTCATATTATTCATTTGTATTTTTTAGTCCCTCACTTTTAAAATGAAGATTTGTAGTCCCTTACATTATCCATTTGTATTTATTTAGGAACGTTCCTTAGTTTTAAAATGATGATTTTTAGTCCCTCAAAAATGTAAAATATCAAATTTCAGTGCCTTGACTAAATCCCGAGCACTTTTTGGCCGAATTAGTCGTGTGTTGTTCTCATGACATTTTTTTGAGTAAAATTTGGAAATTCATTTTTCCTTTCCAACACAAATCTTGAGCATCAGATTGGGTCATAAAAGAAAAAAAAAATACCACAAGTCAGTTATTGAAATGATCTTAAATACAAACAAATTGCCAATCAATCATTTACTTTATATCTTTCACACTCATAAAACATTCTACTCAGGTGAATTTATGAATTTGTTCTCGAAAAATATATCATGTTAATAATATATGACAAATTTAGGCAAAAAATACTTGAGATTTGGTTTAGGGATCAAAATTCAAAATTTTGCATATGTGAGGGACATGACACATTTATGGGGGTGTCAATTTTTGATACGACACAAAATTTGGGGTATTTAGCGGGTTAGGGTTGAGGTTTTATGATATCGCAAACACAATTATGACACAACACGTTTACAACACGAAAATAAATGGGTCGATACGAAAGTAAATGGGTCGACACGATTGACACGTTTACTGTATTGTATGCAATTATATATATATGAAAATATGTTGCGATATGTCTAAAATTATATTATAACTTTTTTAACTATCATGTATAATTTACTTTCTATTATTTATTTACATTAAAATCCTCTATTGTGGATGACTTTTAAGGTTGACTTTGGAATAAAAAAAAGCACATTATAAACGTAATATTGTATTTTTATATGAAATTATATAAATTCTAGGTATTTAAGATCACTGTAACTTTACAATATTAAAGAAAAAAATTATTTGTACCTGTATAGAATCTTGAGTCATTATTACACATCATAAATTTTTTTGTTGGGTTAATTTAGTACTATCAATAGTAAACGGGTTTAACAAGTCAGACACGACATGACACAAAATTAAACATGCCAAACACGACACGACACGATTATTAATTGGAAGTAGGGTTAGGGTTGAGATTTTATGAATCGAATATGATTATAACACGACACGATAACCAGCAATACAACACGATTGACACTCCTACAAATATAGGCCAAAATACTCGGGATTTGATTTAGGAATCAAAATTCAACGTTTTACGTTTGTCAGAAACTAAAAATCATCATTTTAAAAGTGAATGACTAAATAAACATAAATGTATAATATGAGCGATTAAAAATTATCATTTTAAAAGTGAGTGCTTAAATAGATACAAAGCTTAATATGAGGCACTAATATGGTAGGTTTCCCAAATTCTAAATGAAGAATTTGAGCTTCCCTGCCTCCCCGGCCTTTCAATGCGGCATGCTTGGGCCTCATTCACAAAACCCAACTCAGCCCAAGCCAATAGTGTTACTTACAAAAATAGTCCAATACTAAATTCTATAAATAGACCAAATTAATGGGCCAGTCGCTTTTTAATCAGAAATGCTTCTTGAGAAATATCCAGGCCTTTGCCCGCTAATTGTAAGTTAAAATGTGGCTTCTTGCTTTTTAATGGCAACGGGATTATTCAACAGAGGAAGCTTACATATGTATGAAGTCTCAGCTCGAGATTCCCCCCCCCAAACACCAAAAAAAAAAAAAGTGCATCTGAGATATTCTATGAAATTAAAATGAATTATATATATGACTTAATTATGGTATCATTCATTGAAAAAGTTGAGAGGTTTCTTCTCCTAAGAAATCCTATCTCATTATTTTTTTTCCTAGCTCATTTTATCTTTGTCAAAATTTCATTACAAATACGTTGTGATTGTTGCATAGCAATGAAAAAAAGAGAGTTAGTTGCACGATGAGGAGAGAAGAGTAGATGGGCAAGGAATTAAAAATAAGTAGCTTCTCAAAATGTTGCATGTTTAGAATGTAAACAAAAATTTATTGATAAAATCGATTATATATAGTCTTTATAACTATAAAACCCTTCTCTTTATTTTCTATGTACAAAGATAATTTACTCATGTGATTTATATTAAAAGTGTCGGAATTTAGTCTATCCAAATAAAGACATAATTCTGCTACAATATATAAGTAATACGTTTGTTTGATCTGACATAGCTCATTTGTTAAGCATTGTTGTTACATATCTTAGAAACAAGATTCAATTCTCACCACCTCTCTTTACATCTCTTCCCAGTCCTCCTTCCTTTACTCGGATATTAAATGAATATAAATAATTCGAATATTTTAATGGTCAAACTTGTTTAATTATTTATCGAGTTTTTAAATTTTATTTAAATTAATTAATTAATTTTTTGAATTCAAATGAAATTTTATCAAATTTAACTCGAACTGAACTTGAATATTTAGAATTTTTTATATAAATAAATTTAAAATTTTTAAGTTATCAAATTAAATTTGAAATGAATATAAAAAATTAATGAATACTAAATTTTATTCAAATTTGATTTCATTATTAACAAACAAAATTCAAATAAGAATTTACCGAATCGAATTCGATGAGTATGGATTAACTTTGTTTGCTTTTCAGCCCGACTTCCTACACTCCGAAAAGTAGTAATCAATTTCACTAAACTGAAAAAATAATGTGCAAACTTTTGCATTGAGAATGCATGAAGTTGTATGTCTTGGAGTATAATCTGGTGAACAAGTGAAAGAAAAAGATTGTACATAATAAATCCTGTTTTGTTTGCAAATTCTCCATAAAACTCGTGAAGAAACTTTAGTGTGTTATAAGTTTTTTTTTTTTTTTTTAAAACGCACTCTTCTCTTATCTCTTAGTAACTCAAATTCATAACCAATATGTCTTCGGAGAAATATTTTACCGCTTAAACTGCACTCCTTTATCCAAACTAAAAAAGTGTGAAAAAAGTTAAAATTAGTTTGTGGAACTAAAACGCTATTAAATTATCATATTAGAAAAATACCATTCACCTGACTTGATTGCAAGACATTAATTAAAATTCAACAAACTAGCAATAACATTCAACTCCGCCCATGTTTTGTCTGCTGTGACGGTTCATGCAGCATCATTCAAACAAATGACACCAAATTCAAATGAACATATTTCTCACATTGATCAGAGGATACAAACCTACCAACAATCCAGTCTGAACAACCAACAGAAACCTTTTATCGGAAAGACAAGAATTAAACATTGCATGATATAAACGAGTATTTATTGTCTAAATGTCCCAATGTCATAGAAACTTCTCTAACTTTTCCTTGTCTCCTCTTGTCTGCTTCATTTTATTGCCCAAAAAAAGTATCTTTTGTCCTCGACATACCGTGGTTATTATTTCAAGAAATCAAATCCTTTCAATTCTTGGAAAACAACTGGATAAAAACAAAAAAATTGGCCGAGTTTTGATCGCCCAGAAACTTCTATTGGGTTTAGATATTCTCGGGGCTTGTTGTAAGTTACTTTAAGAGAAGCTATTTATAATTTTTTTTAAATATTGTAATGATTTCTTTAGTGTTTCTTATTTACTAATGGCTTTTTTCCCCTTTTTTTCTTTTTTTCTTTTTTTTTAATCTTTAAAAAGGAGCTAATTTTGCACCTTGACGTGTTTTAGGGAAAAAAAAATTTCTTGGTTGTCCAAATAGAAAAACTTTTATTTATTTAAGTAGTTCTTTGAATCACTATTTTTAATCAAGTATAACAACTGAAGTCAAACGAAAAGATAAATTCCAAATTAGGGTGTAAATGAACATAAACAAGTCGAACAATTTAGTATTCAAACTTGTTAATTATTTTAATAAATTTGTAATTTTATTTAAATTTGGTTTGTTTATCTTTCAAATTAAACTCAAATGAGTCTTATCTAGTCGAACTAGAATCGAGTTCGAACTTAAGTTGAATTTTTTACATTTAAATTTAAAAGTTTTTATCTTATCAAGTTGAGTTTAAATCAAACAAAAAAATAACTTAATCAATGCAAAATTTTGTTCAAAATTGATTTAATTATTCAAAAATTAAATTCAAACGAACTCTTACTAAATCAAATTCAATTCGTTCGACTTTATTCAAGTATCGACTAGTTTGGTTGATTTTTTTTGACTACTCTAAATGCTTATTAATGAATTCCGACCTTCGTAGATTCTAGTTCCATATATTGAAATGAATGGCATAGTATTTTCCGCTAAAAAGCAATTGTAATGAACGGCAACGTCTCTTAATTGTTTATTTTATCCTTTCTTACACCACTTCTAGTATTGCAATTATTTCCCATTACTAAGTAGTGGGTGAAATGAAAATGGCTCAAACCTAGTGGTAAAAACGAAACAGTATAAAAAACGTGTTTCATTATCCTATGCCATTATTGACTCTACTTTCTCATGTAAAAAGCAAAGGTTCATTGATCCTTAATTGGTTTTCTAATTAGTTGTTGAAAAATGAATCACGAATTCAAATCACAACCAAGTTGTGGAGGCTGGGGCCAATAATGCAATAACTTTGGCCTTTTTTTTGGCAGCATATTTTGGAAAAGGTAAGTGAGGATGAAGCTTAAAGGAGTTCAGATTCTCGGTCTATTACAATCAATCACTACAATCACATTAAAACCGTTGGATAATCTCTAAATTGGGAGTTCCCCAATAATTGAAGATAATCCAACCATTCTGCTGCACGCTCCACTATTCAAATTGGTACAAGTAGATTGAGATATGAACTATGAAAGGTCAATTAGACTCCGTCAAGTGATTGAAAATTTATCTATAGACATTCACCAATTAAGTCATACATCTGCTAAAATCTTCCTCATTCCTTATTTTTTATTGGCTCAACCCAATTAAAGTTATAATAGAAGTGTCTTACGCACTTTCTGTTGTCGACTAGTCAAGGCTTATGTATTAGAAAAGTATTTTCATTCATGCTTTAATTAATAAGGACTAATCCTTCATTGCAATACCTTTAAAACAAAATTCCATCGTTGCAATTAAGGCGATTCGGAAAGAGTTTGTTCAGCCACTTTCTAGTGAGTTTTTTTAAAAGCATTTGAGTTGCCGTGTGCTTCATAATTTCTCCTTTATGAATTGAATCAAATTATTATGTTTGTAACGCAAGGCCTGTTATATCAGTTGGTTAGAACGTTGAGTTAATAACGCCAAGGTCGCAGGTTCGAGACTTGCATAGTCCATTTTTATTCCTGATTTTTGAGAGATCAGCTATGCGAAGCATTAGTTATATTATTGATTTTTACACACTTTATGTGTGTGCCCCATATATATATATATATAGATAATTTTAAACTTTTCTCTTTTTTTAATTACTTGATAGTAGTTATTTCTTCTTCTTTTTTCTTTCTCTTGATGGTGATTATTTTTTAAAATTTAAAATTAACTAGTGAAAAACTCAAAGGAGAGATCGCCATACCAAATGAACTCTCCCTTTATATATAGTAGATTTTTTCCGAATAGAAATAAAATGGAACCAATTGCATAGAAGAAACACTTCCATCACCTCTTGTATCCAAACAGTCTTAACATGTTTTCGGAAGTTCTGACTAAGAACACTGACATCATTGCATTAAGAATTGAAAAAAAAAAAACCCACAATCGATTTGGTCATTTAAAATAGAAAAAAAAAAAGCATTGAAATACAGT